>VZTA01029758.1:2372-70471 GCA_013398855.1 Mohoua ochrocephala
TCTCCTCTCCTCCCCTCGCCTCTCCCCTCTCCTGAGTCTCCATCCTCACAGATTTGTTGATGGTTCCATACATCTGCTTATCCTTCTTTTACTGGGCTGTAGAAGTTTTACTCTTCATTTCTCCTTTCATAAAGGACAATGTCTTGTTCCTACCCACACCACTTTCCTGCTCCTGTCAGTTTGTTATTTATATCACTTGAATGTTGATGGCCAGAATTCTACATTTACATTTTCTATAGAAAAATGTTACAATTCCTGATGCCTGACCAGTGCCTTACACTGTGGCATCATTACTTACCTGCCTCTTCTGGATGAGCTTGTGCCAGTGCAGCCTACCAAGGTATTTATCTTTTCATAGCCATGGTGTCTCACAGTCACCTTGTGAAGGAAGATATTTATATTTCCTCACCATTCCTCCTTTATTTGTCTATTAAGTGATCTTGCAAGGATTTTTGAAAAAGATTGTCAGTAACTTCCCTGAGACTGACATAGCTCCTGTCAACTACTAAAGCTTCCTTCCTGTCATTTCACTGTACAGTTCTTGCACTGGTCCTCATGTTTTCTGATTTTGCTTACAGTTTCTCACATGGCACTGTCTCAAGTGGTCTTTTGATGTTTTTATACGAGGTAAATCCCACGGATATAATCTCTTTATCAGAGAAAGGTATCAAACAGCACGACATGCAGTCCCTTTGATAAACCTGTGTTGTTTTTTAGTCTGCTTTCTGCTCGACTCCATGTCTCTGATTTTTCCTTGCTTTCACAGTGATTCAAAGACTTTTGGTACAATTACAATCAGATTATTAATGTTTGATTGTCTCTATCGCTTTTGCTTCTTTTTTTTTTTCCCTTCAATGATAGTACTCTTCTCCAACAGTTGTAGCACACATTTATAGAATTGCTGCTGTGAATGCAATTTCACCCTTCTGACTTTTGGCATTGCATGACAGTGATACTCCAGAATGTCCAAGCACATTAATCTCCTAATGTTAACTATTCTCTCACATTTAACACTGTATTTTCCATCCATGCATTCTCACTGGCCAGCACACCTTTACTTCCAGGTCCAGCCTCACCCATTTTTTTCAAAACTGATCCTAGGCAAACAATTAGGTTTTAATCTATATTTAGTTTTATCCTTAAAGATTATTAAAATGTTCTTCTTTTCTTGTCCACACTAAACTTGAGATCCAAGGGAAAGTCTAGTGGTCATCACAACACAGACAAGAGAGAAGGGACAATGTCCAAAAAAGGTTAGCAAGGCAAAACTGCATTTAAATGTAATTCTCTCTTGCTGAGAACTGTCCTGTTTTACGGATGAAGGATGATCTACCCACGTAGGATTTCATTACCTTTCCTTTGCTATATCAGCACATTCAGTGTTACAGCCCTCCCACCTGTCTGCTTTCCTTTATTGTCTGCCATTCCCTTGCAGTGCTAAGCGCAGCCTAAACTGAGCTCCTCACAGCACACATGTGCCATTCCAGAGGTCCATGGAGCGCTGTGCCTAACAGGCTGTCTGAGTAAACTATCAGAATGCAATAAAGATGACTGGAGTGCAATTACAGCTGCTACCTCAGCTTCGAAAATGACATCTGAAGTCAAGAACATCCGACAAATAGGCAAACCATAGGCTGCAACTGGGAAAGCTTTGACTCCTCAGCGAACCCTGCCCTGGCTCTGTGACCTTGGGCCAATCTTTCAGCTCTCCAGGCACCCCTTTCCTCTCATACCGTGTCTCTTTAGGCTGCTGGTTCTCTAGGGACAGAAGGGATTTTTCTTTCATTTCTTTTTGTTGTCTTATGCTTCTCGCAACACAAAAAATATACCAACCCCCTCAGGTTTTGTTTCGGTTTTAATCCTCCGTCCCCACATGAAAGCTGAGCTATTCCCTTCCTGGCCTGAGTGTTGCCACAAGCAGAAGCATACCTGGGAGTGTGAGTTTTCTGCTCAGAGCACAGTGTTGTGACACAGGGGGGAGCAGGGCAAAGGAGCAAAGTGTCTGGACTCTTCTCAAGCTCAAACTGGAACTTTATCTGAACTAAATCTCAGCAGAGCAGGAACAACATCTTCATTCTTTAAAGGGCTGTGCCTTTAGATACAGTGCTCGCTTCTTTCAGCATCGCACCAGAATATTTACAGTAGAGTGAGTTTTTCTCACTCTCACAAGGAATAGGTATTCATATCTTCTTTCTAAATGGCTTAAGCCCCTTCAACCTGTTACCAAATTCCCTTGGCTGATGCTGCCCTTTCCCGTTTTGTCTGTCTTTGCCAATGAACATCACGACATGCTACACATGGCCCAGGTCCTGGGAAGGTGCATTTATGCTGATGTTTTTTATCCTCTGGCAGCTATCGGTGACCTTTAAGATATTAGAAAGTCTTTCCAAAAATCATTACTAGAAATAAAACTCAAATGCACTTTTTTTTCCTATGTGTGGAATCGACCAAAAGCTCAGCATGAGAGCAATAAGTAATTACTGCACATTTGCCTTATTTTTATTTAGTTACATATGAAAGGCATTGCAACATTAGCTCAGGTGATACCTGAGGGATTTTTTTTTTTCCAGAAGCTTTCATAGTTCTTTGATTGAAAGGCAAGTCAAGATGTTTTAACCTGTTCCACCTTCCCATGCCTATGGCTTTAGCTCCCTAGCAACACCTCTTCACACCTGAGATATGTATTCGCTCTCCTGCCTTCTCCCTGCAGAGAAAGGCACCTCCCCACACTCTCTACTTTTCTTAGGAGAAAATCATGAACAAGTGTGAGGAGAGAGATGACTAAGGAAAATAAGAGCAGCCTTCCCTGATGGCTTGGCTCAACTCCAGCTCAGCCAAAGTCCTCTGAATGCTGAGAATCTCTACCCATTGCTAAATTTTGCCAAATGAGCCCTATCTGCTGTGAGCAGATCTGTCCAATGCATGTTGGTGGCAACGTGACATTTTTACCGCTGCTAAAGCACATTTTCAGATACAGCAGGGTGTGGAGATTGCATTTTCAAAGGCAAAAAGCTTCCCTTCTTCATATCATTGCTTTTCAATAGATTACTGAGAACTCACCGGTGTTAAACTTCTGGGGCTGATTTCTGACATAGACGTGTGAGATTTGCTTCTTCAAAAGTCGTTAGCAAGGTTTGAACCCCTGACCTGTGGAGCTGAACACAGATCTACACCTCTCAAACTCAAAGCCGAACTTCACCAGCTGTATCAGAGTCTTATCTTCTTAGACAACAGGGATGCATGACGCACACTTTGAAGGCACCTGCAAGTTCTCCTGAAGCCAACTATCTGAGGGCAAGGACTTGGCCTCTCAGTATTTTGTGGATTTCCTTGCTCAGACCAGTCAATTAAAACATAGTGACATTTGCTACAATACTCCCTTTTCCAGCTGTCTTTTAGGGTTTTTCAACAGGCTTTGGTGCCCAGCAGGAGCTATAACGGGAGCAAGTGTCTGACATTTTAAATTCAATTCCGTGACACTTGCCGGAACGACCCTTCTGAAGTCAGTCACGTTACGCTCCCCTCATCCACCTGTCCAAGCAGGTCTGACTTGAGTCAATGCTTCTGCTGACAGAATAAGTTTTCTTTGCTAAATTTATGACACGTGTAGTATTTATCGATGAAGGTTGAAGATGAACCCAAATAAAACCTTTCCCATAGCCCTAAGCCAAAAGAGAGAGACAGAAATAAATAAAAAGACGATAAAGACATCAACTTTGTTACTTAGACCAAGTCCAGTAGGAATATGACAGAGGACAAAGATGTTTTGAGCTCCGAATGTATCAATGTGAGCTGTAGAATGCCACTGGGACACTGCTGTCAGCAGCATCCCCTGGTGAGTTCTTCAGGTTTCCAGAAGCATTAAAATACTGAACGTGGAGGGTAAGATGGAAGAAAAAAACATAGAAATAAAAAGAACCCACCATATTTTCATGCCTGCCTGACTGGTATGATGGTCCCAAACTATGTGGACACCCACTGAGTGCTCTCACAATTGCAGAAATTTTTCTGTTTAATGGTAAACTTCCCAAATGGTCACTGTGGCCGTCTTCAGTGCACTTCATTGCTCAGCCATGGATCAACTTGCTTGTACCTTCTTTCACAGCTGATCTGACTCAAAAGGATGCTTTGCTGCCAAGAAGGTTTACCCTCTGAACAGAGACTCAAACCGCCAAGCTGAGCCAGGGGATGGTCTGGAGAGGGAGAGGAGATTCTACCTTATCTTGATTTCCTCCCATTGCTGACAGCATGGTTGCCCTCCTGTTTGTACAGCAGAATATTTCACATAAACAGGAATGGTGCTCATACAGGCTAAGGTCACTGGGTCCAGCTCCAGAAGACCTGGGGGGACTGTCCTCTGCCTCCCTGTGTGGTCATTCTCTCGAGACACCAAGTGAGTGCTCACGATTCATCCCAATTTAACAAAGTGCTGCTGCTCGTGCCTCAATCTCTCCTCACCGCGTCTCAAGAAATGAAGCAGTACTTTTATCCTTTGCACCACAGCAGGGCAATCACTTCTGCTGCAAAGGAAAGTTAGGTGCTGAGCTGGACACATGAAACAGCAGAGCTAATTGATTGGAGAGTGTTAAGCAAGATATTCCGTGTTGAGAAATGATGAATAAACAGGACCCTTTGGTCTTTTTTTTTTCCCTCGAAACCAGTTCGTTTTTGTTGGAGAAGATGAGAAATCAAAATCTCCAATCAGTATCTGAGTAGGAGAAGGAGAAAAAAACCACATTCTTCCCACATGTGCTCATGCACAGTTGCTACTCCGAGTGGTATCAGACATTGAGGGGAGATTGAAAGAGCCCTTTCCCTCTGAACAAGCAGAGCATCCACAGGGAGTGTAGGAGAGGGACTCCTCTACCGAGCTGTTTGCTCTCCCAAGACTGCTCTGTTCCTTGACATCCCCTTCCTCATTGCTCAGGAAAAATAAATAAGCAAACACAAACATTTTAATAGGTCTCCAATTCACATGGGTTTGGCACAAAGAACTCCTTGAAGCTTCAACATTTTTCACAAGACAAGAAAATAGATTCACACTCACTTCTGATGACACAAACCATTTTCTGCTATGAACAGTCAGCATTCAAAACTACCTCTGAACATCCATCCTTCAGCCAGTTCCTGAAATATGTGCCTCTTTAAAGTGCTTCTGTTGGGTTTCTGATTAGCCTTCAAAGGCTAATCTACCTCATGAGAATTTAATTGCTTAGGGTGTTGGTACATAAGGACCACAGTGCATTAATGACCAAATAAAAGACGTTTTATTCAACATGAAATGCTGTTCTTATTATTCCTTTTAATCATTTGAATGGGCTTGATGATAAGAGGCAGAAGTATTCTCAAACATCCAAGAATAATTAATCTTGTTTGTTTATGCAGGGAAAATTGATAGATTCATTCAATATAAAACAAAAGCAAGGAAAAAGTAATTTTACACAAATGTCTTATTATTTAAATGCTTACTTCTGCTTCACATGATTGAAGAGGACAAGGAGATCAGAAAAATGAAAAGAGTTTTTAAAAATGAAACAACTCTTCCAACACTCTCCTGTCTGTTTTCTTTCACACACAGGAATTGCTCACAGACAACTCTGTGGCAATTTTAATGACTTTTGTTAAGCCTCTGAATGAGGGGAGGAAAGACTCACCCACACAGGGAAAGCTGGTGAGTACAAAAATAACAGAGGGTCAAAGAGATTTCACCCAATCGAAACATTTCTTTACAAGGCCACTGAACTCTTTCAGAGAATAATCTACTGCTTGGAAACAGAGAAACACACCCCCAGTGCACAGCCAGGGATGCTGGCACGGGAGCAGGTGTGTTGTCACAGTCTGCAAACTCTGGAATACGTACGAACCTCCCTTTTGGAGCCAGTGCTCCGGAAAAAATATGGCCGCATGTTTTATTAGAGCCTGTTCTTATGTGGACGCTGTTGTCTGGAACAATGAGGTCCTGCTTCTGGCTTACTCAATGTCTGGCAGCCTCAGGTGAAGGGCTGAAATGAGCAAAGATGTCTCAGATGACAACGGGTCAGCCATAATTCAGGATCAGCCATAATCCAGAGCAGCCCTGCCTCTGCTGCAAGCTTTGTCTTGTGGATCCACGTGATTATAACAGGAATTGGGTACTGCCAATTAGCATCTTTCCCTCAGTGATATTTGGCCACCATGAGGAAAGGGCTGGGAAAATCAGCTGTGTTTTCCTGAGCAATATTCTATTAGGCAAGACTCTTCAGTGCTCTCAGAAAAGGGCAACACAAAGAACAGAGAGGAGAAAAGCTTCAGCCATGTGTCAGCTTGAACCAGCTGAGAACATCACCAACATTCAGCATTGAAAACACTTTTGCTGACTGCAGCTACTAACAGCTGGTTTTCTTCTGAGGTCACATTGCTCTCCTTTGGTAAAATGAGTTCCTGCAGTGGGAGTCACATCAGGGAGGACAGAGACACCCATGTTTTGTAGAAGTTCTCTGTTCACCTCACACCTCAGTGCTAAGCCTTGTCTTGCACCAGACTGGCAGAAGCTGAAGTGACCCAGGAAGGTTTAACTAAGACACCCTCCTGCCCTATTTTCAGTCTGAAGACACAAAACGGCCTCAAGCTGTGGTTCTCCAGCACCTCCTGCTGAACAGGTGTGGAGTACTCCCACACTGACTGATAACTGTGCACATGACTGTAAAGAGCAAAGGAAAATCAAGGCACAGCTTTCTCCCCATCAATCCAATGGTTCTGGCTCACTCACCCTTACAGGTACCCTCCAGCCTTGCCCCTAGGAGATGTTTTCCATTGAGACCAAGAAAATAAAACCTCTAAACTCTCCAGCACTCATCTCTGTGCTGCTTTCCCCTCACAGAGGAACCAGGATCTACACGCTGCATGGGATGGGGAAGGACAAGAGCGCCAGGACAGTTGCACCCATTTTTCTAAACCAAGTGTTTGACGTGAGAGGAAAAGGCTGTGCAGAGGATGAGTCCCAAAGTGGTATGAACATGATGAGCCTTCAAGATTTGAACAGGGATTGACCCTTGCAGAATGAGGGATACAAGTCCCAGCAACCAGTGGAGGACCATTTTCATCAGCAAGGACTGCACTCGTGGGAAAGGACAATCCTGAGCTCTCCCTCTATCTATCTGCAGTGCCTGATGGGATTTTCCAATCTTCCAGTAAAATGATTATGCAGTTTAAACATTCACTTAAAGTAATTCATTGCTAGACAATTTCAGAGCGTTTAATTCTGCTTGATTACCATTTCCCTTATTACTTCCATCATTATAGGTGCAGCAGGAATTTTATTTGTTTTAGGCAGATGAAAGACGAAAAGAGACATATAAATCTTCCACTGATCCCTGGTAGCTAGCAACCTTTTTGTTTGGAAAGGCAGGCAGATGCAGGTATATTTACCCTTTTCCAAACATGACCAGGCAACGTATGAAAATTAGACCCCAGACTTTTCTGTTTGTTCTAATATTTGATTAAGCTGCCAGATAAACATCTTTCAGCATTGAAAAGATGCTTCCTTTCTTCTTAATGGCATTAATATGAATTACTGTGTTTAAATTATCTTCAACTTTTTAATGGAGTGTATAAAATATTTTTAGGTAGATATGCAACTTAAACGTCAATCCTTCTGTGCTACTTTGATTTCACTGAGCATTTAGAAAAGAATTTCTGGCATAATGTAACACAGGAAATTCAGTCATGATTTATGAAAAGCCTCATTTAACATTAATAGAGCTACAGGGACCATTTGCCCCTGGTCAGTGCTGTTTTCTTAAGGCAGAGCACAAAAATGTGCCTTGAAATATGCTTTGCAGTGCCGCAAGAGGAGAGAGAAAGAGGGGGATTTCAGCTTTACTGCTCAAGCTGAACTGCAAAATAGTTGGAATAACAGAAATGAAATGCATTGAGCAGTCTCAGGTAGGACAATCCAGCACACGAGGCAATGTAAATGAAGTTCTGTCATCCTTGTTTCTGGGGACCTCCAGTTTGCAGCACATGCCCTGGAAGGGTATAAAAAGGGCTGTGAAAGCAGTAAACAGAGCAGAAGAGACCCTGTGACCCCCAGGTGCAGGAAAGCCCCTAGAGCAGAGAGGGCAGGGGTGTGCCATCCTTTTCCTCCCTAAATGAGCTACCTCAAAAGTCTTCTCAGATAAAGAGAGAAGGAAATAATATAACTGTGCTGAGCTCAGAAGAGAATTTTGTCCTAGAGAATTACTAAAAAGCCATACACTTTGCCTGCTAATAAAGTAAAATTATATAAATACAAAAAATACCTAGTGTATAATAATACTATTATAATTTTTGGGTCTTACTCCATGCCTATTGTAAATGTGGGCTTGAGAAATTTGATATTTTTCATAGAAAAGTGTCTAAAACCCCCCTAAGCTTTTCCTGCTTTGTCTTCTCAATATAACCTCCATGCTTCCCATGGACATACTGGCAGGCAGAGTAAAAATATGTCCTTAAATGAGATTTACAAAGAGAAAGAATGATCAGAAGAAGAAGAAAAGTCCCACAACAGATAATTTTTAATGGTCTCTGAACCAACAGGACTCTTGATTGAGCAAGGTCAGGGAATCATGCCCAAAACCTGAGCTGGGAGACTGTCAGGGTAATGTCCTCTTCAATGTCCTGGGGCCTGGATGCTGCAAATGCGGGAGGGCAGCTGTTCCAGAGCACTGAGCTGAACATCAAAGATCAACAAGACAAATTTCTGTCTTTTCACCAACTTTTATTCATACTGGAGTGGAGAAAGCTGGTTATACATCTCCCAGACATCAAACCACTAGTGACACCCACCTCTCTGGCTGCCTTCATTAGTGCATGGAAATACATCATCAGCTGAACAGTCAACTTGCAGTAACCAGCCACGTTGTGAGACCACGAGCATTGTCCTGAGTTACCCACTTGTTGCTTGCCCAGGCTGCTGTTGGGATGAGAACCTGCCCTCTTTTCAAATGACAGTCTCCTCCCTCCAGTTAGTCCCATCCAGCCAAGAAAGAAGATGCATTCCCACCCTCAAAAATTCCCATACTTGGTCTTAACTCCATCTCAGGGTATTAAGTTGTGAGTGTCTCATCAAGTAGCTCAATGTGAGGGTAAAAAGTGATGTTGATCCTTCTCCTAGGCACACTGAAGCCAGCAAACTTCCACAGCCCTGTCTGTTGTGCCGGTCAGCCAAATCACTCCTCCCAAGTGCTAAAAAGCTCTGAAGACATTGTCCCTAAAAGGGACAAAGGATTTCCTTTTTCTTCCTATCTCCTCAAAAGCCTCTTCATCTCCGAAGCTCCTGGAGTCATTGTTGTTCTAAAGGCTCTTCCTCTCGTTCGTTTTGGATCCAATTTGCTGCCTTTGTCCCTGCTATGTGGTCTGTGCTCATCTACGGAGTCAGATATTGCTGATCTTCTCATATTTTCTATAGTTAAAAAGCTTGGGAGTCAAAAGTCCTATTGCAGTTCTTACAAAAGGGCATTCCTCTTACTGCTATCCAATGTGCTTTTTTTGGAAATGGAGGGTGACATTACAAAGCACTCTGCTCCATCCCAGCCCCCTGAGCTGCACACTGACTGCCATCTCCTTGCCATCCCCCGTGTGCCACTCAGAGGTTTGATAGCCCACAGGCTGAGCTTCACACAGCAGTTCCTTTTAAAAGAGAATTACCTTTTTAATGAATCCTTATCACTGGTAATTATTCTGCTCACAACTAGATGACAAGCTACTGGATCCTGGGTCGGGTAACAAAATTCTGCTTCATTAAAACCTCAGATGTTCTGACACAGCCATCATCTGTTTCTGCCACGAGCTGTAATTTCATTGCAATCACCAGGCTAGGTTACAAACTACAGAGTGTTATCCCCTGGCATTCATTTGACAAAAGAAAACCCTCTAAAACAGTACATTCTTTTCAATAGCATTCATGGCCATAACATGTTCCTAATGCAAACAATTCCAAGGCAACCTTCTCCTGCAAGAAGGTCACTGGCAGGTTGAGGCATGGACACATGCAACAACTAGTCAATACAGGGCCTGGCCATTGCAAGAGTGATATCTCCACAAGCAAAACCCCACAAGCAAATTCAGAATTAGCTTAATTATTTGCAGCCAAGACATCCTAAACTCTTTTTCTAAGGTCATGGAAGTTAAGCAGCCCTTTTCTGTATGTGTGCGTGCACGCCAGAGGAGCTGTGCGACAGTCCTGCTGTAATAAAACCAAATTCAAACCGAGCAGAAATCTCAGAGATGTTTCATGACAATTGGTAGACAAAGAGAGCTTGTAAAGTACTAAAAGATGCAACATGAACGCACACTTCATTAGACACCAGACAGCCAACCACAAGACATAACCTGGAGGAAAACAGGCTGCATTAACTCCAGTGCGAACAGACCGATGTGCTTTTAACAGGGAGCCCTGGATGCCCAGCATCCCTGCTGCTTTTAGCATTAAGTACTTTGTTTCACAACAGGTTGGGAATGATAATTGCACTCAGTGGTGTAACAAATCCTCCCAGAAACTGAAGTAATGTCTAACTTTTTAAATATTAATTTCAGAGAACAGGAATTTCAAGTGAACTGCCTGGAATAAGTGAAAATCAGTGGCTTTCGACAGGCACATTTCTTGGGAATTTTCAGCGCAGTTCCACGCACAACTCCCATGTTGTCATTGACATTTGGAAGCCCTTGAGATTTAAGCATTAATCCTGGCTCATCTGTATCTGTGGGTTTTAATGTTAACATATTTAAAGGTTCGTTCTACAGAGGATCCGTGATCTCCTCAGGAATTTGAAAGCACGAGAGAAGATCATCAGCCAGACAACAGCCTCCATTATTGGAAAAAATAATGATGCTGACACAGGAAAATATTAAACAGTTAAAAAATGACCTCACTTCCACTAAACTGAGACAGATAATTAAATCATCTTTTCTTTGTTTGATTTAAAGGGCAAGTACCAGTCAAGTGAAACACAAGCAAGCAGAGCCAGTAAGGGAAATGCCACTGCCACCACAAGATGTCAAAACTGGAGCCATGGTTTGATGCTATCGAAGCCACAAGTGATGGCATTGCCACCATCCTTGTCTACCATAAGCATTCAATGTGTCATTGTAGAAACTTACTGGCTTCCATCAGGGTAAAATGTTACCATAATTAAAGCCAAAAAAAGTGTTCCATTGAAATGTATTTTGCAAACTTTCTTTCATTTTGAAAGGAATGGAGAAATAAAATCACAACGTGCTTTGCATTTCACACAGCTGTTTACTTAAGCATAGTTTCAACCCTGTTGAGGAGTCAATTTCCCAATTCCCCAACAGGAAAAGACTATATAAATATCATAAATTCAAACAGCAGCATCAAGTAACCATATTTACTCTATCTGGGAAAAAAGAAAAAAAAGAAAACCCAGGAGATTAATGACTAAACTAATCCCAAAAACAAAATATTTTTCTCTCTTCTTGATCTAAGAATCATCCCACATGCTCTGTGACACAGGGCAGTGTCAGCTGGATATGTGCAGAAAACACTGCACATGACTAATATGTTTGTTGGAATATTTGGTTTTGGCACTGGAGGAAAAAGTCCTACACGTGCTAACCATGCTTTCTTCCCCTTGCTGACTGCTAGACCGGAAAACCTTGCCATGCCTGCACCAGTTAGAGAAGGCTACACAATGTTTTCAGAAATCAGTATGTTTATTATAGAACATCAGCAGGAGGAGGATGTTGGTAATTATTTAAACAGGTGATTATGTAAAATACTATTACCAAACAATTTGTATCTCTCTTCAGAGAAACCTGAACAATGTTTTCCATTAGTGAGAAGCTGAATCTGCTGCCATTCTTGGAGTTATGATAAGTAATAAGTAGAGCTAAGATAAATGCTTTGAGTCACTGTATGAAATCAATATACCATCAATGAATTTTATATTTATATTCTTACATAACATCCCAAGTGTTACCTGCAAGAGTGTATGTGATCTTAAAGGATAATTAGGGGGCAGTTTAGTGACATCACATCCATTTATCTTATATAGTCACTCCAAAGGAGGTCGATTATGAATCTTGTAAGTCTCATAATTGCTGATATCAGTTAATTCTGTCTTCAGATAAATTGGTGAAAACATGCAACAGCACTGTGTACAGAGTTGTTCTCCTCTGGGCTGCAAGCAAGCACTGATAGCCTAAGGGGGAGAAATTGCAGTGTGTTTAAATACTGCAAATACCACAAATGTTAATAGCAGACAAAATAATGTACCTGCACAATTTAGGAAATTGCTCTTTTCACTCTGATTTCTAAGCTGGACAATGCCACCCGAGCCACGGTGGTTTAAGTGGGCAGTGACAGGAGCTGTTTTGGGGTTCACAGCTGCAGTTGGCCTGAGCTAAGGTAGGCACTGAGTCACTGAACTGCCCACCATCCCTGTGTGTGGCTGACCCTATCATTCACACATAACTCTGGTTCATAAGTTCTTAAAGCTTTACCTCTCCTCCTTCCAGCCAGAAACTCTTGGATCTGGGGAGCCTTCATCAGGGTTCACACATGACCAATATAAGAAGAAAGAAACTGAGCTCACTTAACCTTTAACATCTGAAAAAATGAAGAGTTAAATCAGAATATCTGACATCGGGCTCACATTATAGTCAATGGAGGGAATTTGGCACTTCTAGGGTGAGAACCACTTGACTAATTTTAGGTGTCTGCTTCAGAATGAGATAAATTGCACCATAGATACCAGTGACTTACACTGACTAAATATCAATTGATTTAGTCATGGGGTAGTCAATGGACATATTGACTAGCTCATGGAGATGTCTGCATTGTAGATATCTAGATTTATTCAGACAAACCTCTGTGTGGAGCCACAATTAGTTTTCTAAACATAGGTGTACTCGCTGTGCAAAATGCCCTTGGGCATCTGGGACGTGAGTCTGGCAGACAAGACACGAGGTCTCCAGAAGACTTGCCTCCTGCAGTGACACTGTTTGGGTGGGAGATCCTTGGACACCTCAGCTGGCCCCAGGTGTGTTTGACCCACACTGTGTGCAGAAAAAGAAAATGAATGACATTTTCAGGCAAGCCAGGTCTCCACACCACCTTTCACAGTGGCAATGATGGCAGCAGCAGCTTGGGACCACACATGTGCCCAGGGAAAGGAGTTTAGCAATCCGTGCCCGGCAGTCACACCACGCTGCAGGCTGTCCCCTGCCAGGCAGAAGGTCCTTCCCAGGAGAAATGCTGCAGATGCCACCAACTGCAGGCCCTGCTGCAGAGCTCCCATTGCAGTCACCACATCATGTGGTTTATCTTGCCAGCTTATTGAGCTCTGCTTCGAGATTTGGCAGGTCACTTTGCTCTTACTCAACTCTCTGAAAGGTAGTTTTGTGAGTTGGAGCAATCCAGTCTAAACACACTCATGAAAAATGTATAGCAATTTCGTGTTGTTCCAATTCTGACCTTTGGTTGAAATTGTTCTTTCTCCTTGCTTCTACTTTCTCCTCTGTTACACTCGCAGGCCTGTGATACACGAGTTGCCTGCAAGATACACAAGCATCTTTTCTCCAAAGGAAAAAAAGAGGAGAAGAAAGCATCTCATTTTTCTTCCTGGGGAAATGAAGAAAATAGTCTAGTCATTTGTAAAATGAAAATGCTGCTTAACTAACCCTATATGTCTCTGTTCAGTTCGCAGCCTGAAAGCAACGAATTTGAAGTGCAAAATATTTTTCTTCTCTAACTTGTTAGAAAGGATTGAGACTGGTCCTTCTTTTCTCCAGTTTGGTATTACAGGGATTTACATCTGGTAGGAGCCTGGAGAGGTGGGCGCTGTTCACTGGCATTGCTATCCTCCAATGTCAAAATGTGCAAATCACTCACTTTGAAAAATTAACCAGGATTGTCTCAAATATTATTAAAGACTTCTGAGGTGAGCCAGACACTTCTCTCTTCTTCTCATTATGCTTTTCTCTGCATTTCCCTACAGTTTAAAATAATGAAACATCAGGCTTGCTGCAAGGGATGCACATGAGGAAGTCACTACAGATTAGAATGAAGCACATAAAGTTGAAAAATTACATCGAATGCAGTAATGGAGGCTGGAAGAATAAATAGTTAAACTGTGGTGGAATAAAAATATAACCCTTTGAGAATCTATGAAATAAGACAACTTTCCATCCGTCTGGAGCTGTGTTCTCAGGAGGATGAGTCTAGTACTAGACTGAAATCCAAAACTGACCTTACTCTGAGACACAGAGTAAGGTCACAGAGTGACAGAGACACAGAGTGTCTCAGAAGAAGAAAACTGATGTCTGATCAGAGATCGATACCATATGTATAAATAGATATTTGACCTTATCAATTTGTTGGAATGAAAAAGTTTTTCCTGGATGTATCAGCTTTGGAATGCTCCAACAGACGGCAGGTTGACTGCTGCCTGCCCTGTAGCTTTGGAGACCTGATTTCCTGTCACCTCGCCCCAGCCCTTGGTCATCTGCCTGGTTGTTTTTCAAGAAATTTCAGTGATTTTCCTGGCTCTGGTTCTCAGCATTCCAGATTTCCATGGCTTTTGGGGTGCCACTGCTGGCTAGGGAAACAGTCACCCTCAGTTGGTCACTCACAATGAGGGGACTTTTTTCCCTCTAAACAACTCTAGTAATGGGATGGGACCACAAAAACAAGAGACAAGACCAACTTTTACTATAAGAAGTTCTGGGATTTCAAAGGCTCTGTATCTTGTATGAATATCTGAATTGGTCTGCAGGTTTCACACAAAATAAAAGAGAGAAACAGAAGTCATGTATCCTTGCTCCTGTTTTCTCTGCACCTTTGCTAAATTTAGTTCAGTACTGTCCTTGAGGTGAATTTGGCCTTGTGTAAATATTCAATGACTTTGGAGTGCTGTACAAAAGGAACTTGATGTCATAACTGCAATTTATATCAAAACCATGTTGTTGGTTGTCAACAGATGAGTCCATCTTCATTCACTTCCAGACACAGCAGTGAGCAAGAGGCACAGGCACTGCTGCAAACCATTTGTATTCTCAGCAGGATGCAGACTGCCAGGGACTGAATGGAATATCATTAGCACCACAGGATTTATAAGTGTCCAGTACAGCTGTTAGAAACTTGCCCAACAAGAATCTAAAATCTATAGAATAACCAGTTCTGCTGAGCAAACCATACAGAAGTTTATGAATCTCCGTGTGAGGGCCCTAATGAGTTGTGATGATTTATACTGTTAGTTGTCTAGCACACACTCTGTGTAGGATATCTCTCTAAAAGGATGGATTTCAAAAGACCATAAAAAATTATCTGCCCTCCAAAAATCCCTAACCTCTGTGAGTTCAACCTAAATCCCAGCAACATTAACGCAGTCTTCTCACTGATTCCAGTGGCGTTTGGATCAAGGCATTTATCCAGCCACACAGAAAACACAACGAAACAGTTCAGTTCAGGTTTTGATGAATGGACACGTTATAGGTCACTGTCGTGTGCTGCATCAGTGACACTGCCAATGGCGTGCAAAGCAAAGACATTCATTCCATTAGTTGTCAGAATGTGAGCTCGGCTCAAGAAAGTGCCTGTCCTCTGCATAGAGATATGAATCCCAGGGGTGTTTGCTGAGGTAATGTTGATCAATCTGTAATGCAAAAGAGTCTCAGCTATTCATGAAATACACTCAAGTTCCAGCACCTTCAGTCTGATACCAAAAAAAAAAATCACCAGAATCAATAAATGTTGTTCTACCAGTCCAAACCAAATACACAGCAAAAATAGAATGAGTGTACAAGCGTAAGAAGGCAACTGTGCTCACAGCAAGCTCCAGAACATTACTGATAACAGCCTTTAAAATCCCACACAGCTATGTCCTCTGTCTGGGAGCATCTCCAGGAGACCTCACAGCACATCCAGCAACGGTGCTACAGAATCTGGGAAGTTTTATGGCCCAGACCTGCACAACTGCTAATGTGCTCAGAGAGGAAAATCTAATTGGGTTTTAAAGATTAAAAATTCAAGCTTGAACCAAAACACTTGGACAACTTGGGTCAGTAGAACAGAACCATACTTGAGACACACAGATTTGGGCGTCTTTGGCTTTGGGATGAAATCTGAAGTATAGTCCATGTTTTATCTCAATTTTTTAATTGCATCAAAGTTAAAGTAGACTTATAATTTGTGAATAACAGAAAACTTATTTTCTGAGATTCTTAAGTGCTGTCTGCTTCTATGGATTTCAGTGGGCATAGATTTCACGTAAAAATAAAGCCACTTTGGTACTTCCTAGCATTCCACGAAAGAGTAAGGGCTGTACTTCTGGTACCTCTCACCAACAAACAAGACTTTTTCAAACACCAGGACTAAGACCAGGACTTCTGTGAAGATTTGTGTATTGGGGAGGATGTTTCAAGATCCAGAAAATAAAAATATTCTCTTACTGCCACTGCCTAGTCTTCAGTGACATGTGTAAACACATCCAGATTCACTAATAGCACAAATTTACCCAGAGCTTACGGTGACTATAGCCAAAACTGCAATTTTGCAACAAAACCTGGAACCTGTTACTGCAGTTTCCAGTTCTGGACTGCGAGTTTCACAGGGGTCTTTTTTCCTGTCTCTGATAAATGCCTTTTCAAGTGGTTGGGCTCCCTTTGAAAGCATGAAAGGTGTTCCCCTTTGAAAATGCCTTCTGTGGAGATTAGGCATTCCTATGATCAATTTTTCGTGCTGCCCTTTTTCTGTCTTTGTGAGATTCTGATTCTCAAATGATAACCTCCTAGAGTCATTACACATTTCATTTTAGCTGAGCTGTCATTAAAAATAGCATCCTCATCATATCTCTCCCAGATAAATCATGTTACCTTATGCAGGACTTTTTTTCCCCCAGTGAAAATGGTACCAGGACTTCCTTCACAGAGAACAAACTGCAACATTTTCCCTCAAAGAGATAGACATATTGACTAGAACTGGCTCACTTACAGTGAGGAATTGTGGGCAAATTGCTTCAAATTGTTTAAGATCAAAGTTGAGTGATTGTCAAGAGAAGTTAAACTTGAGACATTTAAGCTCACATGCAGACCTCTGTCATTTCTGTTAATAAATCAATCCATCAGCTGGGTTCAGTCTTTGCCTGGTAATTGTCAATTGCTCAGATAAGAGCCAAGAAGCAGATAGGCCTATATCCAACTGGAGGAATAAAACCAGACCCAAAAATAATGTGAATTTGCATGCTTTTTTAAGTTACAGCCCTTGATTTGCCTGTGGTTAAAATAAAAAGTAGTCTCTGAGAGATTGTTGTCATGATGTAGCCAGCTTAGTGAGACCCAAAGTTTATCAAAACTCTCGGAAAAGGCCTCTGAAATTTCTGGTGTAGTTTCTTGAAGACTGATCCTATAGAAGTCTCTTTTGCATAAAACTAGTTATAAGCGGAAAATTGCACACTTGTTGTTCAGGGTTTTATTCCAAAAGGAAGCCTTTGAAAGGTAACTAACATTAGCTATGAGACTGTATCTTCCTACCTGCTAGAGAGCAGCCCTGCTGAGAAGGACCTGGGAGTTTTGGTGAGTGGCAAGTTGACCATGGGCCAGCAGTGCCCTGGCCAGGGCCCCAGGAGAGCCAATGGTATCCTGGGGTGCTTCAGGAAGAGCGTGGTCAGCAGGTCAAGGGAGGTGATCCTGCCCCTCTAGTCTGCCCTGGTGAGGCCACATCTGGAGCGCTGTGTCCAGTTCTGGGCTCCTCAGTACAAGAGAAACAAGGATGTCCTTGGAGAAGGTCCAGCAGAGGGTCACAAAGATGATAAAAGGTCTGGAGCACCTCTGTTCTGAGGAAAGAATGTGGGAGCTGGGCCTGGTTAGTCTAGAGAAGAGAAGACTGAGAGGGAATCTCATTAATACAAATAAATATCTCAAAGGTGGTGTCAGAGGATGGTGCCAGACTCTTTTCAGGGGTGCCCAGCAACAGGATAAGGAGCAATGGCCACAAACTAAAACACAGGAAGTTCCACCTCAATGTGAAGAACTTCCTCGCATTGAGGGTGGCAGAGCACTGGAACAGCTGCCCAGGGAGGTCATGGAGTTTCCCTCGCTGGAGACATTCCAAACCCTCCAAGACGCATTCCTGTGTCACTTGCTCCAGGTGACCCTACTTTGGCTGGGAGGTTGGACTGGATGATCTCCAGAGGTCCCTTCCAACCCCGACAAGTCCGTGATTCTTCACCACTGCACTCATGTGCACAGTGGAGGATGTCCTAATTGAGTGATGAGCTCTCTCAGAACAAAGACCTCTGGGACAATCCTGCTTAACCCACCATTAGGACCTAGAATGTAAACCTCCTGCCACAGGTTTCCCACTGGGAAGAGCTCTGCTTATTCAAATAAGCCTGTGCTCAAGCTTATTTGTCAATAAGTGAAGCAGATGATATGTGAGCCATGATAATCATTACCCCATGACAAGTAGCCCAGGATTCCTATTTATATGAGATACAAAAGAAAACCTTGGGACACTTTCTACATGAGCTGATCATAATATGCAGTCTTTATGCATGTGCCAGTCAACAAAGTATGAGTCTTTGTTTTGTTTTTTTTTTTTTTATATAAAGAGGTGCTACATAAAGAGGTTCCTGTGCAGCGTATTAAAAGTACTTAAAATTAGATACATTTATTATGAATTCATCACGCATTCATAACACCTTTAATCCTTCCAAAGGACTTTACAGAGCGAATGAACAAAGCCTAGCAAATAGGGCTGCTCTAAATATTTGCATAGAGCCTTCAGCCTCTACAAGCTGGATCTACACCCACAGAGCCCAGTGCAACATTCTCAAAAGCCTTTCAGACCTGGAGTGAGGCTGTTTGTATAGCTCTGTGAAGCAAATCCCACCTGGCCTCTTCCACACTGAAGTTCATTCAGCTTTCCAAGAGCCTGCAGCATTGGGGCTGCACAATGAGACCCAGTGGAGTTCACCCAGCCACACTCAGAAGACCTTTCTGTGGTAGGTGCGCACTGGGGCCCTCGTTTTACAAACACACCCAGAGGCACAGTTCGAAAACTGTGATTAATATACAGAGAGAATAAATGAAGAAGAAGAAAAAAACCCAAACAAGCAGGACAAATAAATTATTTGTTACTCATTGTTCGCTCAGTGTCCCTTGGAAGCAAGCAAATTCACAGCAAGGTCTGGGAATGCTGTGCTGTTCCAGCATTGGTGTATTTTAAGAGCGCTCAGCTCTTCTTTTTTTCCCCCTCTAACTGGCAGACCTTCAGACATTTCCACAGAGGCAGGAGCCCCTGGATAGTAAATTAACCTAAGCATTTTTTTTTCCTTATTTCCCCTTCAGGATCCCTAAGAAGTAAGCAGATTCCCTCTTAGCCTCCTACCCTCATCTTCTCTCCAGGGGATCACAGACTGAAAATCAGACTGTGCACATTTTTCTGTACATCTCCAGCCCAGACTCTTCGTAGTTCTCTACCAAAATGAAGCCCTCTCATTTTCAGAGCCTGTTCCAAATGCGTTGAAAACCTGTCAAGAACAAAACAGGCTCCTAAAGTAACATCTTAGGGATCATAGAGTTTAAATATTGTACAGCAAAATCAGAAATGTTTCATTTATTAAGAACTAGTTTGAACATCTAATAGCTCAAATTTTCTAAGCTGCTTTTTTTTTCTTTTTTCTTTTTTTTTTTTGGCGGGGTCTTTTTTTTCAGGTTTGGATTTTTGGGGATTTGTTGAGGTAGCAGTTGGCTGGACTGATTCTTTCTCTGAAAAAATGGGTCTTCTCTTAGGTCCTCAGAAGGATGGACTGAAAATGTTCTCAACTGTCTTTAGAGAAACTTTTCCAGAATTCTGTCACTTTATCAGCCAAGACATTGAACTCACACAGAAATAAAAAATGTACTGGAAAATTAGAAGTTTGTCTAAAAAAACCAACTCTGCTCGTGTGCAAAAAAACCTCTAGGGACCAGTTTAAGCACTAAGAAAAAATTTCTAAAGCTTTGCTTCCTGGTTTTGAAAGAGTCTGGCCATCTTAAATCTATTCTGATCAAGTGTCTGCTGGTCAGGGAGCAGAGTGACAACCAATCTTGACAATTGTTGATACAAAATCAAAATCACAGAGTGGGTTATGTGCTTAATAAGAAATAAGGAATGAGTGGGAACCTACAGAGCATGAGGTACTTGATTAAAAGTGGTTTTTATCTTAATTCAAGTCAAAATGGCACCCTAGACAAATTTGCATTAATCTGTTCAAGTTAAGTAGCAACAAGAGGAATAAATCACCATTTGAGAAGCAAAAGTAATGTTTTTATGCTAAATAATCTGATAAAAACAAGTCTACTCTGTTTCTTGCTCTCTACACTGTTAATATGCCAAATTGTCTCCACAAATAGCACTTGTCTCTTACAAGGCATCAGTTGGCGCCTGGTAATGTCAACTTCTGCTCTAAAAAGTGGTTTTGCATTAATGCCAATGTGAGAGTCTGTGTTTAATGCTTCTCAGTGGTTTCCAAATGAAATGGACTCAGGAACTGAGTAATTTTCACATGGGACTACTCCAGTGAAACACAGTCTCCTAAAGAAGAAAAAAGAAAAGCAAAAAACCATAAAGTGTGTAGCTAATGCAGTCACAAACCATTCTGTAGACTTAAATGAAGTCTTTACACCTCAATAGATCCTCCTGCAGGAGTCTCAAACGCCACAAAAATAAAACAGTCTTCCCACGAGCCAGTATAATATTCCGGATTCCAGATAAATTTAAGTATCTGTCTAATGGGAGAGTCAAATAAAATCCAAGAGAAATTGAATCCTTCGAAAATAATGTTGAAGGTTTTGAAGTCCCCAAGACCAACATTCCAGGGTATCTGCTAGTCTTTCCCTGCTTTGTGCCTCATGGTGGGTTTGGCTAAGCCAGCTGTTTGTGCACAGAGGTGCCACCCAGGGAGGTGCACACCTGCTCTCTTAGGATGCATTTTGGGGCTGAAGGTGATGGTGCCTGATCACAGCCTGGGTGACCTTCGCAGGTCAAGAGGTGTCAGGAGCTGAGTCTGGGCAAGTCTGGTACTCACCAGGCTCTTCATCATCCCCTGTACTCTCACCAAGAGCTCGTTTCTCATAGCTAAACCTCCCTCATCCCAAAACACCTGCAACACACGTGGCCCGGGATGGATTTGGTTGATTCCTTAGAGCCTGAGGAGGGCTGAGGAGAGGTGAGACAGGAGGCCTGGCTGTGCAGTATCACAGTTATCTCATATGTAGGCCAATACAAAGGCATCCAGTCTCTTGCTTCCAGCTCTAGAAGCATGCATGTTCAAAATTTTGTGCCTTGCCTCCCTTCCCTTTTCCCCTCCCTGCCTTTTCTCACCCTTTCCTCTTTGGATATTGTCACAGTTCACATCTCACATCAAAACTTGGTGCCTAAAGGTTGTGCCAGTGGCAAAATTTCAGGTGTGTCTGTGCCACCTCCACAAAGACGGGATTTTTCCATGACATTCCATCTTGTAGATTATTTGGTGTGTGCAAGGTCTGAGGTAAAAGCTGGAAATCTTAAGCTGATTTCGTAGAAATGACAGAAGTTTTTCAGCCTTAACTGCTCCCAGGAGGATTTTTTTTTAAAAAAGCTGATGGTTTCAAGGTCTTTGCACAGGAACAAATTCTTGGAGTAAAGAAAGAGACTTTGATGCTAACACACACAAAGAATCAAATGCACAGCTCGTTGCCTCTTGCTGCACTGTTGTCCTGGCTACAACAGTAAAAAAGTGCATTTGTCACCAAAACCAGGCAACCTCCTTGAAATAAACATAGGAAGCCACAACTCTATGGATAAGAAGGTATCATTTTTAAAAATAATTTTCTTTTTAGAAATGAATCTAAATCAGTTTCTGCAGTGGTATACATTTCAGTTTAGATGATTCATATACCAGCTTACTTTACAGCTTGCATATGATGCATTTTTATTTCTAATTTAAATACAAAAAACTCCTGGCAACGTACCAATGGTGGATAGAAGAGAATACAGTCAGGATTTGAGGAACCGTTGCCCAATCACAGCTTCTATAAAATCTGCTGGTAGTGGAACCCCTCCACCACCAAAAATGCAGGATTATGTGCATGCCGTGATTTCAGTAAGGACTTGATTATGACCAAGACTAAAAGGTATTATTTAGGATACTATTTAATGAATCTCCTCAGCACATTTCATTTACAGTTCATTTTTTATAGGTAAACTGTTTTCATGGTAAACTGAGGGAAGTCTCACTTAATTTTGGTTTTGGTTTCAATATGATAGACGACAAAAATAAAAGAATCTCATTTTGCTGAATATTAATGGACTAGTAAGATACAATTTGCCAGACTTGTCATGGTACGGGTATAAAATGCAAATATTTCCAGCAAGCTGTCAGTCAGAGAATTATGATTGCTCAAATAACTTGTATTTGAGTCAATAATTTTCCTGATTTTATATGAGCAGATGTTATTGCAATGTATTAATTAAAGATAAATATAAATAAACATTTTTACCAAGCATATTTCATGAATAGTACTCTATTTTCAGTTTCTATGTAGCATTCCCTCACATCTACTATAATATAAGAAACACATTCCACATTCATTAGGTGTTCTGAGCCCAAGGGCCTGGTATTTATGAATGTTGTATTTCATGTTTATCTCAGTAGCATACAAGTATTTGTACTGCTCAAGGCTGATGAGATTCTCCGAAGCCTGTAAGCCCCTGCCTAAGTTATTTTCTATCACATCTGCAGAGAAGCCCTGTGACAGAAATAATAATCTGCTGTGGGTCGATTATGTTCACACGACCGACATAACTCTCCTGAATGGGTCAATTAGAGCAAATGCTGCCAGCAAACCATCCTACAAATGCGGGATGGTTACCTCTTAATGACTGTTTTCCCTAAAATTCTGAAGGCTGTGGTAATTCGCAGTGCGTACATTAAAGAAGACAAAAACAAAACGGCAGAAGCATTCCTCGATGCTGCTCAGAGATCAGGTGCTCCCCCAGAAGCTGTTGTAAAAGGCAGTACACCCTCTCTGTTGAAGCTTTCCAACATTCCTCAGTTGAGGGCACGCTTCTGGCTGCAGGTTGGTTCCAACTTCCCAGGCCCATGGCCTTGAACACAAACAGGAACTATTGATTTTCCATCAGGCATTTATAAATGCCAGGTATCTTTTAACCTATAAAGCACAGCAGAGCAACCATAACCTGAGTTTGGACTTCACAAACAAAACAAAAGGGGTGATAATTTAACAAAGTTGATGCCAAACCTTCTCCTTAGATTTGGCCATTCCTTGTGTTTGCCTGTCAAGTCCGCAGCCAAATCCCTGCATCCTAGACCTCCCTTCCCTTCACTTCAAAGCTGAGTGAAATGTATGCAGGAGATAAATTTGAGAGCCTTGAAACCCTTTCCCAGGCAGATGATCAACAGCTACTGGAATTAAGTGTTTGTGAGATATGCAGAACAGCATCCAGTCTCGATCTGAAGGCTGTAGGAGACAGCAAAGACACCGTTTCCCCTGTTAACTTGTTCATTTTGCCATTTTCTTGATCACCCAGATCCACAGCAGTCTGTTAGCTGGCCATGAACGAAGCCTTTGTTATGAAATGGAGGTGTCGGGGCTGTTTGCAGAAAGACGAAGCCCAGAAATGTCTACAAACATAGGAGATACAGATATTATAAAATTGTGTAAGTGAAGGTAAAACAGGTAGAAGGCAGCAAAACCCTAAAGATTTCAGATGCTCTGGTCTGTTCCCAGTCTCCAAGTTGACAGCTTGCCCACAACTTTCCTGGATTTGCAACATTTGAATCTCCTTGCTCTCCCCATTCTGGAAGGGCATGAAGCAAAGAAGTCTTGAATCAATGGCACCATTAAAAGAAACATTCAGTGATGACCTGGGTCCACATGATGAGGAAACTTTACAGGTCTGTCAGCGATCATCAAATACTTGCTAGCCTTGGAATAGAGAGCAGTGATTAAAATATTATTGCTTCTCTTTCACTTCTGGCCTTCTGACACTGTGACAGAAAGGCTCTTCCCTTTCACTCACTCATTTTCTACTGCTTTCTACTATGACATCTTTTCCTCTCTTTCAGTTTTAGTCAATAGTTTCCCTTATCTGTGCTTTCTGAAATCATCAGTCTCCTGGCTACCTTTTTACCTTTCTGCTTGCTAAGGACAAAGTATTCGGACCTCAGGTAAAACCTCCCCTGAAACCTTCACCTGTGAATGAACCTGGTCAGACGACAGAGTTTGGCATTACCCAAATCAACAGTTATGAATCTCTATGGAATCAGCATCAAATGCAGTTTAGATGCCCACTTCACTCCTAGATTTGGCAATTGTTTGCTGAGATTATTGATTCTCTGCAAGATGGGTTGCAAGCTAACAAGTGCACTGCAATGGTTATGGTTCTGCCCTCTGCTGTTCCTCACAAAATATCTCAGTTATCCCATCAGGAGATCCCTCTTAATCCAGACCCCTTGGGTCTCCTACCCCCTTTTACTTCATCACCCTTGGTCCTTGCTCCACTCCACTCTCTCTGCTTCTCATGGCCTTGGATCTCTGAATCTAATGAGAAACAGATACAAACTGCAGTTTTTCAGATACTATTACTTTGTGTTTGTGCTGGCAGTTTTTTTCAGAGGAAGGGCAAAAGCACAGATCTGACCCACAATCTTCTAGTTACAGACTTCGGTCTTTAGCTCAAAACACAGAAAGCTACAGCTTCCCAACACCATGACTACAAAAAAGTATTTACCATGTCTAACATGACATTCCTATGCATTGGTTCATTCTCTGGTTTTTTCAGTTGGAATTGGAAAAGGAAAAAGAAAAGATTAAAATTTTTTTTTTAAAAGTTTGCTCTCCAAGAAGTATCGGTTCAATAGGTGATAAATATGTTTAATCTAAATTCTGAAGTCATTAATTCAAGCTCTTTCATACCAAGCTGTGAGTTAGGCATGATATCAACATACCAGGCTTTGTATCAGAGGGATACATTCTGGCAAGAGATGCTTTCAAAGAAAATTGAGTTGATTGTCCAGGACACAACAAAAGAATAAAACCGTTTTCCTGTGTCCATAGAACAGCAATGACCAGAATAAAACAACTGAGATTTTTGGCATTCATATGTTGTCAAGAAATAATTTGGGCCTGGCTGGTCACAGCCTGCCTTTATGCCATACAAATTGCTGGATTTCATTAGCATGAAGAGTAAAAAAATTTCTTGAGCTTAAAAACTGAGGCGCTTCTGGCTCTGTTCAGAAACCAGCCTTAAGCTTCATAGCAAAATTTAAAAAGAAAGTGAATGAGAATCAAGTCTAGATGTATATATTCGTCTGTGCGCAGAAGGAGCAGGGAGGGGCGAGAGAAGCAAAGTATAGGAGCAGTGAGGAAGAGAAGGAAAACAAAGTAAATAAACATGCAGAGACAGATTCTCAGCTGGAATAAATCATTGTTGCCCTGTTAAGGTCAGTACATCCAGACAATTTTTATGTTTAATACAAGACACTTTGGCTTCAGCTGTGGTAGACCAATTGCATTTAAGCCCACACCATTTATTTTCAAAACTGTAGGCAGAAGATACAATACTCACTCCACAAAACTTCTCTAGTACAGTCATTTTTTGAATAACAATTTCATCCAGGCCAAAGCAGATATATGTTGGGAAAAGGGGGGATAATACCAACCCCAAACAAAATTTGAAAGAAGTCACCACTGTCCCTGACAAAAGGCAGTCAAGAAAGTCACCCAGCAAGTTCATACATTTCTCTCCCTCTGTTTAATCATTTCCTGTGGCTTCCCTCTTCCCGTATTCCCTTTTTCCCTTTTTCCCTTTTCCCTTTTTCCTTTTTCCTTTTGCCTCTCCTCTCCTCTCCTCTCATTACCAGAAAAACCCTTTCACCTTTCTAATACAACATTCATTACATTGGTTCAGATTCAGCTTTCTACCTAAGTTTTCTATACTGACTATGCAACACAAAAGGGTTTTTAAATCTCCTTCATTTAACTGAGGTGAAACTGGGAGCAGCACGAACAGTCCTACTGGAACTGGTTGCGATTTCTGCGCATGCAATTACTCACACATGAGGACATTCATTTTTTAATTACAATTTTACCCAGACATCTACAACCAAACTCCTGCTTTAATGGGAAAAAATCAGGAGACACTCCCAGCTGAATGAAAAGTTCAAGGTTTTTTCAAGCTGTTCTTGGAAATAAAGCCCATTTTGCAATAAACTGTTCCCAGGACTGAGCCTGATATTTGTTTTCTTGTATTTATGTCATGAGAGCTCTCTAATGCGAAAAGATGTATGTTCTAAGTATCTACATAATGGCTTCCCTCCAAAAGGGCCATTACAGGCTGTAAAATAAATAGTACTCATTTAATTCCTTTTGTAAATATACACAGTTTGGAGACAATAATAACACAGAGAAAGTAAATTAAACCCCAGAAAACCACTGCATCCAAATGAGTTTATGAAACCAAGGGGAAAAAACAACCATAAGATAATGGAAGCGTATCTTGTGGTGACGGTCCCCAGCTCAGCAAACTATTTAAGCATATGCTTAATGGAAGAAATGGTCCTGGGTAACTTGCTAAATGAAGACTTTGCTTATGTATAGGCATATGATAAAACAAAAACTGCCTACAACGGCAACCAACTGAATTCAGAATGTTCAAACATCACAAAACTGATCGAATGGTCCCCTATTTGATGATCTAAGAAACCCCTCCACTCCACTGGTGAGACCCCCAAACAAGGAGTCTACAACGAGTCGGTTTTATCCACCTTGGCCAGCCCTTCCAGGGACTCTGTTTCTCGAGCAGCAGCCTCTGTCCAGCATCCATCCCTTTGTTCAATTTATGATTTTGCATTTTCTGTTGCAAAAGGCCCTTTGCCTGGCCAAGCTCAGTTTGCCAATCAGCTGAGACCATTTCATCTCCGTTTCGCCTCCTCTCATTATTTATCGCTCCCCCAATATTACTGTCATCACCTTGCTTTAGCAGATAGGATTTTATTCAAAGCATTGACAGAACTGTTAAATAGCAGTCTTAACCAGCAGGTCACCAGTCCAGTAATGATCTCTAATTTACAGGAATGTTTTGAGTTCTTCCCATTAGCAGCTTTTAATCAATTTAATGCATCCATGTTGATTTTCTATTTTTCTAAGGACTAAGGCAAATTTTTTAGCAAAGCCTAAGTCCATGAAAGGGATATTATTTCCCTTATCAGCCTAGTTTGTAAAGCTATCAAGTAAAGTTATCCACTTTAGTTTGACAAGATCTACCGCTAATAATCTTAGGTAGATTAGCATTAATTGCATTACTGTCCTTTAATCCTATATCAGTCAAATCCCCGATTGACTGTTCCATTATCTTCTGTGGAATCGATGTCATACAGAAAGAATAGCAATTACCCAAGTTATAATATTTATCCTATAAAAACATCAGTGTATTTACTTTCTTGCCATTTCATGGCCTTGCTAGCCATCTGTTTTAAGGAATTTAAGAGTACTTTGGTTGGTTCCTTTAAAATTCTTGAGTGCAAGTTACCCCTCTCTGTTCTTTTACAGTCCTTTGACTTTTAACTTCTTGGGACTTCCAACAAGGGAAACACTCAGTCAGAGGGAGTACCACCCATCCAAGCATGGTCTCTGTCACAGCCACAGGAGCAAGGATGTCCCAGAGGAATCCAGAGCTGCCACTGGTGCCAAACTCTTGCAGGGAAAGAGCTTTTCTCACCATGGCCTAAATCTGTGCTCAGTTTGAGGTGTGGAGCAATCTATAACCTGCTCAGGAGAAAGGCACTTTTCCCAGTTCAGGGGGAAATTTTGGTGGAAATGGAACTGTTGGAGGACACTCTGAAATCCAGACTGTGCAATTCAGGAGTATCTGAAGGATCAGACTGATAAACCCTTTTCTGGAGTGATTAGAGAGCAAGTACTTTGTGATCCTCACCAGGCATGGCTAAGGGAACTAGGACTTTGTACCTCATGACTCCAGCACAGTTTTCTTACTATACAGGAAACAGGGTGGCTCCAGGCACTGGAATTTCACCAATGATTATGCTAAGAATAATTTCTTTTGCATTTTTCTTGTTTTGTTTTTTTTTGGCATTTTGGGGAGCGGGATTTGTGTGTGAGCACTGTAATGTGACTCAAACAACTGTTTAATTTGTCTTTTTAAACAATCTGGTTAAAACAAGAGCAGTAAAGAAAGATGAATCCCTCATCTCCACTAGATCATGTCCCAATGCTTCAAGAAAAAGTTTTCAAACAGGACTAAAAGCATAAAGCTGTCAAACACTGGGCCAATAATATTTATGGTGTTTTAATGACATTACAACCAAATCAGTCACCTACTAAATTTATCCCACTGAATTAACAGTTAAGGTAGTGGGAAAACCACCATTATTGAATACTAAGCATGACTAAGTATTAATTAGAAGAACATAAAGAGTTTGGTTTTAGAGTTAAATCTTATCTTTAGAACCAAATCTTTTTGACGGTCCCTTAATTTTTGCATTGTTATTTACTAAACACAGAGTAAAAATCATTAGTTGCCTTGCCTTGCTCAAGTTGTATTTGGCTTTGTCCAACTTACTTTTTTCTAACTTTGGGAAGAGGCCTGCATTCAGCACCCAGTTTAATATAAGTGAGGAGGTACATTCAGGTAAACCAGGGAATGCAGCCTGTTCATTTCCACAGCACCCAGATGACAGATTCTGCCCTCAGAGCAGCTGGCAGGGAACCTGTCCCTCCCTTGCTTTGTACAATGTGCTGGACAAAATAATATAAAACAGCTTCCCATTATTTTTCACGCTCCCACTCCTGACACCCCTGGGTTGTAAGAGGCAGCCAAGTGCCAATTTGTTACATATATACCTGCAATGTCGTGTCTAAAGAGTTAAATAATTAAAGGTATCACTACCAGAAGCTGAAAAATGAAGGATTGAATTAAATATCTCCAATAGAACCCTTTCTTCTCCCAAATCCCAAACCCCCTGTATTGCACAGCAGCCAGAGGAGAACGAATGAACACAATGGACTTGTTGCCTGTAAGACAAAATGGGAAAAATAATTTTATTTAAAGGTTTCAGTGAAGTATGTGTTGCTTTGCTGCTGTTCTTGTTTGCTTTTGTTTGTGGTTTTTATAATATGTCTCAAAGGTCTAGCAAATTCTAAAGTATGAGATGACTTCACAGTGAAAAATGATGCATTCAGAAAATGTCAAAAGTAGAATGTTTTGCTGCCTTCAAACTCTTTCCTTATGTTGGCAGGGGGAGACTGTGTGATAGGGAGAGATAGAGAGGTTTAGAGTGTTTTATTGGCTCTGAGCAAAATGTTGTTGAAGGTGATGGATATCTGTTGTTCTTGACACATGTATTTGGGTAAAACCACAAATTTTTTACAGACTATCATAATAATATGAAATTGGAATTAACTCTTGAAGCAGCCCCATCACTCCTCTGCTCCGACACTGGTATTAAGGATCCCCAGAGTCAAATCCAGGAGTTTTACTGCTTCATCAAGGAATTTGCCTCTTCTTGTGGTTGCTGTGAGCGCAACCTCCCTGCAGAGAAGGTGCCAGAGAAGGATATGAAACATACACTCAATGTTCTGCATTAAAAAAGTGCTGAGGCCTTTCGCAATGCAGCATTTTATAACAAATTGCTGAAATTTCCTACTCCTGGAGGACAGATGCCAAGAACCCTGCACAACTACAACATCTACAACTCTGAGCACAAATCCCAGCCATGTGTGCAAACTCATTTGGTTCACAGACGTATTTGTACAGTTTATGGACGCACAAAGTTCCTGAGGCTTTTTAGTAATACTGAATATCTTGCTATTGTTTGCTCGTGGCCTTGGGTAAAAATTACTAAATGGGTGCTTGGCTTAACTGTAATGGAAAACGGATATGAAAATAACAGGTTACAGCAATATAAAGCAAATGATTCAAAGCATCTCCATTACAGCATCACCATAAGCATCAGAGGAATGGTTATGAAACAAGAGCACAGCACTTTCCTCCTTAGCTGCGCCTTTGTGAGAAAGGAAATGGATCAGGTAAAAGACAGAAAATCTATATCCATTTTTTTCTAAATAGCCTATTACATCAGAGTAACACCTCAATATCATGTTAAGAATTTTATAGCTTAGACTATTGGATTCACATGAATTTGATATCTGGCTTTACTCGCTGAACACAACTCGTTGTGGGCACAAAGGGCTGCTGTGGTCCTGATGAGTCTCTACAAAGGCAGCCTGCTCCCCTTCACCTTCATGCCCTTCCATGGTGTTTCCCAGCACACAGTGATCTTTGGAATTCACCTCACACGCAGGTGATTTTTGTTCTTTTGTCACTAGTTTGTCCAGGTGTGGCAGAGAGTGACAAAAGCAGGGCATCACCTGAGGTTCCTTGGACCTCTGCTGTGATGGAGACTGGAGAAGCAGGAATAGATTCGAATGAAGAAAAGGAAATGCCTCACTGAACCTGTCACTCCCCAGGAATAGGCCATTGTCCTGGTTTGAGACAAATTTTTGGAGGAACGCTCTGGGAGGAACGTCTCCTCTACAGAAGGCAGGTTACAGCCACCCCTCCCCCACCAGCTTTGGGAAAAAAATTCCTTGAAGGAAAGTGAAAGGAAGAAAAAAACTATTTATTTAACAAACACACAGGAAAAGAATAATACTAAATAACAAAACCTCTCGCTGTGGAGAGAACACCTGGGAAGATTTTAGAGTCCTTTCCGTGGGTGCGGTCTCTCTCTCTCTCTCTCCTCTTCGGAGCTGGGTCGGCTCAGGCCCCTCCAGGCCGAGGTGTGAGGGCTCCCAGTGAGGTTCTGATGTTCTGGTGTTCTGAACAGTCCAGGAGAGAAGAAGGAAAAAACCAAAGTCCCAGAGAAACAAAGGAGTTTAACTCTCTGTCTCTCTCTCCCAAGAATAGGAGCCAAGAGCTGGGAAAAAGCAGGGAAGGTGCTTTCCTCTGCTCTGCAGCAGCAGGAACGCAGGGGAGTGAATGTCCTTGAAGCACAAAAAACTGTTTTGAAAAGTTCGTCTGGCTTTTTTTTTTCTTCTCTCGCACCCAGTTTTAAAGACACAGAAAGGCACAGGAATCATGTCTGGGCATAGAGCAGGCGATAGGGGATACACATCATAAAGTCAGCCCGAGACAGCCATCCAGGCAGCTGGGGCAGCCTGAGACTCAGTCACCTCCCAGCCGTGCTTTTCTCCTTTTTGTGCGAGCACAAGAGTGGTTCTCCCTGGGGTGGGCACAGGCACCTCTGCATCAGTAACACCTCACTCCCGGGTGCATTTTCAGCTGCTGCAATCAGTCAGGGTTCATGCTGCAAGTGGGTCTTTAGCTCTGTCATCCTCCACTTGATCTGTTTGCTGTCTCACCAGGGTGCAGGCCATTCACTTCTAGCTTCTTCCATGTCCAGAGACACCTTTCTCATGAAACAGCCACAAAAGCATGAAATAGCCACAAAATCTAGTCTAATCCCCCTCCAACCACGTTGATCCCATCTCCATGGTGCCTGTTACTGCTACCTGCTATTTGTATCCCTATGGGCCTTTGGAGTGCTTCCTCTCCCTTTCAGGAGTTACCTCATTTATCCCAGATACCTCCCTAAATGTCCTTGCATCTGAAGGCCATTCACTTTCACCTTCTGCCCATATAACCATATCACAACAACCTCCAGAGATGCAGTCTCTTGGCCTAGGATATTATTTCTGATTTACTTGCCATCACTCCGGAGTGGGTCTCCCCAGCACGCCTTTGCTCGGTGTGTGTGTGCCAATGACACACTTTATCCACTGAAACTGCCTGTTCCTGAGCTTCCCTCGGGGGAGTCTGGCTCTCTGTCATATTCACAGTTGGATGAGCAACAATTTTCCAGAGGTGAGCATAGCAAACTGAAGCCACTAGTTCCAGGCAGATACATATGTTGACTTTTCAACCCAAATCTAAAATCTGAAGTACATATATTTTATTTTTCCAAGGCAGTTCTGCTCCAGTGCCGCCTCCAAAATGCAGTATGATGGGTATCTTTCACACAGTCCTGTTCCTCAGATTTTGCCTGCCAATTTTTTATTGGAAGGTGATGCCTTTGTACTACTGAGTTTGCTGCTTGTTTTGCTAGTCTGACACTGCTCTGTACTGCCTTATCTACTGCCCTTGAGACGGCAAGAAGAAATGCATCCAGAGCAGGAAGAAAATAAGAGTTGGGGCAGAAATGATTCAATAAGGTCTGGCTCACATTTAAACATGACTCAACCTTTGTCTTCATGCCCAGTCAAGAGAATCTGTATTATGATTTATCTCACCCTAAACCTGATGGCTAAGCAATCACATACATCATCCTCTAAATTGCTCCTTTCTGTTAATTGACTGAAAAAGGAAACAAAGTAAGATAAAATGGTTCCTCTCTCTGGGAGGAAGAGCTCAAGTGCTCAGACTGATCCCACTCTACCTGTGTAATTTAAACAACGTTCAAGGCTTTCTTCACATTCAGACATGATATATCTGTGGGTGGAACCAATTATCCTTAAAAGATACCCACTGGGAGCATAACCGGCCACTGGAAGCTGGTCAAACACTTGATACCTGACAAAGATGACACACAACCCTGCAACACTTCTTCCCCTTCTCTGTGTAAGCGTAGGAATATAAAATACTGGTGGAGATATCAGTCTGTATAACAGTGTGGTATGGGGATATATTAATGTTATCCACAGCAGATGGCCCCCAGCAGCTGCTATGATCTGCATGGGAGGCACTCACGATGCACAGGTTTCCCCTGTTCAGTGAACAACCATTCCAGCACACATTTGTATTCAAGTCTGGTCCCTGCTATGTGTCCCAAGGGCATAACAGCATCAGTGTTCAGAAGGAATAGGTTTTCTAACATATTAGAAGTGTTTGATCAAGTGTTGGGTCAATCTCTTCACATGCCTGTCACCACGTCCCTTCAAGTCCTTTAATCACAACGGGGTTGGGTTTTTTCCCTGTTATCTCCCAAGAATAAGTAAGTTTGCTTATTTTTAGCCTTGGGCCTATTCAGTGGAAATCAAAACAGACTGAAACACAAGTGGTATGTGAGAGCCATCATTTATTTCCAGAATGTTTTCACTATCTCTACTCAAGTAAGGGATTAAGCTCACCCTGACTCGTGCTGTCAGCCAGCTCCATCCGCACGACACCCAGAACTGCTTTTCTTATGCTTAAATATAGTCAGAAGGTACTGTCATACCCCATCTCCCAAGATGTTTTTTCTTTGCCTACAAGCAGAGTCTTACTCTAGGATGAAAAGCTGGAGGATTTCTTCAGAAGCTCTGATGTTTTTCTGCCTTAAAATAACCAGACTCATAAATAAAGCAGAACCCTGCCCTCGGAATCAGATAGCGCTGCTCAGTATGTGATCACAGGAAACAGATGAAGGCCCCTGTGGCCTTGGTGACTCTCTCTGTTGTGTAGTCGAAGTGTTTGTGTGCAAATAAGGATAAGGAGGCACCAAGTTCTCCTGTCAGTGATTTTTCTTCCAAGTTTAAGTGATTCATGTGACCTATTATGGCTCTTATGTATGACAAGGTGAAGTGTGCCTTGATCAATGGTGTGATTCTTCTCAAGCTAAAGATGACATCTAAGATGGGTCAGATGAGCCACTCCCTAAACATACATATTTCGTTCCCTTTAACTGGAAGGGTTGACATCTAAAGTTGGGTGAAATCAATCTTGGCAAAGAGGTAGACCCCAACCCAGGAAAAGTAAAGTAGAGTTTGGAGTCACACAGTAGTTCAGGTGCTGAATAAGGAATAAAATGCAGGTTTTGATTTGTCTGTTGTGATATTTCTATCCTGTTGAACCTGTTCTCCCCAGAGGTCCTGAGCAAATCCAGCTATTCAGAGCTTGATATTTGTGTTGAAAGGCCAGTGGCAGAATAGACGCTGAAACTGCCCTTATGCACCACAAAGAAGCAATAAAGGGAGCAAACTTGTTTTTTCACATTTCAGCTTTGTAATTCACCATAAAAGGGAAAAGCTCCCAATAGTGTCCACGGCATCCAGAGTTCATAAGAGCACTTGCTGTAAGACCTGCTGGAGCAGTGTCATCTTCTCTAACAATCTATAGCAGCTAAAAAAAAAAAAAAAANCCTAATGAAATTACAGGAGCCTGCAAATAAGACTTGCATAACATGTTGTCCCAGTCCTACCTGCTCTTAGCGAGAGTTGCATTGCAGTGGCCAAACTTCTCAAGGATTTATTTTCCAAATAAAGACATTTGCAGGTAGGATATGTGCTTTACTGATCTACAGACAGCTAAATATTTGTCATATGACTGCCCAGGGAAATACAGTGGGAATTCCAATCTGTGTTTTGTTTGTGTTTCAGAGATCTCTGCACTCCTTTATGCTCCATCGAGAGGCCAAGCCTACAATGAAGGCTGTCCAGCTGAGAGCTGGACAGCAGGATAAATAATTAAGAATGCACAAAATACTAGACAAGCACATTCAGAAATTGTAGCTGTCATTAGGTATCTTCACGGGTTTCTGTTCACTTGAGTTCTTTCCAGTAGGGTGACACCATTGCCAAACTGTATCCAAAACCACGAGGAGTGCAAGTCAGGGATAGGAATTGTCAGTACTCAATCTTAGGAAGAGGGAGAGGTAAACACTTGTGATACATCATTGTTAGTGTTGTTCTTGGAGTCTGGATTTTTTTTTTTCCAACAAAAATTAATAATTTTCAGGAGAAGAATAATGTGTGCCCTCAGTTGTCATCTTTCATATGCACACTTTCTTCTTGCTATGGATTTTGCCAGCATGGCATCACCATGTCTTTAGTCCCTGATAAATTTTCGTCTTATCTAAGGATATTCACAGAGCAAGAACAAAAAAGCCAGAGGCTGAGCAGGCATTGGTCTGCTTTCACCTCAGCTGTATCTGGATCCAGTTTTGTAGCAGGGTTTAAAAGCACAGAGTAAAAGCCACCATCTGTGATGGTGAATCTCTGCATTCATGATTTAAAATTCATGGTTTTCTCTCCTGTGGAAACTACTCCAGCCCTGTTCAGTAATCCTCCTAAAAACACCTGAAAATTCATTACGGACATAAATGCACACACAATAGAGAATACAACGCATACAAAATAGGGAATAGACTTCTTAGAATATCACATTATCTCAGGGCAGAATGAGGGATATTTGATGTCAGTTAGTTCTTCACTCTAAAGCTCCTTCCTAATTCTACCAACCCCAGCCAAAAAAAAAAAGAAAAAGACAAAGTAGAGTACAAATTTGGGTAATGCTGGCACATGCTGAAGACCTCCCAGAGCTGTACCTAAGAACTGTGAAATAACAGCAAGAAGCAACATTAGGTTGTGTGTGCAGAGCCTGCTCTGTCAGGTTTGTTTTTCGGAGCTGTTTGGTGCCATATGGTACAAACACACCCCCAAAGACTGGGCTTGGCTTGCAGTTGGAGGGGATTTTCCTTCTCTGCCTCTATTAAGATCCCCTTCTCTCCTGCCTTGCAGCCACCTGCAGGTCCAGGCTGTCTGGAAGGGATGGGCAAATCACCCGAGAGGGGCGAATTAGGGAATTAGGGGGCAGCATTCCCACTTCCAGCAAAGACCAAGCACTGGCTGTTGATGAACTGAAATGCGTACAAGGGGAAATTATGATCCAAATTTCGAGGGTAGCTCCCATTCTTTGATTTGTTCTCCACCCTGTTGGTGAAGGTTGGCTGTGAAAGGATAATTTCAGGAGCACAGGTTTCAGCTTCGTATGCCAGCAAATTCCCCAAGTGGATCCTCTAAAATGGATATTGCAATGACCTCAGTGAAATAGGAATTATCTTTTTAATACATTCAGGGTTTCAGTTGTCTGCAATAGTTCATTGGAGCAGATGGTGAGATGAAAAGCAACCCTTGCCTTCACACTGTGCGATGCACTGGGTCTGATTCAGACCTGCACCGTGGAGGTCCCACTTTTCACAGAGACTGAAATGAACTGAGATTCAATATCCCCACCACCACAACAAAAGCCCAGTGCAGTAGAGCTAAACTCCAACAGACAACTTTGATAAAAATGAGGAAGCTTGTTAAAAAGTTAGAACAACCAGCTGAGGGAATTAAAACCTCTTAGGCAGTATGAAGACTACTGAAGGATGTGAAACTGGAAGCAGAGTGAATACCACCCATTAAGGAAATCTTGAGAAAGGATAAAAGGAAAACTGCGTGATGACACAGCAAAGAAAAAGGGGTTATTAGAATTAAGAAGGCATCATGCCAAAGACTGTACCCAAACCAAATAATAGTAATAAAAATACTAGTGAATTATCATACATTCTTTTTAGTAAACACAAAATAAGATCAGACTCATGAAAAAAAAAAAGTTATTTGAGAAGCAATTGACTAAAAGATTAAAACAAATAGCAATTTCTTCTTCCAATACACCAGGAGCAAAATGCCTGCCTAGAGAGCCTGTAGGGCCAACTGATGATCCCAGTGGACCAGGATCACTCAAGGAAGACAAGGCCACTGCCAGGCAGCTAATAAATTCTTTGTACAGGTGTTTTCTGTATAAGAAACTGAAAAGAGTCTTGTAGAGCCTGTCTGAGACTGCATAATCACAGAAGAGGTGCTGGGACAAATAGGAACTGTGAACGCCAGCCACTGACCGGGGCATGCACTCCTCCTAAAGGAGCCCAGTGATGAAACAGCAAAATACCAATGCCAACATTTCACCTTTCCCCTAAAGCTTCAGCCTGATAGTTTCACTAGTCAGGTTTGTAAAAGGTACAAGAAAAACAAACTAATCCTAGATTGTGTGATTTGTTTCAGATTTGATTCCCCTTGTAGCTAAGCATTAGTTGAGTTATCGATGGCTGTAGGCGGCTGCTGTCCATATGGCAGGGAAGAGCTGGAAAACTCTACACAACTAGCTGAGCCCCTCAGACTCAGTGCTCTCAACACAGCCCTCACTCAGCTTTTTCAGAGCCAGTCCCTCCACCTCAGGGATTGGCAGGACCTGAGCACTGAGGCTTGATAAGCAGCAGCAGGATGCCCTGCTGGGATTAATAGACTTTTTATCCCAATTGGTGTGGTCACTCTTATGTTGTTAACACTCTTGTGACATCTTGCACTGGCTGCTTCAAAGGTCCAAGCCTTCATGTTGGTGCTTCTTTCATGAAAGCAAAACTGCTGTTTCTTCGAATTAATACTGGATATAAGTATTTCTGCTGGTAGCCCATCAAAGAACAAATCTGAATTGTCAAAAAAGCTCAAGGGAAGCTAAAGTTTTAGGAAGCACTTAATGCTAGTCTGATTCTGCTTCTTTTAGAACCAGGCAAGTTTCACTGCAGCTTTTTAGTTCTCAGCTGGGTATTAGAGAGTTTATTTGTGCTAAGACCTTCAGCAGGGCTACGGGGCACATCTTCTTGATCATAGAGATATAGACAAATGACCTCTCCACTCACCCCTGTTATGCAGCACAGCTCTGAAGAAGTTTACTGTTTGGGGATGTTTGAAACCCAGGCCTGGCCAGATTGTTTCTGGAGATATTGATTTATCAAATCACAAGATATGGGGTCACGATCTGAAAGCACAAACACAAAGGGCTTTTGTCTGGTTGATGAAAAGACCAAATATCTCCTTGTGGTCATCCTCCTCAGAGCTGAGTCTCCTCCAGCCTGCTGCCTGTTTCTCACCCCAGCGGTGCCAATCTTTCACGGCACAAAGCGCAAAGCTGCAGCAAGGAAGGCATTGATGCCAGTCACGGACTGGCCAAGTGAGGAATAGAGACTGTTGTGCAGGGTTACAAACCTGCCTACAAAGCAGCAAACACTGCTCTCTGAGAGAAAAATGAATCCTTATAGTCCTGTTTGTTCCCCTCTCTTAGAAGCCAATGCTCTGGCTTGTGGGAATGTATTACTCAATGCTGAGAGGCAGAAATCTCTAGAGCACTGGTCTCTGCAACTTTACTTTTCCTCCTAAAATCCATGCTCGCCTCAGATCACCACTTCCAACAAAAATATGTAACAAAAAATAGTCAAAGCCAGAATCCCCTCCTTGCTTTGACTTTCCACATGCAGGCACAGAAACATCTGGAGCTTCTGCTAGTGACGCCACAGCTCTTGATGTAATAAATTGATGAGACCAGAAACAGAATGTCCAGGCTTGCACACCAGATACACCAAAACAGACAACTACTTCAGAGATTTACTGCTTATTTCACACAGAAAGGGCTCCTTTAATTCTCTCTCTGAGTCTCTCAGCCACGCAGGTTTTGCAGCCTGATAGGGAAATTAATGACAATGGAAGAGTCAAAAACTGCTATTGCCAGTGAATTTTGCATGGCAAGTGCTGACGTATCCTGATGATGGGCAGCAGCACCATTGCTGAGGCTGATGGGCAAACAGATCACCCTGATCTGAACGCAGCAGGAGGACACGGCTTGTTCACTTGTTATTCAGGACTGATACACCCCATCCTTCTCTGGAGCACGGGGACTGCGCAGCACACCGGCCCTCTGTGGTCATTGGGATGCGAGGTGCATCTGTCTTGGAGAAAAATCCTTGGGAAAAGCACTTTTCATGTCATTTCTGCAGTTTTGTCCAGAATGAAAAATCACTTCCTTGGGTTTTTCTGTGAAAGAAAAATGGGCGCTTTTTTTTGTATGGATCAGCAAGTAGAAGAGTTGCTTTTTCTTCCTGCTTTCTGATAGAATTGGTTTTATCTCTTTCTTAAACCCAGCTCTTCCTGGCCACTCTCCATCTAGGCAGAGATCTAACAAACACTGACATTTGTCTAAGGTATAAAAAGAGGAAACCAAATTCCGATCCCACTTTTGCCATAGTAAATCTAAACCAACTCTGCTGATTTCAGAAGCGGCTGCCCTTGTCATGCAGCCGCCACCTGCTGACACAAGAAATGGAGATGCAGGAGACTGCAGTGGAGATCTGCAACTGAGAGTTTCTGCTTCCTAAAATCAGTGATCCATTGGGCTGCAGCATCCTACAGGACATTTCTGTCTTCCATTGACTGTTCCTGCTAAGAAAATGTATTCCAGTTTTGTTCTAAACGACTGTGACTTTCCTGATTTCAACAGAACAGTTTGTTTCAGCTGAGGATTTGCCATTAGGACCACATCACTGCACCATAAATTGAAAGACTCCAAGCTTTCATATGGATGGATATTAGGAATCACTCATGGTTTGATCATTTGGGAGAACTGCTATCTGGCTGGTGAGGAATGTACAGCTTGGGAAGTGGATCTGGATTTCAAGCACCAACCAGCATTCGAGTACAATCAGGCACCACAATGGTGTGACAAGAACATCTGGATGCGGTGGCCGGATTCTCTTTGCCTCTCTGCCAGTAGGCATGGGCATGTCACACATTCTTCCTTTACAGCAGTGCAGTGTGGAAAATCATATTGTCTTCTTACAGCAAGATCAGATCTTCAGCTGAAAAACTTATAGTATTATTTTTTAAAGCTTTTTAGTAATTTATGACAAAACCATGTTATAAATATGGTTTTTTCCTTCCTGGTATTTCCCTTCTCACATACGCCAGCCCTTTGTAAAGCCACCCACTTTGAACCCAGACTCCTTAACAATTAATCAATATTTAAACCTGAATCCACTCAATTATTCATTTAAACAACTGCCACGCATTTGTGTCAATAAAAAGCCCCAGAAAAGATGGAGAAAGAAAGAAAGCTGTTTAAAATGCTCATAAACAATGAAGAAGAAAATAAACATTAGGAAAAAAGATGGCTCATCAATAAAGATCATCTTGCAGATCAAAAGTAGAAGTCACAGACATGAATGTACATTTTCTGTTGTATAACTCTATAGTCTGCAAACAATGCACTGAGCCCAGCTGCAGAAATCCTACCAGCTAAAGGCTAATGGATTTGCACAGGGTCGTCTTGACCCAAAAGCTCCCATTTCTGGTGATGATGAAGAGGAAGGGGTCTCCAGCCTGACTTCTAGATTTGCTTCTGAATTTGAACTTGATATTTGGCGGAAATTAATAGATGAATCTTTCACTTGCGAGACAAATAAATTGCCTGAGAGGTCTGTGAACACCAACCCATGCATTTCTATTTTGCAGGACACTTTCTCCAGCTGTCCAGAGTGCTGATGATGTGAATATTGTCCACAACACAGCAATCAGTACTTACTGGAGCCTCTTGAAATTAGAGCCCTCCCCAGTAAAGCAGATTCCTACACCTGGCTCCAAATTGTCCCTTCCCACATCTGCAGCCCCTGGCTGGATCTGACATCGGCGTGCAGGTGGGAGCTGATGCCTCACACACACCATCCCTACAGCACCAGGGATGCAAATGGACCCAAGCTCAACTCCATAGTTTTCTGGTGACAATGTTATCACTTGATATAAGCCCCTGGAGTTTTGCATGGTGGAAATTAGTGATACCTTTAAATCCACATTTCTCAGTAGACTGCATAAACTGATACCCACCAACCTGTTTCCATTCTCGAGCACTACTGTGCCAGGTATGCAGTGAAAATGCATTTGATAAGTGTGAGCACTTGTTTAGCTTCAGGGTCCTGTTAAGGCTATCTTGGGGAATTGAGAAAATAGTCTAGACTTGTAATATATTTTTTCCTCCCAGCAAAAATATATTTACACTGTTCAAATAGAGGAGGCATTATTTTTGTGGGACACTAAGACAGATTCTTTCAATTATTTTGACTGTTTTATCACAGACAGAAAGAGTGAATCCTCATTTGAAGTCAGAAGAAAATATCTTTATTTTGCCCTTGTTGTTGTTCTGTTTTGTTTTGCAGTTTGGTTGGTTATGGGATTTGGTTGTTCGGTTTGGTTTTTTTTCATTTTAAAGGTTTTTCTTGTATCCAGTAATCTTTTTTTTTCACTTAAAACATTTCTATACTGTCTTTCCTGGAGTCCAGGAGCAGAAGCCATATTTAACTCTGAGAGGCCCCTCATAAAACAAATCAGGAATATATTGTTCTAGTCGCCATTTGCTGGAAAAATGAAATTTTTTATCGGTGAGATCACATCTCCAACAGGAATTGTGGAAACCAAAATCCAAACATTACCCGGCTGTGAAAAATTTGCTATTACTTTAATGTGTAACCCTTTACCTGTGATCTTTGCCTCGATATATGTTTGCCAGGTGCTCAAGAGAATATCTGAACTCACAAAATATGACGCCTTTCAGAGGATGTTTGTCAATACACGTGATCAACAGAGAAACAGTGAATCTCGGAAAATTTCTTCTAATGCTTGAAAGAGTGGGTTCTTTGCTGCCCTTGTGTGAAACTGTTTCCTTTCTCTGCCTGATGACATTGACATTGCTCTACTTTCTGCCTCTGCTGCCCAAACCATCGTCTCCCACATTTATCAGGCAACGGTGTCAGAGCTGCTCTCTCAGTACCTCAGTCGCTGCTGTGCAACATCAGCATTTATGCAGCATCACATATGCCAGCTGGTACCCACTTCCCCACTAGGATTTAGTCTCAGACCCACAACGGCTGTTAAGTAAGTAATTCCATCAAAATCACCGAGTATTAGATGGCTAATTCCTATCTGGACAGTCATGTATGCCTTTGAGGACCTGGGTCTTGGCCCACACACCAATGCCATTTGGAGTAAAGTGTATGTGCCTTGATTAATTTTTTAATGAGGCCAAAATTAAGGTTGTTTTATGATGGGAGTTAAATGTTATTTGTCCCTTTACAAATCACTAGTCCAAATAAATGTGGTAAGAAGCAGATCTCTTCTAAAGGCTGTAAGTTCCCAAGGGCAGAATAATTAAATTTTCCAAAATACTTATCATAATTATGTTTTGTTCAGAGATTAGTTGAGCTGTCCTCTTGGGATCAATTATGAGTCATCCTAAACCCAGAAGCAAAAAAGTTTTCAGTAAATCCTATTGAAATGAGTACCAGCTGTTCCACACAATAAAGTAGATTTTTTTCCCACACACATTTTAACATGCTAGTGAAGTTATTAAAACGTTGCTCTTGGTCATTCTCCAGCATTTTGCACAAAGCACTTGAAGGTCACTGTGGCTGGCAATTAGAGAGTGGGATATGCAAAGGAGCTCTCGAGGAGCCACGAGCCAGGTGCCAGAGTCTGTTCAATAAGAGCATGTGGTTTGTGTGAGAGAAATTAATATTGCTCTGCATTTTCTGATGGAAAGAAGCAGCAGGTTAGAGGTTAGAACAGAACAGAAGAAAAAATCAAAGGGCCCAATTCTGATTATCTCATCATTTCTGACCTTCAGCAGCTCTCGAGGAAGCAGATTTCTCATGTCCTGCTCCTGCAAAAAAGGTGTCATACTGTTAACTTCAGCGTGAGGAAGGTGGTTTCGGATCCTGATTCTCCTTATATGTTTCTATGGACAGCATAACTCTTGATTTCAAATAACACCCCTTAAAATCACATGTCAATGGTACCTAATACTTTAGCTCTGGAAATCTGACTCCCTGTGATGCTGTACAGGTGTAAAAAATGCCAAGAGCTTGAGTGCTGAGCACAAACGCCTCTTGTTCATGTTTGGACATGGTAAAAAATGTCAGCATCTTATCCAAGCTTATCCAACATCTTAACCAGAGAGTTAAAATGCTCACAAGGAAATGGCCTCCAGCCCCTTTCTGTCCCCCAAAACAGGACTGGCACAGGCCAGTGGATCCAAGCACATTTCACAACTGTACCCATGTTGCACAATGATACCCCAGGCTTTGCTTTTGTGCTTTTAAGGCTTTGACACTTTTGGAAAAACTTTGTACATATCTGTACGCATTTGATATCTTCAGCATTTAAAAGATAGTCCTCAAGATGATTAGAGAGGAAAAGGAAAGAGCAAGTGGTTCTCCAATGTCTTAAAGAAGCTTTGCCTTTGCATCTCCAGGCTGGTATATCCCTTTCAGTGGGGGTAAGGATTGATTTGAAAATGCCCCACACTGGGCTCCTGGCTGGATGACACCAAGGCATTGCTGGTAACATCACAGAGAAGAGAAGCTTCACATCCTGTATCATTATGCATCCATTGCCCATCTTTCATCCTCTTTGACTGGTTTAGTGAACTCCATGATCAGTTAAAATTACAAGGGAAGGATATTTTAGGGAGAAGGGTATTTTCCATAGGGAATAGTCTGCCTGTGAAAAGAAAAAGCAGATTCAGTTGTCAGGAATTATCTTCTCCCATTATAAAAAAACCCTAACCTTTAGTTTTTATTCATTGTGACAAATCTCCTTTCTGCATCAGTTAAACACCTACTGAAAAGAGAAACATTTCAGTGGGCAATTTCTTTCGTGATACTTTGCACGAGAAAAGGATTTATTTATCAGCTCTTATTGTGAGTATCATCAGCCAATCAGTACTGAAAGGTAAATCAATTGCTTGAGCCAAACAGATCAATAAAAAATGGAGCCATTAATTTTGCTCAAGACACTTTACAGGATATCATTTGCCTAACAAGGAGGAAACACAATTACATCAATAACCTCTTAGGGTTAGAAAGGTCTGCTATAAGAAATAATTGGAAGTGATTATGAAGATCAGATTTCCACATTTACAAAGATTAAAGCATTGCAAAGTGTGGTCTCTCCTGTGAAAAGCTATTTCTTCAACTGAAGGGTACTGTAAGCAGGAAGAAGAAAAAAATACCATTTTCATTACCCAAAATTCAAGCCAGACAGCTTAGGAGACAGTGTTTAGAATATATATGACGTATTAATCTTACCAACAGGAGAGAAGTATCACTTTGTCTTTACTGAAAGTAAGTCTATTATCAAAGTGATTTCTATCCCCATAGAGCACAGGTCACCATGGTACAAATACCTGTCTGCAGATGGCCTTGCCCAGCCTGGGGAATCCTTGTGTCAGAGGGTTTCCTCATGGGGAAACGCTTCTGCTGACGAAATCAGCAGCAGCATCAAGGCCTGTGTGGGGATGGATGCTGTTATCATACCTTGTGTCTGCTGTAGGCTTGTCTCTGAAGGACATCAATGACCCTCGGACTCCTCAGAACCACACAGCTGCAGCAGCTGATTGACAGGGTATCTGCATGAATTTATTTGGTCTAATTTTTCCAGCAGAGATGCATGCCAAACTGGCAGCCCCGTTCCCCAGAGCAGCACCTGGTTATTTTGCTTCATACGGATTGCACAAGCATGAACACGTTTGGTCAATTCATAAAGCTACCTGCACTGGGTCTGCCGGTGATCACATCCAGGCATGGCTGCACTCAGCCAGATCCCACTGGATGTGAAAATACTGCTTAAGATGCTGATCAAGGGTGAATCAAACTGCAAGCACATTGCCATGAGCCCCAGAAGTCGTGGAATAGAATCCTAAAGTGACCTGGGTTGGAGGACACCTTAGAGATCATCCAGTTCCAACCCCACTGTCTATGCAGGGACACCCTTCACTGGAGCAGGTTGCTCAGAGCCCCATCCAGCCTGGTCTTGGACACTTCCAGAGATGGGATATCCAAAACTTCTCTGGGCAACCCGTTCCAATGCCTCACAGTAAAGAATTTCTTCCTAATATCCAATCTAAACCTACTCCCTGTCTGTTTAAAGCCATTCCCCATTGCTCTACCTCTACCTGCCCTTGCAAAAAATCACTCTCCAGCTTTCTTGTAGGCACCTTCAGGTACTCCCTCACTTATTTGGGACAAAGCTGGAATGGACCATCTGACCTCTCTTAACCCTTTTCTTGGCCAGCCCTATGCCCCTAGAAATTTTTTGAGGCGTCTTCTCTCCAAGCAAGGGCTACAATATTCTGGAAAGGCCAGAAAAAAAAGTGAAATTCATTAAAAAAAAAAAAAATCTGTGCAACTGAAGGGATGGAAGGCTTGAGAGTGTTACTAAGAACCAATTAAATACAGGACTAATGAGCAGGCTGCCTGTTGTCTATCAGAAGGCTAATGCCAACTGCTACTGAGTGCAGAATTCCCCTGGAAATTAAATACTAGAAAAATAAAGGTGCATCCTCAAATTAGTCTAAAACACCTAAGATATCCTAGCTGAAAGGTTTCCCCAGAACCAACTTTCCCTTAGAGCACTATGATATCACCTTGGCATGTGTGGAAGATCTCTTTACTGAGGTCTTGCTCCTGATTTTACTTCTGTTGATATTATATTCTGTCATTTTGGTGGGATTGCTTCTGGTCACTCAGTTTGGGTGAAGAGCAACAGGTATTTCTAAGTCTGGCACTCTGGCTGTGCTGGTAACCACAGTGGAAAAGGGAAGAGAAACAACAAGGATAATAAAGAGAAATAGGAGACTCTCATGTGCACTGGAGTGGTCCCACCAAGCTAAAAAGGACTGATGTGTCTGGTGTACATCGGTGACTTAGTTAAGAAATGGCTGCACAAACAAACAGGCAAACAGAAAACCTGTCAGGAGACTGTCGGGGCCAGTGCCCACAGCTGGCAGTGACAAAGCCAAAGACAACACGCAGGAAAGAAAAAAAGCCCATTAAAGAAGCACAAGAAGATAAGAAAGGAAATTAGCCAGGCACCAAAGAGCATCCCATTAGAGTGAAATTTGGTGTTAACAACTGCTGCTTATAGTCATCATATGGCCTTAATGAACAATTTGTCTTTGCCAAAGCCTGCTGTCCCTACTGCAAGCCACCATGTTTGATGTCCTTTTAATGATCCATGTGTTTCATTTGTAACAGCCCAATTAACAACCAGGCTCCAATAACTCTAATTATCATCTACTGTTAATATTGTTTCTGTACTGTAGGGAATTTGTTCAACTGCATTTTGCACAACTGAGATTTTCTAACTCCAAGTCCTGCTCAGCCTGTTAAAACTTCTGGAGGGGAATGAACTGGTAAGGACAAGAAAAATATAGCTATAGAAGAAATTTCACTGAGCTGCTGCAGCAACTTCTCCTTTCAGGCCCAGTTCTTAGCTGCAAGGAGTATATTATGTGCACAAACCATGTGACACAGGGGCTGCAAGAGCCTTTGGGCTGATGAACAGTCTGGGAGAGACACTCTCTTGATTTACTTGCCAGAGGGCTGAGAGAGGAGCACACACTGCTGGGTCACTGCAGCTGAGCATCACTTCTTCCATCCTAGAAGTCAACATGCTGCAAACAACCCAAATCAGGGGAAAATTGCCATCTCAGACTCACAGTGGGCCCAGGTGTGCACAGCTGTGAATGGACCAGATTAGGAGGATGGGTGTTGCTGGTGAACCCAGTCAATGTTACTTGGCTTAACACAACCCTCCACAAACAAGGCATAGAAATGGCCAGGTATACAAAGAGGATTTCAGTACCCTCCATAGGCCAACACAGAGGTGGTAGAGAAAAACTCTGATTTATTTGAGGGGCAAGCTAGAAAGTGTGGCTATTTACATTCTGTCTGCTGAAACTGCATCATGTGAGACAAACACAACAAAAGTCAACAGAAAAGAAAACAAAAATCAAAACAAACATTATAGAAACCCCCAACAAATTCCAGCAACTCTTGAGCCCCTTACATATTTCCAATCACTTATTGGGTTCACTGATGCAAAGAACAAAATTATAACCAGATGATGATGTGGACTGACTGCCTATCCACTAACAATGCCCTTTGGGGGTCCTTAGAGGTCCACAATAAATACAAAATAAACAACTTTAGAGCATCCTTCCTATCACCTCATTATCTTCTTTGAATCTTGGGACAGCCAACACCCAAGTGTACCTTTCAATCTTTGTGTATAGGCTGAACATTGGTGTTTTCTTAGAAACTATACACACACATAGTGTGTTATAGAGAAATACAATGGCTAACTTAACTCCATGTTTAGCTTTTTATACCCTAGGTGGTGTAAAAATAAATTAGGACTTTTGTAAGATCAGACTGTAGATGCTGAAAGAACATATCAGTACATCATCAGTTTTCTTTGCATCCTCCTTGTTAATTTGTGTTCCTTGATTTTCTGCATAAATTGACAATATATTTCCATATGGTGTAGCATTGGCTAGCTAACAATCTGGAAAACAACAAAACAACTTCCTATGTATAGAGAACAAATACCTGTTCCTTTTTTTTTTAGCAGGCTATTTTTATTTTTGCATTAAAAAGACAGAAATAAAAGCATTTAGAAAATCTTTGAGATTCAAGAAGATTGAGACTAGGTTAACTCAGAAAAAATCTGTATTTGAGAAGAAACACAAAACAGAAAATATCTCACAACTGTCCCTGTTGACAACATTTATAGATATTTAAATGCAATGTACAAAAAAAAATGAGATAGTCTGATATTTTTATATTTATAATCAAAGCAGGAATGTCTAAATCCTCAGAAATCCAGTGCAAATTATGTGTGGGGCTAATGACCAGTGATTATTAAACAACACACAGAGGCAAGCGAAACAGGGCTGCCCAGAACAACCAAGATCTTCCTTGATCTATCTGATAGAAGCCCTTTGAAAAGCATCTGGGTTTCTGGAAATCATGTTAAATTTTCCTATTGTAGCACTGGGCAAGATGAATTTTACTAAGACTAGCAGATTTTGGTCTTAATGGCAGAAATAATTTACCAGAAGAGGCAGAGGAAGAAAGGAGGTTGTAGAAAGGGGCTGATTAACAGCTGCACTTAGACAAGATCAAACAGTCTAATAAAATTAAGTATCTCTGCAAGACCAAAATAAGATCCAGAAAACTAGACCCTATTTGAGTCAAGTTATAAAGATGTTGTAGCCAATAAAAGTTTATGTGGAAACCTAACTGTCTAAAATGACAAAAACTGATTTAACCCAGAATAGTTATGAGGTTACCAAATTACGCTTTTTTTTAATCTTTCTTTTAATGTCAGTAATATTTCATAGATCCTGTGACAGATCTCATTGTAGCACTTGAGTTTCCACCCTGTGAAATAAGACACATAAACGATTATTATTTCTCTTCTGATATTTCTGAGGGCCTTTACTGCTATTCCCAGACTATTACCTGCACCAGCATGTCAGGAAGATATTTCCTGCCCAAAAGATTTAATCATGTAATTGATTGGCTTATTTTATATGTGGTGGATGGACAGGTAGAAAGTGCTTTTCTGCAGCGTTTTCATGACCCCCATCTTTATACATCTGTAATGTGAGCACTTATGGCTGACCTACATAATCAAGGGAAAGAAACGGGCACTTCTGGGGGCTTCTCTTGACTCAAATGTCTGCTTTCAGGAGGTGAGTCATGCCTTTGCAGTGCCTACTTGTCTCCACTGATATTAAGGTAGACTGAGGTCATGAGGTCAAATGTAAATTTGATCAGACAACCTGCCCACCCCTGCTAAGTGCATCAAAATGGGAATGTCAAAAAAAATTACTGTTGCCCTAAATCATATCCCCTTCCTTTTTATCCTCATTTCCTGTCTGAACTAGCTCCCTAGGGATGTCATGTTGTTACAAGAGAAAGTTTAATTACTGAGTTGGTTCTCCTCAGTAGAAACTTTATGCTATTCTCAAAAGAGCAGTGCTCATCCGCAGGTTTGGTGTTACCCGTGTCACAATCCAAGTTATTCTGGCTGTATTTGGGGCAAGCAGAACATGCTACAGAGAATCATAGAGTCATTTAGGTTGGAAAAAACATCTAAGATCAACAAGTCCAGAGCACAGACACATCCTATAGCTCAGGGTGCCCAAAGGTACACAGTTTTTGTCACACAAACATGTCCTGGACCTCCAGACAATGTGTCTTCCAGCCTCCTCTAACTGCTTTCTGCTCCTCTGCCTCTTGGACCAAGTGCTGAAGAGTTATGAGATAGGAGAAGGATGGCAAAGAGGGAAGTTGTGGGATGAGGCCACATCCTCAAACGTGTTCTCTGGCAGGGCCTCTGCAAACATGGGGACCCTCGGGGAGAAGGTTTCTGAGTTTGTGCCATGGCCACTCCCTTCCTCTGGCAGGAGAAAGCAGAGGCACAAGCCACAGTGTTCCCCATTCTCCACCTGCCTTCTTGCTGCCTAACACATGATTCAGCCTCCATTTTGAGTTTCTAGGTTCAGTGAATCAAAATATGATTTATAGACCAATAATATGGCATGAAAAGCATTCTCATTTCCTGCAGTATGCACAGTACTTGATGTTGATGCCTGTTGACTGGAAGATAAAGGGGCAGATAGGGAAATTCAGTAAGCCTGGCCCCAAATCCTTAGGTTATTTCTAGTCTCTGCAGAGGGTTTTGGATTCTAGTCTCTGCGAGCCCTTCAGAGAGCTTGAATTTGTCAGCACTGTGTTATTACTAAAATACATATCTTTTATTTAAAAAGCTAGTGGCTGATTTATGATAGTTTTCCTTTGCTTATAGAAAGCACAGTACTAGCCAGGTGATTTCTCTATTGGCAGTGACAAACTGTAGAAGATTTGAGTGGTGTTAGTCTCTCCCTGAGTTCGATGCAAAGCAGAATTTTCTCCCAGCAGCCTGCAGCCCACAGCCATAGCCCATGTAATGCTCTCCCAGTCATTGTATCCTGTCACCTTTTATATGCACACATCAAATGTATGTTAATTTCCACCACAATAAATAATTGTGGCTGAAATAGCTTGTCTACTGAGAATTTTTTACTGATTTATAGTCTAGACTTGTCTATGCTATAGATTTAAAGCGATCCATCTACTGCTGTAGCCGAGCAACTGCAGTCCCATTTGGATGGACTCCTTACGGCAATCAACCACAATTTGCAGGATAATATCCTTGCCTGCTTTCCAACAGAGGTAATTCCCACTGGTGGAAATTTTGGCTGTCACAATGAAGATTTGTAATTGCACAGTTGTACCAGTTAGTGGATGTGGGGACATGCGAGGTGTGGGCAGAACCGTAGCACGTACAGTTCCTTTCGAAGTCTAACTAAGTTGCTTGTGAATTAATTGCCATTAAAACATATGCAAATGAGCTGGAGTTGTCCAGAAATAAATACATTGTAAAATCCCCTACTCTGCTGGAAAATTTAATAGAACACTAGAGGGGAGGACTGAGGCTGGCTGTGAAACGTAACAGTACTTATGAAACTCAGACAGGTGCTGAGCTGCTGACTAAGAGAAGATGAGGGCTACAGTCTGCAGGACAGCTCTATGTACAACTTATGTTGGTCTCCTAAATGTTTCCTGAATATCAGCACCTACTGAATATCAGCCACAGGATGAACTGTTAGACCAACTTTTGGTTTGACCTACACACTACACACTACACACTACAGTGTAGCCATTCATGTACACAGTAGTAAAAGGAGAATTAACAGATTCAGGTCAAGTACTTGAAGATGACTTAGAGCCTTTCCTGAGCTATAAAACTGCCTTATAGTTTCAGTCTTATCCTTATAAGAGCATTTTCCTCTGGAAACAATTTCAAATAATTAAAAATTCAGACTTTGAGGGCTATTTCACATGCTTCAAGATTAAAAATACACAGGAATATTCTCCATATTATTTGCACAGCCTCAGAGAGCTGATTCCTTGCTGATGGTTTTGTGTTGGGTCCACTCTGCCTTTGGAGAACCAGCCTTTAGCGACAGTGACAAAAATACCTGTGAAAAATACTCAGAGAAAAAAACCCTAAAACATATTCATTGCAGTGACGGGGTAAGAAAAAGTAGGAAATGAACCTCAAACAAAACAAATATATGCTGACGATAAAAAACCCTGATTATAAAAAACCTGTTCTAAGAGAATGTGTTTATCAATCTAGGATAGCTGTGTTTTTCAGAGCAGCAGAAGGAAAACCATCCACCATGAAACTGCATCTCAGTTTCCCTTCTTTGGGAAGGTTACTCATGAGAACTCCTATCTTTTCTTTTCCTTTCACTCACAAATCTCCTTTTTCTTTCTATCGGCTTCACCTAAGTCGCCCTTTACAACCACTTGATTAAATTTAGACTGAGTTCCTTCACACATTATGTTACCATCTTCAGAGAGATATTCTGTTATGTCTAAATGTTTGCATGGAAAACAGATGTATATAGAGAGGCAGATATAAATACATAGATATTTAAAGATTACCTCCTCACACTTCTTATACCCTGTTTAATTCTAGCTGGTATGAACAGGCTCACACATTTAGATCATGAATCAGAGCCGATTAAACTCAATGAAAAGCTCACACTGACTTCAACAGATATTAGATCATGCTACAGAGGAGGGTAATAGACCTTTCAGAAGAGAAAATGAAAGTGTAATAATATACTGGCTTAGCGTATAATCATGTCTTCATCTAAGAGCAAGCCTCAGTGTCTGTAATAGTCCACTGATTTCTTACAGCTGAAAGGTTTACTCTTTTGGCTCACATCTTACTCTTTTGGTATTGAAGGTCAAGGATTCACTTCCTACCGATAGCCACAAAGTCATGGACTCACTTCCCACCAATAGCCGCAATGTTTGAAGGGAGGCAGCTGTATCTGTGCATGGAGACAGCTGTGGAACGATGTGAACTCTGGCTTTTAGAGGTATTTGTCAAAAAGGAATAGTATCTAATAGAACAATTTAGTTTCTGAATTCTTGAATCATGAATTCTTCCTCTAATCCTCAGCTTCAGAGACTATAAACCCAGGTTTTTACTGACAGCATATATAACTGGCACATAACTCTAAGTTTGCTGATAGAGACAGCTTTTTGAGTACTGACATTTGTGAGATCAAAATACATGTAACTCTGGTTATTGCAGCAGCTCTATCTCTACTACTAAACTGAAATATGCCAGGCAATGTCCCCAGACTTTGAAATGTTCTCCACCCTGGTACACTGTCAGAGGGCTTCCAAGGGCAGCTTTGACCAATATCTCCCAGAACCTCGCAAGATTCCTGGGCAGATTTGACCATTCCCAGTAGGTTACTTTGGAACGTAAGGGAACCAGGCAATATGCACATGGACTGTGTCACATGGACACTGTGCCAGTGTCAAACAGTTGGAGGCAAAGGATCTGAATCTGTCTCCCAGCACATCTTCATCCAGTCCAGAGGAAAACTCCTGTTATAAAAGTCAGTTCCAAGCGTCATTGCTGCGTTTTGAAGAGTGGCCAGGTGTACTAGAGGGAAGAGTATTGCAGCTGCTGGTCTATATTTCCTGTATTATAAGCATTAGTCTGAGGAGGTTTTGGCAAAAGGATTGGCTGCAATGATAATAAAAAAAAATTGAACAGATAATAAAGATTTATATAAGAACATTTCCACCAAATGGACATGTTGTCAACTGACATTTATCTTTTATCTGTAGTGTAGGATGTGAGAAGAAAAACCAATATGCTACTTCTTCAGCTGTTGATAACATCTTATCAGCTTTGTACAACAAAGACTCATGTAGAGCTTTCCCAGCTCATACCTGGGTGAGAAATTATTGACTGCAAGGAGGAACTATTCAGAAAGAAGATAGCAAAGAAAAAGTATACATGCCCTACATCTCTGAAAACACCCTCCCTTGTACTGTCTGTCACTGGAAGAGACAGAAATAACAATACCAAAGGACGTAAAATTAATCTCAGAACTCCAATAAAAACTATGTGGAGAAGGCTGACTCCAGCTAATCAACTTTGGCAGTCTTTCATCTGCTGCAACATACCATGAGTATTCTCCTGCAGGCTGCTTGCATGAAAGATAAATGGGAGTTCAAGGCAAGAAATCCTCTCTAATGATAGATTCTGACTGGTACAGGTTTCCAGGATCAGTGGGAACATATTCCCAACCCATCATCACCTCCACCTTGCCTTTTACTAAGTGTCTCTCGTAACATTTTCCATTCCTTTCACAGATTCCTACACTCAAGCTTTCATTTCTAAGTAAGCACATGTAGGACTGCTGATGCTACCTTGATTTAGCAATAACCTCATTTTCAAGATGTCTTCTACCAAGATTGCCAAAAGCCATGACTGCCAACTCCATCTTCTGGTGTTCTCTCCACCCCATCCCACTGTCCATCAGCAAAACAGGTTTTCATATACATTCAGGCCTGCAATGACAGAAAAACTTCCCTTCAAAGTACAATATCCATTTACTCTGGTGTGTAATTAACATACGGTGGGTTATAAAATGGGGATGATGTTCAGCCACAGCTATCACAAAGCCACAGCTTCTCCACCTCGCTTCTCAAGCTCTCGTATTAGCACTTTGGAACAAGTATTGGAAATACCTGACATCCCCCAGATAGGACTCTGAGCAAAAATTCATAAGTGCCCATTTTAAATTATAAATATTATGTTTAAACCTAATCCATAGAGAAAGGACATAGGCTTTTAAGTTAATAATGATTTCAGTTCAGTTTTCCAGAGACAGCTTCTCCTCCTTTTCCTGACCTGGGAAATACATCATAGTATAATAACTCCTAATTATATTGTTACTCTTGTAACTATGGCATAATAGTATAGATAATCACGGTATGGTAACTAAAAATGTGCAAAAAGTCAGATTCTGTTATCACTGTATTGATTTAGCTATTCCACACACCTCGACAACAGCATCACTGACTGGTGCAATGAATTCAGCTTTACACCATTTCAGTTCTTACATACCTATATTACCCAAAGTCTTCCCGCCTTACCTCACAAAGTCTCTGTGGGTGGCATTTCATCTCACTTTAAACACCCACAGAAAGGATGTCAGCTGCCAAACAAATACCTGAGTGTCTCTTTACGGTCATCAGGAAGAATTAGATGATTCAAGGATGTGATTAATTTAAATTACTTTAGGATGAGTAGAATAGCACTCTATGAGTCCCATGTTTTGACTCTGGTGCCTGTAAAGGAAGCCAAGGAAGATTAATTCAGCTGTAGTCATCTATGCAAGTAACTCTTGTGCACCAAGTCTGGCTGTTTTGAGGTTTTCCAAAAGAATATTGACTTTATTCAGGATACCAGACAAAATTTGAAACATGATTTAGAAGACAGAGAATGTCCAGCAGGCTTAACAAACCATGCCTTCCTCATAACTGCTTAACTGCCATTTTCCCCCTGCTTAAACTTTTAAATACTCAAAGTAATTTTTCCAATACAGCTAATAGCATATGTGATTCTCCCCTAAGAAAAGAGTTTATTAAACGGCAATCCCTAGTGGGTTCATTTTTTGATGAGGAATACCAAAAGAGATGATTAAAAAAGAGCACTTTGTTTGTATAAGGTTTGTGATAACTATAAAAAACCCCTTCTTTGTAGTGATGAGGCTTTGTTGGAACCACTGTTAGGGACAGAAATAACTAACCAGGAAATGCAAAGGAGAAGAGTGAACAATATTACCTGAATGAAATTATTTTGTCTCATTAAGTGCTACAGCTGAGAGAAAAACAGCTCTTCCAAATCAGAAAATCAGCTGTGCCAGTTCCAGCAAAGAGTCATTACACCCTTCTGCTAATTCTTCCAGGACTTGTGCCCACACCTGAGAGGCTCTGAATGCCTTTGGCTCTCTCAAAGCCAGCCAAAGTGATGGATGCTCACATCACCATGAGACTAGGAATTTACCAGTCATGTTGCTCAGCTTAGAGATTCCAGGAAACTCTATCTGTCATGGTTAAACACCACGCAGGCACTGCCTCCTTCCCTCACACAGTGGGATGGGAGACAGAATTGGGGGAAAAATGTAAAATTCTTGAGCTGAGATAAAGACAGTTTAATAGGACAGAAAAAGAATTGAAAATAATAATCAATAACAAAAATAAAATAATTAGAATATACAAACAAATAATGCACAAGGCAATTGCTCTCCACCCACCAACCTGTGCCCAGACAGTTCCCAAGCAGCAGCCCCTGGCCAGCTTTCCCCACACTTTACATACAGAATGTGATGCCATATGGTCTGGAATATCCCTTTGGCCAGTTGGGGTCAGCTGTCTTGGCAGTGTCCCCTCCCAGCTTCTTGTGCCCCTTGAGCCTCCTCCCTGGTGTGAGAAGCTGAAGAGACCTTGATTTAAAGTAAGCACTGCTCAGTAACAGCTAAAACATCAGTGTGCTATCAGCATTATTCTCATTCTAAATTCAAAATGCAAAACTGTACCAGCTATTTGGAAGAAAATTAACTCTATCCCAACCAAAACCAGGACAATCTCATAAACCCTTTTTGCCTTCCTTCTCTGACTATAAGCTGAATTTGTAGTAGAAGCTAATTGAATTGAATTGAATTGAATTGAATTGAATTGAAACAGAGTAAATATAAATTCTTGATTTTTCAGAATCCTGATTATTTTCATCAGTAAATAGTCTTGATTGATTTTGCCACCATAACCAGCCATAAGGCAAAAAACGCTGTAAACCTTTCTCTCTTCTGTACTCTGAAAATCTGGCCAGCCTTGCTCTTAGGACAATGAGTAGAAAAGTAATAGAAACACAATAAGCCTTAGAAAAAAACATGGACAGGAATTTTTTTTCAGCCACTTACTCTGACTGTCACTGGATCTCTCTGGGATATGCTCAGAGAGTTCCTATAACTTATGAGAGACTATTTTGATAATAAGAAAACTAATATACAGAAGAGACGGAACCAAGTGATTATTAAACAAGAATTTTTGATTAATACTGACTGAATTATTTATAACAAAACATCCACTCATATAATTGCAAAGCCTTACATAAGACCACAGCCAGAAAATTCATTTATCTATTACATTTTAGAAGTACTCCAGTATATAGCCTTCTTATAGCAAACATAAGATCAAACACGGGAAAATCAACAACAGCATAACAAACACGAGCTGAAAAATGAGAGGACTGCTTTCAAAACAAAAAGAATAAATTTCTGATTAATTATTCAGCAAAATTATTTAAAACTACAAAAGCAATGGAACTGCTATAAATGTTTCCATTAACAAGCAGCGTGTCTTTGCTCCAATTAGGTTTTTTACTGCTAGTGAGGGGCTGTCACTCTCTGAGAGCTAATCTGTGCTTCAAATGGCTCTTACAAGAACGGGCTCAGATCGGCCTCAGAGACAAAGCTGAAGGAGAACTCAGTCTTCTTGAAATGAAGAATGAAATTAATTAGAGCTTGTTTCCTGTCTGCTGCATGTTTGTTGAGGTGGGTACTGGCTCAGACAATACCCGTAATTTAGTCCATCCCAGAAGGAAAATTACAGCAGTTCAGGAGGATTTTTTTTTAATATTGGTTGTAAGTGTGCAGAGCAGACTGTCTGTAGTTCAGAAAAAATAATGAGCTGGTGAGCCAGCAGAAAGAGAAGGGTCTGCCAGACAATGGATGAGCCACAGACCAGAGCCAGGATCCCCTGCTCACTGATCCTGGTCACCGGTTCTGAACTGCAGAAAACTCCTGCTGCCAGTTTTTTAATCCTCTTCTGCTGCAAACACCAGGCACACGAAGGCATTTAAACAAGCAGGTGAGGCTTCCAGCACAAACACCCAGTGCATCTGCTGCTCTCCAGTCTCAAGGAAATTTCTTCACTACACTTCCAAACCGTCAGATGTAAAATAATTCATGCTTGAGCTGTTTCAGTCCAAACACTGATGAAAGGCCAAAAACAGTAAATTTTTTTGGAATATTGGCCAAGGCAAGGAGTCTACCCAAAAAAATTACTGTGGTTGATTTTGTTATCATCAAGTATAATCAGAACCCAAACCTGTTGCAGTGGGGATGGGGATATTTGTTTTAGTTTGTTATGCGATGAAAATGAGAAGCACTGCTGAATTTCAAGGAAAGCACCCAAAAGCACAGCAACGACTCCATCCCTGATTGTTGACTTTTTTTTTTTCAATTGTCATTTGCAATCTTATTTTTTATTTTGTGGCTATTAATCTGTAATCTTTGCAGCTCATCTGCCACCTTGTGGCCCATCTGCAGACTTTTCTTCGAGCTGAGAAGGAAGAATGAGCTCCTTAGCAAAACCTCTGCATCTGCTCTGCACTTGCCAGCCTTCATTATTATTACCCTGATTAGCTTTTCATTCCAGAGTGTGAAAAATTAGAAATCTAAATATAAATCATCAGGCCATGCCTGTAAACTACCGATATATATTGGTCTAGTATGTTGTGTGTGTTGTATATGGGGGGACAGAATCAATTGCATCTATTAAATCATACACATGAAGTCCTGAATATATATATATGTCATATATCATGATATATATATTGACAAAATGGTAGAAAATGAGGCTGGAAAAGACCATGTGATCTCACCTGGGGAATATTTTTCTGCAAAGCTGGACCAGGTCTAACAGATGATTCTTGACAGGTACTAAGCTTTTCACAAGATCTTCAAACAACAAATTGCCCAGCCTCCCAAATAAACTACTTGAGTGCTGACTCTCTTGCTAGTAGGCAGCTGCACTTCTGATTTGAGCTAAACCTTTGGTTTTACTCCCATCCCTTTCTGCCCAGTGCGAACAGAAAGTATAGTTTACTCCTTCCTTTCACACACAGAGGAAATATTAATGAATTTATATCAGTTTCAACTCTTTCTCTGATATTAACTGATTCTGATACGGATAAATGGTGGATATTTACGTTAGAACTATCTGGGTTCAAATTGTTTCCAAATAACTAAGGAGATTGCATGTCCAATTTAAATCTCATTGAAGAGGCTTGATTTCTGAAGTGTCACTTTGCAAAAATAGGTCTCTGTATAGCGAAAAAAAAAGAAAGGAAACTAGAAACTGGGGCACCAGAAATAACTGGTTGTTTTTGAAAATGGAAACGCTGATATTGTGAAGAATAAATCAACATTTGTATCTTGTGGTGATAAAAGTTTTAGCTAAAGAGGGTCCAGGTGCTTGGTCTTGCTATCTTGACATCTTCCAAAATTACAGCACACACACACCCCTCCCCTCGAAAAAAAAAAATTAAAAATTGCTTCTGGTTTTTTATATTTTATCTCAGTTTCAAAAACAAGCTGCTACTCCATCTGCTGCAGCAGAACACGTTTACAGAGTCGAGCTGCATGGTCTCCATGCTAATACCATTGTGTGAGCTGCACAATTACTGCTCAAAGACAGATTAGATCTGCACATCAAAAGGATCCTACACAATATGCCAATTTGAGGTGTTCATAAGGAGCAGTCACTTTTACAGCTAGTGCCATGCCTATTAAAGGTTCTTATGCACATTTGTGATATTAAAGCTATCCCTCAATCTTATCTGGTTATTTACTGAGAGCTGTGTTGATATTAAATGTCACCTGACATACAGCTTCCTTGGCTGAAAGGGTGGAAGAAAAATGTTCAGCAAAACTCATCAGGGAGATAAAATATTTTAATACCCTTTTCAGTCTTTGCTTTGAAGTGTCCCTCCCATCCCCAGTATTCTCAAGGACAGAAGTTAACTATACTCTTTTCCAATCAGTAGGTGCTGCCTACTGATTTTTTTTCACCAGTGCTTCCAGTCCACATCATCTCTTATTCCCACACCAATACTATCACAAGATTCTCAGTCACCTACAAATATAACAATGTTGACTGTGGAGACAGAGACTCCCCCGTGCCTAGCAGGTTTGCAGGTCCCTGCACCGGCTACCTTTAGGCACATTTGAAAATGCCAACCCCTTCATTCACACCAGCCCAGAATAAATTAAACCTCATCCCATGTCAGTACATGGCAACAGGTGTGAATCACAGCTACAGCATGTTCCATACCTATTCTGGCTAAAGCACTGGCCTTATACTTTTGGCCTCAAAACTGATCATAATGGCAGGTGGAGTAATTTAGTCCTGAGCATTTCAAATGGTCAGGAAATCCTGGCTGCCATTTATTGACAGGAGATAGGAAAGTTAAAACTCACATCGTCACGGAGGGCAATGACTGATGCTTCCCTTGTAGGGTCACTATAATTTTTGCCTAGGGGCACTTAAGGCACTTGCTCAAGGGTATCCCCCTGCTGACTTACTCATGATCAATATGTTGGCTGGAGGCAGAGTAAGCTGCAGGGTTTGAGATAATTTTTGAGATAACTACAGCTGCTGGACATGAAAAAGGTTGAAAAGGTACCTGCCAACCGTGTGGCAGATGCCTTCCGTCTCTCCCAGAGGGAGTCTGAATGCAAAAACACAGCGCTTTTTGTTGAAGTATTGACCTCGGCCTGTCTCCATGGAGGCACCTGATGCCCACGGTTGAGGCTGTCTCCAGCTCCCCCTCACGTGCCTGCCATCTTGGGGGTCCCTCACAACTTCTTTACAGGCAGCTACCAGTGCAGCCCTGACAGTTTGTTAGCACTGGTTCTGATGCCTGTGATGGAGAAGATCAAACCCCAACTGCCTTCCCAGTACCACGTATGTGCTGGGAATGGGAAGGGGAATGTGCTTGGTGATGTGAGAAGGGGGCTCAGCTGCTGCTGGCTCCAGGCAGGGAATACACACAGCCATGCAAGGGAAGCTGCAGGCTGCAGCCACCACCACGCTTCACCAGCCTGGAACCCCAACACTGCCATTTCCCCTGGCAGCCAGCGATGCCAGAAAGCCTCTGGGGCAGCAGACTGACCTGCAAACCCCTTTGGACACGCTGCCTCTTTGCTTTCTGACCATACAGCATCGACCTCAATGCAGTTCCTCATCGACAACTAACACATGTTCTCCGTGAGCCCCGGGCTAAAAATTTACTGGGAGTGGGCACAAAGTAGGACCTGCACTCTGCTGCTTTCCCCTTGAAATGTTCGTGCTGCAAAATAAAGTGTTATTGATCCCTGCTTTAAAAATCACAGGGTGCAACAGGGCCAGCTGCTTGTAGGGTAGAAGTATAATGTGTCATTGCTGTAGAGTTACCATTTGTGAAGTGTGTGAGAGCAAGAGGAGCAATCCCCACAGCTCTGGAAGCCACCATTGTTTTCTGAAAATGGAGAAACTCCACCTGTTTCACCTGTTTGATGGACAGGACTCTTCACTGGGAACAAACACAAGATGCCTGAGGTTGTTTCTTACACAAAAGCTCTTCCTGCCACCTCTCTGTGAAGTCCTGTCATCAAGAAGTTTAAACAATGTCCGTGTTACCACAAGGACATTGTTAAATGGAATTACGTGGTATTATGAGGGAGACTGGCTCCTTTCAGGTCAACCAACAGCATGAGGGTGTTACAGAGGCCTCAGAGCAGACTCTGTCTCAAGTACCTTCCAAGCAATTAAAAAACACTCTAATGAGGCATAGAGATGGCCACAGTAGGGTGCAGAGAAGATACCTTCCTTGTGGCCACCCAAGACAGATTTCACATGAAGACCTCAAAGGAAGTGACACCAAAGAGAAGAAATGAAAGTATGAGCAAGCTGACCAGTGATCATATTCTTATCAAGGATGTCTAAGAAGGAAGGGGCAAGGGAAGATTAAATGAAGCGGGTAGATAAAAGGATACAAGATGGAAAATATTTACCACAGTCTTTCGAGGAGGAAGAAGGAAAAATAAACTTTACAAGCCAGAGAGCATCCCTGCAGAGCATCTGATGGGATCACAGCTGGGTCCCATGTGCTATGTCTCCCTCAAATTTCTCTCTTACATATGTATTTAAGACCATCTGCATTCACTCCTTGCTATTTCAGAACTAGTCCAAAGAGCTCCCTTGAATAATACATTTTTTATCTCTTCCAATATTTTAGAACAAAGCAGTTCTGCATTATTTGTTCCAATCTGTCTGCAGTTTAAATTCTGCCACAGCAGAATGTTTCAGCACAAAATGCATTTGAAATATAAAATTGTTTATGCTGCTTTTTCCCCCTTTCCAACTGAAAACAACCCAATGTACCAGTTGTAATGGATTTTTAAACACATTTATCATTAAAGAATCTTTCCAAGCAGTAAAAGCCAGTAAGTGGAACACAAATGGACCTTCCTTACAATATTTCCCCATGGTATGGCTGTGAACTAAAAAATATGCCAGAGACTTACACCCTCTTAATAACATTTTCTTTGTATTTGTGATGAATGAAATTTTCAGCTTAAAAAAAAAAAAGAGTAAAAGGAACAAAATCTTTAATTACTGCATTAAGCAGACATTATTTTCTCAGCACAGATCTCCCCACTGCCATTCATTATGAGGAAAACCCAAACAAATCTCTTCAGACTATGGAGCGTTTCCAGAAAGGACTTGTCTTTTCCTAATAAGGAGCTGAAAGACAGTTATTTCTCAGATTAATAGAGTCAGAAGAAGCTAAGAACATCCCCAAAACCCCAAGTTCAGTTTGTTCTAATTTTCATAGTGTCAAACAATGGTAAATTATTTGCCCACCTGCCTGGCACGGACAGAGCCTTGTTCTGTTCTTACTGTGAGAGGCTCTAAAACACTCTGTCACACCTGTATTTATAAATTCTCTGAATGCAGAAGTGTTGAAGAAAGGCCATATTGGCCATATTGTTATTGAGATGTCTTGCCTCTGGGGAAGCTCTTGCAAGCAGGGAATTTATTTTATGACTCAATTTGTCCAGGCAGAGTGAATTGTGAATGGTTTTTTGATTGTCTGGAGTGAGAGTTTGATTTGCTTTTCCTGAATATCTCCTTGCACAATAGATGCATTATGCTAACTTTACTAAGAATTCAGATTAAGAAAATATCTAGATTCCATGCCATAGATATTTCTTTTAGCAGGAATTTATTTGCAAGGCTTTAAGATTCACCATTGTTTGGGGATAATAAAAAGTATATCCTTGACTTCCCCATTGGCTGTCTCAAAATAAAAGATTCCTGAATCTGTTCTGTCACAAAATACCCAATCCATTAGTCAAAGACAGAAGAGCTATGTGTGTTTTTAGCTCTAAATTACCAATCCAAGGGCACTGTTATGAAAATGCTATTAAGTAGAACATGAGTCTTCATTTCAACTTTGGAATTAGCAAAAATGCACACCCCACCCTAAAAAAAGTATCAATAATTATAGAGGAAAATAATAACATCAGACTTATCAGTTAAAAAAGGAGATCTGAGCAGGGTTTTAGCCAGACCTAAGAAGCAGCTGTAGATGCAGAGAATTGCAGAACTGAACGAGCCTGCTGATGCAGAGATGTAAAAGTGGCCAGGTTTTTCACAGTGTTGCATCTCCCGTAGTAATGGCTGTTGTAATAGTTTTATGGCCCATTGGAGAAAGTTAATTTATCCAGGCTGTAAGCTGTAAACTTGTGATCCTTGACACTGTGACCTGAAAATATGGGTTTCATTTGCTGAAGCTCTGTGCATCTTGCCACTCACGCCACTTCCAGCCTGAGCTCCAGGCAGAACATAGCAAAGGCCTGATTTTACCCTCAGACAGGTACATGCAGACCTCAAAGACTTCAGACAGACATACCTGGCCATATCTGAACATATTTCACAGCCCCTACCACCTGCTCTGTGTTGCAGACACTTGTCTGTCCCCATCATGATCATTCATTGGTGAGAGAGAAAATTAATGATTAAAAGGCTAAAAGTTGGGTAAGGAATCTTGTTTAAAAGAAATCACTTTCTTATGATATATTTGTTTTGATTAAAGAATAATTATTAATTGAATTTTTTTTTAAAAATCACAAAATGTCTCTGCAGTTGTAACAAAACAAAGAAATGGAAATGAACGCATTTATAACAAGGATGCAATCAGAGGAGGCCAGTTTCCTAAAACCTCCTTTTCTATAACCACAGCTGCATGAAATATGTAGGCGAAAGCTCAGTGTTTTCCCCAGAAAACAATTTATATCTCGCTATGACAGTTAATTATGCTCACTGCTACTTTTCAAAAAACCTTTAAAGGGAAGAAATCACTTATTCCAGAGACCTCAGCCTGACAGTTCTGACTGCATCGGCTGTTGCGTTCATTGACGTCTTTGCATCTTTATTGTTCCTTTAATACACACTGACTTAATGTGGCAGACAAAGCTTAACTTCTCCCCGAATTTGCTCCAAAACACCTTTGAGAGTAATGGTGCAAAAAGAATCCTCTCCCTCTCCGTCCTCTCCCTCCTCCCTCCTGTGTGCGCATGGCAGCGCAGGCAGACACGTGTGCATCGCTCATGCATGTGTATAAGCAGCATTTTTTTATGCTGGGGTGACAAGACAGTTTGTTAGCAAAAAGAATACCTCAGTGATTTGTTGAGATACTCAAGGGGCAATAAAAAACCCCACATTATTATATGAAGTTTTTTGCTTTCACATGTGCCCGCACGAACTTCATTTGGACCTGATGTTAGCAAAACCTGAATGCTTCAGAGCCTGCTTTTCACAAAGATTTATTCCTGAGGCACATTTGAAAATCACACCAGTGATGTGTGTCACCATTTACACAGTGAGAATATGGGATCTGCCCATTGCTGCTCAGCCTGCCCCTGCTATAAAAGAACATGTTGGTCTAAAACCTTTAGAGCTCAAGTTTTGTACATGGTGAGTATATGAAAAGAATTCTTGCCCCCACCCTTTTTATTGATATTCTGCTACATGATACTGTGACTACAACCTACTCATGCTTTGTAAGATGCTGCACAGCTCTGACCTCAGCAATTCGTGATAAAAACAACTGGGTGCTGAATGGGTGGTGGTGCTTCTGCTGGTGAGGGTAGAGTAATGCAAAAGGCAAAACCTGTAACAGATCTCTGCTACCTCTTTTCTTACATCGTACACAAGAGGAACAGAACTGTCATCAACATTTTTAAGTCTTTGCTGTAGCCACACAATTAGAAATCTCTGCAATTTTCAGTATTTATGCCTCTAACTTGACTCCGGTTAATATTTTGCCAGGCAAATATAAACATTATAGGTGATGATTACTGCAAAACATGTTCATACCATTTTAACTGCCCTGTTCTTTGCCAGTGCAGCAATGACAAGTTCCCTGCACAGCTAAGCTTCCCTCTTAAGTCAACAAAATAAAACAAGACAAAGTGCAGGATAACAGATCAATAGACTGACAGCCTGAGGGTTGCTGGAAAAGAAAAAAGAGGGAAGAGGGGGGGATTTTAGTGATTTTAGAAAGTAGGGAGAGGAAATAAACAGGAAGAGGCAGAATAACAGATGTGTAGCACAGGGAAAAACAATGCAGAGAAAGGAAATGTCAGAGGAGTGGAAGAACTAAGGAATAGGTGGCCGAATATGGCTCACCAGGCTGGACTGGGGTTGCTCTTACTACTCTGGCTATCTGGAATTCCACTCTTGGGCTCCTTGAATAGCTGGTGGGGAGAGGGACACCTCAACAGAGCTCCTCAGCCCAACTTAAGGTAAATGTCAGAGAATCAGCATGAATTTCCTTTGTAGAATAAATGTGGGTTTCTACATGTGGTATTTCCAACATACTGGTATATTCCAACATAATAACACTGTGATTATATACAGAGCATGATGGGAATTGGTTTTAGCTAATATCAGCTATTTAGCTTTGCTGGTGTTCTGGCTTTCCACTACAATTAAAGGAAAAAGAGGCAGGCCTTGAGAGGAACACATGCCCCTTGCTCAGACACTGCTGTTATGACAGGATGAAACACCTCTGGATGCTGCTCACTCCCTGCCAGCTTCAGCAGGAAGCAGGACCATTATTTTGAGAGCTTCTGGACATGAATACAGCCCAAACAATATATTTGTGCTTTAATGTGGAGTACAACCATGGTTCGATCTTTCCTTTTGCCAGCGGGTCTGTATCTCCAGTATCTTGCTGGGAATACACACTTCCATGTCAGAGAGGCAGCGAAGCGCTCAAACTGAACTGGACCCTGACTGATAAAGCCACAAATCAAAGGACTGAGCTGTTTGCCGGGTCTGGGGAGGAGCAATCCAAGCATTGTCCCATTAAATCTGAGAACACTCGAACACGTACACAGAGGCATGCAGCTTTCAAGTGCTCATTTCACACAAATCAATTAATATTATCCCAGAGTATTTTCTTCCCTCAGAAGAAAAGGTTAAACGTCCATTTGACTGACACACATCCCAGCCAGAACACCAGAGTAACACAGAAACATGAGCAGATAGCATTTAACTGTGTATTTTAAAGTCATGCCTAAAAATGTAGCCATAGAAGTGCACTTGAAAAACAGCGAGGTGAGTCAGACACCCAGCAATTACACTGTACTTAAAATGAGTGAGAAGGTTGCTGCTGGGAGGTCACGAGAGATCATTTTGTCAAGCAGTGTTAAATGAAGCAGTTGTCTTGTGTCCTTCCTCTGAGCTGCTCTGTGAAACACGGGATCTAGTAATTTAAAGGTGATGTGAAGAATAAGGCAGAGAGTTTTCAGAGGAAAAGGCTGGCTGTGTCCATTTGCTTCCATTTGCAAAAGCATGGACAGGAAAAGATGAAAGAGGCCTTTGCACGTCAGTCAGTGCATCTCTGCGGGCACCAGCTCTCTGCTGAAGGGGGAAGAGGAACTCTGAGGCTCTTGGGCAGGATCTTTGCACAGCAGTGAGGCTCGATTTCATGCACTGAAGTTTAATTCTGGCATCCACTGACAGGCAGGGTAGCCTGGATGTTGAAGATGTCCCAATTCCACTGCTGAAGGTGTGATGCCATTATCAAAGTCATGATGCAGCTTATAACATAGGTAACTTTTTATTTGGAATGAGATATTCAGAATGTAGCTGGACTGCCCTGGTGTTTCCATTTCCAAAATTTTCTTCAGCATTTTCATCTGAGCTCATCATTTTTCCTGTCTTCCTTTACTCTGAACGTTCTCAGCATGAGATACGAGAGCAACAGGCAGGAGATTTCCTTTGCCCCCTGTATGAGACGATTATTTGAAATACAGATTGATCAGACCAAGCTCCTGCAACCTTGATGTGAACACCTGCTATGGTTCCTGTGCTGTGTGCCCCATTTTGGCTGGTTCCCTGATCCACCTATGGATTTGCTGCCCCTGTGTCCAGTATTCTGGGCCTTCCAAAATTCTTGGTGTTTCCCAAGAGTCTTCTTCTGCATGCAGTACAGATATATTTAACACTCCTTCATCCAACAGCAGCACACAAGAGCTTGGCACTATTTTCCTTGGAATAGCACTTATACATAATGTGGAGATGGCCATTGTCCCAAGAGGCAAGAATCTGAGTGCTACTGATAGCAGCGAGAAAAAGATGTCCAGCGTGAAAGTTACCCTCTGGCACAGTTTAACATATTTAAACATCACTAACTTTATGTTGAATATTCACAGAGCTTAAAGAGCCCCCAAGTGCTGAGCTGACCCCTGAGTTTGTCCTTTGTGACTGCAGTGGAAGCTCACGATAGCATTTGCCCTTTAATGGGATTTCAAAAGCCTTTACAATCCTTTAATAAAAAGAAAAAAAATACAATCAACAGAAAATAAAACTGCACTTTCAATTAACGAGGACAATTACTTCTAATTGTAAAGCTCATACATTTTTCAAATGAAGAGATATCATTTTGCCTTAATTGGTAGGTGCAGTGAATAGGCAATTAAAAACGCATTAAATTTGGACCCACAGATAACGAGGAGCAAATTTCTGTCCTGGGCAGATTACAGTTGTGAATGTGCCTCCGTTGTCACTTTAAAACCAATAAAGGAGCTCCCTGGGCATATTTCATGGTTCCTCCATTATTGCCACTGAAGATAAGATATCAGCATTTCCATTACAAACAGTTGGGTTTCAGGGGGAGTTGGCTAAATGATCCTGCAGACAGAAGTGCGCCATCACTCAGCCCAGGAGAGCTGAGCATGGTTTTAAAAACACTGGGTTGCTTTTTGCTCCCGTTAGTCATGCAGCGCCTGCCCTCTGTGCCCTGGCGGAGAAGCCCCAGCAATTAAACCGTGGTGGGGACCGTGTTGGTTCTGAGGTGCAGATGCTCTAATGGAAATCCCTAATAGAAATGTGCCCCTTTATCCCCTCACACACACCGATGTATGCTGAGTCTGTGGCTGGCAATTGCACAAAGTTGATAGCAAAAAAAAGAATTTCTCACTCTTTCCCCTGGTCTCACTCCTGCAAACACTGAGCCTATCAGCCAGCTTTACAGAGGAACTGGCTACCCCTTGAACTGAAGCAGATAAGCCCCGGAGAGCCATGTTCGTTTCTGCTACACAGCATCATCATGGGACACATTTACATGTGAATCCATTCCTGCTGCTGTTTATCTGCAAACCAAGAATGACATATGCAAAACAACAGTCACAGCTGAATGTACTTTGAAAATTAGGAGAGCTTCTGTATTCCAGCTCTGTTCTTCTTGTTCATTTAAATCCTGTCTCTTTCCAACACTCTGTCTCAGTCAAGGAAACTGAGGCTCTCTGAGGGCACTAATAAGAAATACAATTTGAGATTCCTAGAGATTAGTGGAGGCTGAAGGGATTGTAAGTGTAAAATGACCTGCAAGACCAGGAGTTGTGGCTGTCCATCATCCTCTTGAGCTGAAGGGGTAGCAGACAGGGGGAGAGGTGAAACCCAGGCTTTGTTCGTAACAAGTGTCCAAAGCAGCATTCACAATGGATGCTTGAAGAGCCATGCTGTAGTCCCTAAACTTTCCCAGCAGTAAAGCTAATTTGGATTAGAAAATTCTTCTAGTTACTACTCTGTTCATACAGCCCAGGGAATTTTAATAATACCTGAAGTTAATAGCAGACATCATTATACATAGGACATTCAAAGGAAAAACAAACCAGAAATTGCCATTGGTTTGGGGTTGGTTTTTTTTGTTAGATCTGTGCTCAGGAAAGCAGAAAGCACATATTTCATTATTGTGATTTATCATGCACATAAACTCATTCCATCAAGACATCTTTACTTGAGCCTTCTTGCATGCCTGGAGCTAAGACAGCGGAGAGCTGACTAAAAGTAAGACTGATCAGATGCTTAAAGGTAAGTCTATCTAAGCACCTGGCTGATTTGAGGCTTTTAATGAAACCATTCACGGAAACCCAGTTCATTAGGCTTTGGTCTTTATTGATTTCTTGCCAGGACAATTTATAGAGTTGCAAAACTCACAACTTCCTACAAAGATTCCTGTAGAAGTAGTAGAAGCGTGAAATGCAGAAAGGGTCCTCGTGTTCATGGATGAGCAGCTCTGGCTCTTGCCAGTGCCCCAGAAAGCTCATTTATTTCTCCAGAGGATGAGAATTAGGGATGTGGACCCAGGAGCAGCTCACAGGTCAGTCTTACCTTGGTCACAGAGGGAACTAACCTGGTTAATGGATGTTATTGTCTGGAGCTGAGAGCTGCCACAACTGAACAAAACAGGGCAAAGCAAGCAGTGGGTTTGTTTCAGGGGCTCTGAGATGTCTAGTGAAAGTAGAGCTACAAGTATTGCTGGAATAT
>VZTA01029770.1:0-18259 GCA_013398855.1 Mohoua ochrocephala
CAGGTGTGCCCGGGTAACCCTCTCAAAGCAGCTGGTAACACCTGAAATTTGGTGCCGAGGGAGAATCCAAGTTAAGAATAATCAAAACATGAGCCAGTTCTCACAAACCTCAGCTTTGCAAACCTTTCTCCGGGCTAAGAAAAAAAAAAAAAAAAGATGGGCATGCCCGTGGCAGAAAAACACCTGTGAGGCAAAGCAGGCTTGAAATGCCTGTCAGCAGGAAATACAGGAGAAACGGGCTGCTGGGTCCCGGCATCCTGGGCTTTGCGGGCAGGCTTTGTACCGGATCGCAAGGCGGTTTTCCTGCCTCTGGGGGGTGGCACCTGCATCCCACTAGAAAGGGAAAGTGCGGAGAGAGCGGCGAGCGGGAAGACGGTTGCCGACGCGTGTCCTTGGATTCCGGTTCCTCCCGGTGGCTCCGTGCTGCCGGAAGTACAAAAGAGATCTGTCTTGGCGAAGAACCTGTTCGTTCGCCTGTGGGGCTCGGAAGAGACTCTGGACGTGAAATTCCGGGGATGTTCCCCTTACCGGAGCGAGAAGCAGTGGCAGCTGTTTGCTGTCTGCTTCTTCATCCCCTTCACCTCGGTCCCTCGGGGCTCCAGGTAATCCCACTTCACCTTTGCTTTTCCAAGGGTCTCTTAATGAGGGCTTGAGCTTTGCCGTAGCTCCCGTTTATAGGGAGGATCTGTTCTGGGAAATGTCTCGTGGTCTGGACTAATGCCATTGCAGGGAGAGCAAAAAGTCTCACAGCTCCCGTGGCTCGCCCGTCGGAATTGCCTCCGGGCAGCGACGATTGTTCCCAAATGTCATCCTTTGGCTCCTGAACTCGTTAAGGTTGCGATCCCCCGGAGCCCAGGGGCCGCTTCTTGGTGCCGTGTGCACGTCTTGCCTTTGCCTGCTGTGAACGGCTTTGTGTTGCAGCTCAGTGAAATCCGGTTCAGTGGTTTCTATGCGAGAAACCTCTCTGTAGCGATTGCTCTGTAGTGAGCAATCTCTGTTGAGATTGCTCTGTAGTCAGCAATCAAAAGAGAGGTGTGAAAGCTATGATCCTCTGACTTCTGCAGTGGGCCTAATTTTTTTTTGTGGTGCCTAGGGAATGACATTTCTGACAGCCCGGTCCTATCCCGTGTCTGCTGCAGAAGGGCAGAGGCGAAGAGGCGAACGCCAGAGTTCCTCAGGGATGACGGAGTTGCGGCGTCTGCCGGGCTGAGAGGGGCGGGTTGGGCGTTCGGGAGCCCGGGGAGTCGAGCTCTCGGCGTATTCCCGGGTCTCGCAGGGGTGGTAGCTGGCGCAGGGCTGGGTGACGGCCTCCGGCTGGGCTCCGGCCGAAACTGGCACTGGCCCCGGCACAGACGTGGGTGAGGTTTGGGAGCAATGGGAGAAAAATGAGGGATGGTGCCGGGGGGAGCGATCGCCTTGCGCTCGTGTCAGCGCGGCCGTGGAGGCCACCGGGATCCGGGTAAAGCTCCAGTTCTCCCGGTGTTCGGGGATGGGAGGTTTGAGGAGCCGGATTTACCCGTGGGTTTCCAGGACGGCAGGAATAAGAGGAAACGTGGTGCCAGAGCTGTGTCGCATTAGGTTGCGTTTCCCTCCGAGGACAAAGAGTCTCTGGACTGAGGTGAGATTGCTGCGAGTGCTCGGATGAGCAATCGAGGGAACAGGGAGCTCGGAATTCCAGGCGCCGATGGAACCCTTTCTTTAGGTCTGTTTAGTTTGTGTCTGCGAGAACCGGGATTTGGGCCGGAGAGGTGCCGTTGGGAACAAAGGATGGAGTAAATCCACTCCCTAGATGCACAGTGAAGGACCGAGTAGCAGGCGATGGGAGTATTTATAAACTGTATCGGTATTTCACTGAAATCGGGGCTGGAGCGGTGATGGGGGTAGTTGCGTTTGGCCCGGGCGTGTCAGGATTAGCCATAAACAACCCAGCCGAACCCCCGACCCCTCAAGGGACGCGTCAAACGCTTCCACAGAAAACCAAGTCGGTAATGATTCCAGAGAAAAAGTTATTGGTAATTGCTTATGATCCGTGGGGAATTTCCTTTGGAATTATCAATCAGAGAGCGTATCAAAGCAGAACATTTCTTTCGGCTCTCTTTCCGGTCTGTAATTTCCTCTCTGGCTTAAATTAGTTTTGCGTGCTTCCGTTATGGAAGCAGCGTGTTTTCACCTTGAAATTTGGGTTGGGGTTTGAATAGCCCACCTTGTTCTACGTGGCTGCTTCGGTTACGGGTCAGAGAGAGAGAAGGGAAATAACTTTTTATTATCTTGAAATTTTTTCAAACAGAAGCGAGATGTCGTCTTGCCTCTCCCCAGAGCGCTCTAGGCACACGGGAGTAACTCGAATAACAATGTTTGAGAGGTTTAAGTATTAATAACAACTCTATTGCGTCTTGGTTGCGAGGATTCGGTTCTACGGTCCCAGATTGATGAGGGGAAAAAAAGGAACTTCTGTTATTCATGGAAAATCTTCTGTTATTCCTCGTGCAGTCTTTTCGTTGGGTTACGTGATTTACCGTCCGGTGCCTTTCTAACAAAACCCATTACAAACTTAGCTAAAGAATTTGAATTTGAGTCCGTTCACTACAAAATCTTGCCAAGCCCGAAGGACTGGGGCGATGACTGCTCTCAGCAAAGCTTATTTATTAATACTCTGTCAGATTTCCCTCAGCTCTGGGCAGAAAAGCCAAGGGTGTTTGGGTTAGGAATTCTGCAAGCAGGGCCTCTGTGGCCATTGGCTTATTGTGCGTGTCAGTGAGCCGGGGCTGGGACAAGGACTCGTGCGGGTACCGAGGTGGCACTGGAGCTGTTGCCCTTTGGAGCCATTTTAAAGGTATGGTTATTGAACATTTTGGAGGCTCTTTCCAGAATTCAGTTTGTAGCTAGATCTCACTGCAAGTGCAGCGGTCCAACTGAGGGTTCTTACCTCTCCAGCCCAATGCCTTCTGCTCGGCCCCAGAAATGTTCATTTTGTCCCCTAAAAACTACCTCGGATTTTACTCCCAAAACACCCTCTGGCTAGCCAAAGTTTTACCCCCAAACTGTCCCTACTTAGTACTTCAATTTTACCTCCAAATGTTTTTTCTGTTCCCTACCGATTACCCTTCAGCTATTAAAACCAACGTGTTCACTCTGTCCCCTATAGTTTTCCTCATATTTACCCCCAAAATGTTCATTCTGTCCCTCACAGATTAGCTCAGGTCTTTTTCCCTCAAATTGTCTCTGTCTGTCCCCTAACGATAATAACCTCAATTTTCATCCCAGAATGTCACCTACTAATTGCCTCAATTTGACCTCAAAGCGTTCTTTTTCTCCCATACAAATTAACTCACATTTTACCCCCAAAACGTTCATTTTATGCCCTACAGAACGGGCTCAGCATCCGAGCAACGGGAGACCGCGAATGCCTGGCGGCAGCAGCGCCGCAGCTCCGCGATTTGCGCTCCGGGCACCGCAGCCCCGCACGGCCGGGACCCCACGGAAGGCGTGACGTCCTGGCCTGCGGTACGGGATGTTACCCTCTGCGCGGCAGCGCTGAGAGTAAAAAGCCGCTGCGCACGCACGGCTTTCCCGAGGCATCGCGCGTGGGTAACCGCGTCCGCTCCCTGCACACGCGCAGCTGCCTTAAACCGGCATCATCGGGTCAATGCCCACGTGCGGCTGTTCCCCGGGGCGGCTGCAGTACCTCCCTTTAACCAGCAGGTGGAAGCAGCGAGCAGCACCACAGGCGGCTTTCCCACTAGCTGCGCGCACGTAGCTTTCTGTCATTGCACAGGTGCGGTTTTCCGCATTACTGCACGGGCGCGGCTTCTCAATTTACTGCGCGTGTGCCGCTCTCCGAGTCGCTGCTCATCCCTTTGCTTTTTTGAGTCCTGCCGCTTATGTGCGGTTATTTTTGCTAGTTTTTTTAATGTTTGAGGAGTTTTATTACTGCTGTTGAATTGCACGGCGCTGCAGAGTTCTCGTGCACGGGTGGGATCCTCTGTACTGCACATGTGCAGCGTTCTTACTTGCGGTGTTAACGAGCAGGAGAAGAGCCCAGGCCGTGCTTGGGTTTGGGAGGGGCGCAGCAATGCGGACGACGAACGTTTGAAACGAGGCAGGTCAGCGCGGTGCGAACAACCTGGCAGGCGAGGGTAGCGCGCAAAAAAAAAGACTGCTACACAAGCGGTAGCAGAAGTCAGAATTGTGACGCAGAAAAACATGCTCTCCTTCTCGCCCCCTGTCTCCTAGCAGGAGCCCAGGATGGACGCTTGGAGCACGTCCATCACAGCACCGAGGACCTCTGCGGGAGCCACAGCCCTAAAGACTCACGATGGCGCTGAACGCCTTTGCGCTCTGTCAGCCTCGCAGCTCTTAACCGGCCCCGGGATGGGGTGAGGGTNGGTTATTTTTGCTAGTTTTTTTAATGTTTGAGGAGTTTTATTACTGCTGTTGAATTGCACGGCGCTGCAGAGTTCTCGTGCACGGGTGGGATCCTCTGTACTGCACATGTGCAGCGTTCTTACTTGCGGTGTTAACGAGCAGGAGAAGAGCCCAGGCCGTGCTTGGGTTTGGGAGGGGCGCAGCAATGCGGACGACGAACGTTTGAAACGAGGCAGGTCAGCGCGGTGCGAACAACCTGGCAGGCGAGGGTAGCGCGCAAAAAAAAAGACTGCTACACAAGCGGTAGCAGAAGTCAGAATTGTGACGCAGAAAAACATGCTCTCCTTCTCGCCCCCTGTCTCCTAGCAGGAGCCCAGGATGGACGCTTGGAGCACGTCCATCACAGCACCGAGGACCTCTGCGGGAGCCACAGCCCTAAAGACTCACGATGGCGCTGAACGCCTTTGCGCTCTGTCAGCCTCGCAGCTCTTAACCGGCCCCGGGATGGGGTGAGGGTGAATTGCTAGAACCAGCAGCAAGCCACAGTCATTCCTTATGTCTCGAAACTCAGTTACAAAGACTGAAAAAAAAAATTTTAAAATATCCTTAAAGTCATCAATTTATTAGGGTATCAGAACCCATGCCTGTAACCCTAAATATATTGAGTACATATGAAATAGCGACTGCTTCCCTGTATGACATTTTATTAAGCTATACCGACTAACTCAGACAGGATCGAACATTTAACTTTTATTGTAAATTTCAATTTACTTTCTTCAGAAATGAGCTACAAACATTTTCACATGTGCCCGGACCTTCACTTTTCAGAGGACCGTCCCAGAGCTGTATTTCAACTAATTACCGGAATAATATGTGCAAGTGTTGGCACCGAATACCTAATGCCCAAAGTTACCAGAATGGGCATAGAAATATGCCATTTCTTTAGCGTTCCATTTTCTTTCGAGTCTTACGGATGACGGGCCGACTCGCGTAACGCCGGCAAAGTTAGCGTTACGTAAGTCTAAAAATCACGAGTTCGTTTCAGCTGGTAAGGCGCATCCTTTCCTCTGCACAAGTCAGTTTTACGTGCCGTAACAATAAACGACTCACGGCGCTTGAACGTACCGCGCTCTTTGCGGATACGTCGTTACTGCGGTAGTTGCAAAACTAACGCGTGTCCGTAGGAAATGCAATCCCAAAACACATATAAGAACTTACCGTACCACCGTTTATAGAAAGCATTTCAATCCGAAATGGTCAGACCAATCTTAAATATCTGCGTACGTATTTATATTTACATTAGTCAGGATATACCGCAGACTACGGCTTTCTACGTTTTCGAGCGTAAATCCCGGTAGATATCCGTGTTTAAATAAAATGGACAATACCGGTAGCGATGCATACCTCTTTGGTCTTTATTTATAAAGAAGTGAGAACACGAGAAAACACATTGATAACCAGTGCTTTGAACAGTGAGGGTGGGATCTAAAAAAAGTCTGATTAAACTAAACAACCTTAGGTCTTTATCAAGTTGCATATCTGCTAGGGATGCTGAAATGCGAGAGTTTACAGCTGCAATATTCCATAACGGAACAGCCACGTGATATCAAATATAATCTCAGATTTCCAAACCGGTACGTAAAGAAGCCATCAGCGAGTATTAAAAGACCGCTGCAAGTTCTTATTGCTTTTGGAGTTAAATAATAATCTTCAAAAAAGCCAAAACGCAAATAATCTCTACGGTACCTTGCTTATCCTCCTGTTCATTCTTTAACAATGGAAGCAATCGGTTATACGATGAGGCAAAAGAGGCATTTAAGAACGCCCGAACGAAACCTATTTAAGTACACGGACACGCCCACCCTCCCCCTGCGACCCACTATAACCACTTAGTGCCAGTACAGGAGCAAAACTCGGTAAGACAAAACCAGAAGTCTGACTACAGTAAGAAGGAAACACAAAGGGAGATAGAGCTTCCTTAAATATTCAGAATCTGATGTCTTCCAAAACAAAGCACAACATCCTCATAATTTAAAAAGGGAAGTTGCTTTCTATGTATCTAATCCTCACACAGGCAGAGTAGTTCTCGAGTCCGCTAAGTTCCGCTGTGCAGCAATTGATTTTGTATTCAGCAGTGCTTCAAAAAGTACGGTAATATTCAACGTGCTTTTTACCAAGGAGAGGAACGAAACAAACGCGTGCCGACGTCGTTCTTGTCGGCTCAGCGTTTCCGCAGCAATTCCGTTTGTTTCTTGCAGTACGAAAGTTCTACGGGCGTCGGTCTTCAGGATCGTCTTCGGAAGCTGTCGGAACGACGCGGTGCGATCGGAAACCTCGACAAAGATCTGTGAAGTTAAAGCGCTTTAGGGTGAGTAGAGGAAATAAAGGTGATTTTATAATATTAAATAGCAGACTGTAATATCCACCCAAACCTTGTGTAATCACATAGTTTAATTAAAGAGTCAAATTCTAAATTTCTCAAAGCACGTCTTTCAATTCGTACAAGGAGCAAGGGCTGGGGAAGTTCTGGAGTGGTCAGGTGTACCGTCCAGATTCGGATCGCCTCCTTCGCCTCCACACTGATGGAGAGAAGTTACCCCTCCGTACGGGATACGTTTTATACCGTGTGTGTAACTACAGGGTGGCTTGAAAGCGCTTTTTTCCCGAATTCTTGTTGTTCTGCAGGCAGCACCTGGATACAGCGCTACTGTTATCGATACCGGACGGCCTCTTCACCAAAATGAAAAAGGAAAGATTCGGTCCTCGGTAAAACTACGGTTTTAAAAGTGACCGTGTCTGCGCGTGTCAGTTTCCAGACCCGTAGCTTGGCCGAGCAAATGAACGCTTCGGAAAATCTAAGAAGAATTTTCAGATGTTAAAAAATTTATTTCGAGACAGGTAAGAGGCATACTTGTTTCTTGTTATTTCGGCCATTAGCATAAGAAGGGTAACGTTATCTACGTACTGAGGGTTTTTAGCATCATCCTAAATGCGAGCGCAATGTAAGACATATGCTGCATATAGACTCACCAAGAATTGTTTCAGCTAATTCCATTCCTTTATTGGAAAGCGAACAGAGGAGTAGCTCCGTTAAGGAAAGACGGAGCAGAAAAATCTAATCGAAGCAAAGTGGGATGTAAAGTATCGTGCGGCATTAGTAGCTGTACGCCGGTCCCAGTGAAACCGCTGACTGTAGCTCGCTCTTACGTATCGCAATCCAGTGTGTTCCTAGCGAGGTCTTGCTATAAAGAGGCTTGGCTAATGCCCTTCTTATTTTCCACAAGTCTTTCAGGGCAACGGTTTCAAGAAATGCTGCCAAATATCCAAACATGTCTTCAGACTTCTCTCCCAAATATTTTTTTAGCTTTCTTATTCTCTTAGTCTCAGCACTGAAGCCTTTTAAAAATTCATCTCGCTTAGTGTCCCAGCCAAAGTCCCTGATTTTCTCTCCCCGCCTCACTACATCATTGTCATCTCCTTGCCAAGAACCCAGAAGAAACACTGTTTTTACTTTTACCGGTTTCTTTCACTTCCAATTCTAAAAACTCCTCAGAGCTGAAATTCTTTTCAGCCTTTCGTGTCTTTCAATTTCACTTATTCTCATTTATGCTACGCCCTCTCGCTTTTTTCTCTCAAGCTTTCTTTTCCTTTACAATCCTTTCCTTTACGGCTTTTCCTGCGTTCTCCCTCGCTATATAGAGGCAGAGAGAATGGTCTTTACCCCGCCGCAAGCCCGGCAACCGAGTCTCGGCCGTTCGGTTCGGCTGAGCTCCATCATTATTTGGTCTGGCTACTCTCTTCCGTTCCATAACGAAAGAAGTCAGGGAGCTAGGTCACAGCCTACAGCAAACCATTATCTGCTGTGTTTGTTCTCTGTCTTTTCTGAGAAGGAACGCTGAGAAATCTAAATAGACGGTTTCAGCTGGAACTGTAAGGTAGAGCGAGATTTATGTCTCTCTGTAATTAAAACTGGGGCCACCTTTAAACCAATAATAAAAATTTTCCTGTTGCAATGTCCTAACATCCTGAGTCATTCAAAGGCCGCAACACAGCAATGTAACAGATGCCGAGAGGGCTCAAAATAATGAAACGCTTCTGGTTTGATAATATAAAGGACACATTTACTATGTGTCACTGAATGTATTCTTAGCAGACTCAGTTGAGTGAAATGCATTTTCAAAGAACTACAAGTCCTGCGGTGGAGTCCCAATAGAAAGTTGAGAAAAGCGGACACTGTAAGAAAACCTACGCTGGAAATCTACGCGACTTATGCCTTACGCCCATTTTACTGGTTGCATCTGATAGGAAAGGTCTGGCAACAAAGAAGGTCTGGGAACGACATCAGTGGGGGCCCTCACGTGAGCACGCGTGTTTACTCGTCCAGGTCTATTCGTAATGTACTTGAGAACTGAACTAGGGTCGCCTGGTTGCTGCCAGGAGCCGGTAACAAATGATTTATACAAATACCGAGAGCCTGCCCGGTCAAATGGGATAAAGGTTTGTTGTTTTACAGGAGGTTTACTCCTATAAATAGTGTGACTGAATAAACAGCACTTAGCTTTAGAAAACCTGGGATGGTCAATAACCTCGTTGCTGCAAAGGAGAGAAACAAAGCTGTAGAAATTGCACTAATTACTCCTCTTATATCCCAGAACACTTCAGAAGACTGCGCGATGGAAGGCAAAAAAGGCAAGTTTCTGTCCCGCTGAGCTCACCGGCATACAGCCAAAGGTCTAAGTCGACGAATATGCGCAAGGAGACGAGAAAAGGGTGAGAAATGCACTTACACCGGAAAACGATACCGAGATCCGTCACAAAAGTTACGTGGCCCTGGAAACATTTTTTCCTTCACAATGTGCAGAGTAAGACATTCCTATATTAGGGGTTATGAAGATCAGCATTTCTGGCCTGCTTCCTTATATGGTAAGGAACTGTAAGGCTTTGAAGACAAATGTAATAGTTAGAATGTAATAGTTCTTAAATCAGTAAAACTCACGTCGTTGCTCTTTTCGGTCTGGTGGATCCAGTACACATTCAAGTTTTTCTTCGTTCGTGTCCTCATCCCTCAAAACTTAAAAATCCCTCAAAATCGTTAGATCTGCAGGTAATCATAGAATGGCTTGGGCAGAAGGGATCTGAAAGATCATCTGGTTCCAACCCTCGCCTCGCTTCTACCGTGGGCAGGGATGTCGACCTCTAGAACAGGTTGCTTAGGGCCCCATCCAGCCTGGCCTTGAACACTTCCAGGGCTGAGGCAAGAGGTATTATGCTGCATCAAATCAGCAGCTGCAGAAAAAAACAAACAAACAAACAAACAAACAAAACCCACCAAAAAAAAACAGAAAAAAAAATACAAGCTTTTAAAAACATTCGAAGGTCTTCATCAGGTCCAAAAATTACGTGGCGGACCTAAATAAAATTAGCTGAGCTATATACGACTAGAAGGCGATCGCTCAGAGTTTAGCTAGGTGTGTATCAGCTAGAAAACAGAAAAGATAGCTGACGGCTTTGAAATAAAAGAGAAGTTGGTAAGGGGATGACACCGGAGACGGTGTTAGGGAAGAGAAATGGGTAGTTTGCCTCATTAATGGAAAAGTTAAGGAGGAGGTTTATTGTGATTATGCCATGAAACTAGTAAGGCTACTACTGAGTCAAGGGATGTTCTGAATATTTTAGATCCCATAGGGGTGACTTTATTTGAGACTGAAGAATGTCTCATGTCTAAAAGCTTGTCTACTTTCTTCTACTAAGTCAGCTGATCTAGTAAAGACCTCTGCCTACGATTTCTGTTTCTTATGTCCCGCTGTATTGTCCACAGTCACGTTTCAGTGTCACAGACATCGTATCGAAGGAAGGGGAATTCCACAGCTCGCTCCCCCGTACGCTGCAACGGGCACTAAAACTCTTTGTACCAGCCGTGATTAGCTGTGAAGATACGTTTGGACGCAGGTCTTTGAAGGATGTGATGAGCGGTCACAAAATGAGAATTGTACAGATTTCCCTATCAAAGTTGTTCAATATAAGCAGCTCATAAAAATGGGAACAACCCTACCGTAATATGTAGCTTATGGTCCCGTCCGTCTCTGTTTATCGTCTTAATGGTTTAATGGCCGCGTTCTCCAGCGTGACTCTGCAGCGCGTAAGAGCGCTCTTACCGAGTATCTGGCATCTCCCGATCCTTTCGCTTCTCGTCTGGACCGATGCGTAGCTTCGATCCGTCTTAACTCTCCGAGTGCAGTTAAGAAGCCATACAAAACAGAAAAACAATACAAAAACAGTAATTACTAGGAAAATGCAGTGCTCTTTCCTTCATTTCTATTACTTCAGAGCAAAACTCTGTCATCTCTAATACAAGTCGTCACAAAAGGGTGTCATTACAGGTTTCCACGTACTATTCGAGGACTACCGGTGGCTCTGCACGTACCTAAGATGCTAGAAAGAAGAAACACATTCATTTAAGTGAAGCTATAGACATTAAATGTGCCGGGGATGAAGAAGATAATGGAACCAAAACATTTTCTACCATGCTATTCCTAATTGTTACTGGCTACATAAAGAGAGGTTTACTCTGTGCTGTACCTTTTTCTCGATGAAACACATTTCCTCAACATATACTGACATAAATGATTCTGTGCTTTATCCAAATGGGCTTCTTGAACGTAACCTTTATCGATGTTAAGTGCTTAATAACTACGAGCCAAATGCAATGGTCTCTCAGCTGGACCATTATACCCATTAAACCTTTAAATAAAACAATTTTCAACTTATGTACAAAGTGGGATGTTTGTAGTATTTTTTTTTTTTTTAAAAGCAAGACTCGTGCCACAAATAATTCTGTATTATAGCTTTTTAAAAAAGCTAAAAAGTTATACATTTAAATGAAAAATACTGGCTGGGAATTTCTACCAACAAAATTTTTATTCCTTTTACAATAGAGAATACAGGAATAAAATCCAGAAACTTTGTGGCAGTCACCCCTATGGGATCTAAAATATTCAGAACATCCCTTGATAACGGTTATTAGAAGAATATATAAGATCCCTTAAATAACAAAAAAAAAAAGCCTTAAACTTTTCCCGAAACGCTAAAAATTTCGCTTTAAGTAGGGCTTCTCCAGAAGATACTGGGGAACACAGAATGAGAAAGCTTTGTAGCCTTGATTTAGTGCTGACAAAATTAGTTGAAGTTAACCGGTGAAGTTCACTCCGTACCTAAGGTGTTCTAGTCGGGAGCATTGCAGGGCTTCTAAATAATTTAAATAGTCACGGAAAATAGCCGTTCGGCCGCAAAACTAGTACCGAAAAGCTCTAAGGTTCGAAATGCGCTCACATCCGCCTGCTTCGTATCTTAAGTGTCACCCACGAGAGCTGTACCAGTGTAAACTGCTGTAACAAACTGATCTTCATGGGCAATAGGTTGCATCGAAATATAAACAGTCACTAGCAAAAGTATCAGAAAAAAGCAAACGGAGCTTGGGCCTTCTTGCTGCGTCGGTCACGGATTTTAAAACCACCAACCAAGTGTCCTTCCATCTCCAATTAGTACTAGCTATTAAATTTGTCTTCCTATGAGCAACTAATGTAAAGAATGCAGGGCATGGGTAACGTGATTGCTGTTGCCCGGCCCGGTGAACAGAACTGCTGCATCTGCATTGTGAACAATCTGGAAGCTGTGGGGAAACATTGATGAAAATCCTGATAAAAGACAATGAAAAAATAACCGGACCGTACAGTGAGAAAAGCATGAGTGGTGTTTCGATGTTTGCGCAGGATAAAATAACGCTATGGTCTGTATGAACTACGCAGCTGGAAAATCATCATCGAGCCACACCTGATACACCTGGACCAATTAAAAAGAGAAGGCATTGTCAAACTACTTACGTCCAGCCTGCTAACATAGTCCGAAAATATTTTTAAGAAACCCGCTTCATACAGCATATACTGCAAGGCAGCTGTATTTGACACCTATTGTAACTATGAGAGAGTGTAAAATTAAGGATTAACCTTTTAGCATGTGGACATTTTCTTGGAATGATACACCTGAGATAGCAAACATACCCAGCACAGCCAACTGCTGTAAATTTGACAGAGCGAGAAGTTGTTTTCTCCAGACTTTCGACGGAAAAACAATTCTTTATCTCTTAAGTGGAATTTACAGCACTACAGCGCACAGTCGGTGTGATTGAGGCACTCATAAGACCGACTCAGCACGCCCTTAACAGTTCACCAGATACATTTTTTTATGCCCGGCCTAAGCATTTTTCAGTACTGTGACAAGACCTCCGTCCTTCAGCACTTTTGACACCAGATTTAGCAGAGAAATGGGGTTTCACACTAAGAGACCATTTTGTGCTGTGGCGGTTTTGACAAGGACTTCTGATCATCATCTTATAACCTAGTCTAATGGCCTTTTTCTGATGCAAACCTGCACGTCCCAAGATAAAACTCCACTTAAAGAAGACCTTACCAATCAGCCCTTGAGACCACTGGCATCCTTGGGTCAAGAACCCGGGAACGTGTACCTCTAGGTTCACATCGATCAGCTCCGATGTCGGTGAGGTCCGGTGTGGAACTCGTTACACCACAGATCTACATGGCTGATGCTCTGTGGAGTGCTGAGGAAATAGTGTAACAAAGACCAGTGTTGCCCAAACTGATGGGGTCATGCTGAAACAACTTCTTTGAGGTCACTTAAAATGACCTCCCAAGCAATATTGCTGCTGCTTTATGCTAGCAGAAACTGCAAACTATCTTCCCATTTAATCTAAATGAGCCCTATAATCACTTCGGTAAAAATGAATGTGGTAATGGCTAAATGCTCAGAGATGGGGAATTAATGCTTATATAGATTTTTGACGACTATAACTGATGAGCATTATTGTTAGTGCATCACCTCTATAGTAATAGTCTAGTCCTACACAAAGACTCTGACTTTGTCTAGTTCAAAGAGAAGGAGGCTGAGGGGCAACCTCATTGCTCCCTGCAGGTTCCTGAGGAGGGGGTGTGGAGGGGAAGGTGCTGGGCTCTTCTCCCTGGGATCCGGGGACAGAATGCCTGAGAATGGCTCAAAGCTGTTCCAGGGGAGATTAAGACTAGACATTATTAGGAAGCATTTCTTTACCAAGAGAGTGGTGAAACACTGGAACTGGCTTCCTAAAAGATGGTTGATGCCCCAGGTATGTCAGTGTTTAGAGACGTTTGGATTGTGCCCTTAATAATACACTTTGATAGTGTTTCAGCCCTGAAGTGGTCAGGCAATTGAACTAGATGATCATTGTTGATCCTTCCCAAATGAACTGAACTATTCTATTCTATTCTATTCTATTCTATTCTATGCTATGCTATGCTATGCTATGCTATGCTATGCTATGCTATGCTATTCTATTCTATTCTATGCTATGCTATTCTATGCTATGCTATTCTATTCTATTCTATGCTATTCTATGCTATTCTATGCTATTCTATTCTATGCCATGCCATGCCATGCCATTCCTGATGCTATTATACTTCTTTAGCTAGGGAAGAGGTTAAAGCATCTCAGCTTGGTGATACTAAGGTTTTTCAAAAGGGACTAACTGTATTCACTTAATATTAATCATAAATGCCATTCCCAGTATATCACCCTGATTTTTTGTTTGAATTTATTTTTTCATGTGACTAAAGTTAATTACTTGGCCCAGCCTGGAGGAAGTACTAGCTTGAAATTCAACAAAAATCCAGCATGGAACCGGAGCATTGCTGTAAGTCTAAGTAACTTGGTGGAAGTATTGCCACTGTTGCTTCTCAAATTCCTGCTAGAATGTCTCGAGAGCTTTGCATCTCCAGGAATTTTACCATCTGCTAGTTTTTTATTCAGAGTTTTAGCACTTCCTGTAGTAAGGAAGAACATGCATGTTCAGATGAGATACCGGAATTTTTCTATTTTGAGAGAGCTTAAAACTCCGGTCCGTGGAGGTAAGAAATGATAAGATTTATTGTTACCTACTGAGGTAGACTGCTGTTAGAATTTGGATCCGTGATTGCGACTCCCCTGTACAAATAGAGAGCAAGAGAATGTTTTACTGTTTTCAGTCAAGTGGTGAAGACAGGAAAAAAAGAGAAGTGCATAGCTGTCCTGCCCGCGCTTATCGCCGTGGCAAATGACGATTGGAACTGGTGTCAAACCCCTGGTTTCTGCTCCCAGCCCCGTGTCCCGATCAGTAGGTCTTGTGGCCTCCCGCCCCAAAAGAATCACTAGAAAAGGGGAGCGGGCAAAGATGAAGCAGAGGGCAAGTCAGGAGAGAAACACACGTACATCTGCCTCATTTGGCCTATTTGCCAAAGGAAAGGAGGCTTGTAAATCAGTTGTACGTGGTTCTGTGTTCTTCGGTGATTTTTAAACCGTTAAGTGTAAGAAAGCAGCGGGAGGTCTCAGCATTACAACTTTTCAACAGTCTTATAAAGACTGGTGAGAGAGGTAACTATTTCTCCAATGAGAAATAAAGGTTCACCATCAATTTTCTTCTTAATAGATGCCAAGTTAATCGTGCAACCAGGAGAACAGCTTCCATTGTAGTTCGCTTGCATCGCAGATCGCCGAGCGTCAACCCGAAAGACAGTGCAAAAAGAAACTGAGACCTACTCACTTCCCTGCTTATGGGAATGTTTATTGCTAGCTAGAGGAAATGATAGGAATTCCTCAATCCACTAAACGTCTGCTCGCTGCAACGCGTTAAGTAACGTGAACCGAGCGAATTCTAGAGCCTAGCTTTTTAGGAGACTGTCACATTTATGTAGCGGGTGGATTTTTTTTTTTTAAGAAAACAACGCCATAACTGTAACTGGCTCTGGGACGGGCGAAGGGAATATCCGTTAGGAAAGGAGAATGTGAAAAGCTGAAATAAGTTGGAGTGACAACATAATATTTTGATTCTTCAAATAGAAACACGGAAGCCTTTTCAGTCCTATTGGAGTAAGTTACATTACATGGAAATCCTAGCGCTGGGCAAAATTTGTGCCAAATGTTTTAATTCTATGCAGACTACTCTAAGTACTCAGTAACTGTTCAGTCTAGCTTCACAGTAAGGTCAAGGTGAGAAGGGCTTCAAAAAGAGGACGGGATGGCCCAGAACAGTTTTTGTCATCAGCGAAGTTTGCGACAACTTCGGGGCAAGACAGAGATGGCTGGACAAAAGGGAAAGCAAATCTCTCAGTACAGTCTTGAATCGGGCTACATTCTTTTCATGTATCTAGCTATGCGCTTCACACCGTTGAGGCCTCTTTCCTAACCAGACAGATTACCGTTTCGATGTTGTAAAAACTGAATTCCAGTACTTTAAGCTTGGACCGGACACGTGGAATCAACTCTTCCGGGTTGCTTTTTAAAATTTTTCCCCCAGGGATTTTGCAGAGGCAGAAATAATGTTTAATTCTGAAACCTTCTCTACTATGTTTTATTAATTTCGTGGTTGGACTCAGTGTGCACATTTGCAAAATTATTAACTAAATGTAATTAACTTAAGCGTCTAATCAAGTACTTCAGAAGTTACGCTAAACAGTCCTGTTACAGGGATAGCAGTTTCTGTTACTGCGATGTAAATCCTAACTATGTTTCAAAGCTACTCCTTAGTACTTGGTGTTTTGAAATGCCTTTTTGATTACCTTATAAACAAGTTCCTATTCAAGTAACGCTATTAAGTCATTAAAAATAGGAAGTTCTATAATGTACGAGGGTAATTGGGCTTCCGTGACACGCGGGGTGATGGAATTTTTTAACGGCACGAGGACAGGATCATTTGCCATAGGACTCGCACCTTGTTCAGTGTGCCGGTATTCACCTAATGAGCTGCTATGTGGCACTTTGTCCATTCTTTCTGAATGGTGTCTCTTTATCTAGCAAAATCTATTCCTTCTCTCTCCTCACTAGGTCTTTATCAAGTCTTATTGTGTGCTGACAAGCAACAAGTTTCCCTGGTTACTTCCCATCCTCGTGTTTTACTTATCTTTTACCTAGTCTTAAATTTATTCCCTTCTAAAAAAACCGAGGCCTAGCTGGTTTTATCCTAGGCTCAGATGCTTTCCTATCCTAGCCCTTATCCCATGAGAGCCTGTCCTGAGCATTATTCTTCTCTTTTCTGGGGGCTTTTTTCCTTCTATCCTCATGTCACGTGATCTTTTCTTCCATTTGTACTGGAAGCCGATGGGATACCTGTTTCTCTCTCGGGTTCTTCCCGTGACTTTTCCCTCCGGGTTACGGAGAAAGAAGCGTGCACGGTCGGCGCAAAGGCACGGATGTACGTGAAATCGAGTCCCACGAGGGAACCGTAGAATTTACAGCCTGTTCAACCACGAACATTAGAAAAATCTCAAACGTGCGCGTGCAAACAAGTGTTTGCGTAGGGGCGGACGTGGCACTTCTCTGCCACGCTTTCAAGCTAAATACTGCCAGTCCTAGGGATTTTTTTCTGATTGTTTAACGTGGAAACCAGAAGGAATTATGCTCTTTTGCTCCACTCTAACATAACACAAAGGAACCTAGGGAGGGGGGGAGGGCAGTCACCAACAGCGGCTATTCTATTGTTTTCGCTCAAAAACTTGGCAAAGCAACAAGCTAGACACAGCTGAAATGTGCTGGCTAAAAATTTCTCAAAACTTTCATCTGAGACAGACACAAACCATGCCTACTACCATCCCAGAGAAAGTTTGTCAAAGCCACGGATACCTGAAAAAGGTTGCATACCAAAAAATGTTAGTCGTCCCTACACGCGTTCAACATTACCAGCATTGCCTACAATTCTGATTCACACCCTTTTATGCATATGATGCATGAATTATAAATTAATGGTATGCTCTAAGAGCGTATTTTGTTTTGGGGCTGTTATTTTGTGGTTGGTCAAGGAACACTTCCTTGATTTTGATACTTTTAGAAGTAAGTAATTTGATTTCAAAACAGGTCTACAAAAATTGTCTCAGCTCAAACATGATTTCCCATACTGGGGAAATCAGGAGTCGGAGTGTTCTTTGTTCAGCGGTTTGCATTTGAGAGTTTGTTTATTTTTTAAATCCTTTCGTGGCGCATTTGCCATTTCGAGCCAGAAAGAAATCCCCTTCCTAACAGACTCCCCTCGGTTTATTGTGGTCAAAAAGCGGTTATATTTCATTGTCTTGAGGAAGGTAACGGATCGCAGGAAAGGATCTGGGCATCCTGGGGTACACGAAGTTGAACACGAGCCAACAACGTGCCCTCGCTGAAAAAGTGAATGGTATCCTGGGTTGCACCAGGCAGGTCGAGGGAGGGGACCCCCGCCCTCTGATCAGCACTGCTGAGGCCACACCTGCAGGGCTGTGCCGAGTTCCGGGTGCCCGGTACGGAAGACGTGAACCTACTGGAGAGAGGGCAACGAAGGGTCACAAGGATGACGGACAAGAAAGCATCTCTCCTACGAGGAAAGGCTGAGAGAGCTGGGACCGTTCAGCCTTGGAGAAGAGGCAGCTCGGGGCATCTCGTCCACGTATACAAACACCTGCAGGGAGAGTGCCAAGAGGACGGAGCCAGGCTCTTCCCAGTGGTTTTAATCTTCCTTCCCGCAGGGCTTAGCGGCCACAGGAGCAACGCTCCTCCTGTACCACCCCCGCTCCCAGCCTGAGTCACAGCACCCTGGCACGGTCCTACCCTCGATTCGCGCAGTGGAGTATTTTGAAGTATTTTCAAGCTCCGCTTTACCCGAGAGGCACAGGGGTGGATAGGCGGGGGGTTTGAGGCCTCCCGGAGAGGGCGCGGTGCCTGCCCCGGAAGGAGGAGGGGGGGTGACGTGCCGCCGCCGCAGGAGGCCATGGCGGGGGCCCCGCCCGCGGCGCCGCGGGGATTCCTCGGGGCGGGGACTCCTCCCGCTGCCACAGACGTGCCGCTCCTGGCC
>VZTA01029771.1:2660-16798 GCA_013398855.1 Mohoua ochrocephala
GAGATTGACTTCGTCACATGCAGTGTGTGCTACATAACTGTGAACAATAGCAGACTTCTGAAGTGTCGTACCAGTGGAAGCATTTGCGCTGGGTTCCTAGGAGCCAGGCTGCTAGCCTGTAACTAGCTGACAGGGGAGCTTTTCATGGCTGAAAGAACTGAACGGGTCTGGTGGTCTGAACATTCTTTCTAGAACCAGAATACTATTCTAGGTCTAACTTGCTCATTTCATATGACCCTATAATAGTACTTTACAAATTCAATTTTTGAGTAAAACTGGAAAAACTAATCAGAGAGCAAGAAATATTTGTGCTAAAGTCCAGATTCCATTACTCTTAGTCCCACAAAGTAGTGCTGTGCTATGAAAGTTGTTTCAGTGGGTTTTACTGAAATTATCAGAAACAAACTAATATTTCTTGCTTCTTTGTCACTTCACGTTTTCTCCTTTCTCTATTGAGAAAATACAAGTCCCTTTTTCATACCAAGAAGTTTTCGAGAATGATACTGAGAAAAGACAAAAAAAGTTTTTTTAGATCTAGTAAGGAAACTCTGGTGGCATTTAGGACATCTAGACAATAAAATTATTTTCTATTAAGGGTACTTAGTTCTTCTTGCATAATAGAAAAAAATATTCAAACACAAATAAACGTTGTGGTGTGGACTCTTAAACATGCTAAACTCCAGGCTAATTTGGGTTTATGCCAGCTTGGCTATTTTATTTTTTTTTTTTCTGATTTGGGGTATCCCGAGCTGTTCATTTGAATCAGTGGAGGTAAGAATGTATAAAAGTAGGAACTGGCTCTCTCAGCTCACATGTACATGTCTCTAAATGTTTTCCCGGGTGAGAGGTTTATCAGGTTGTAAATATCTATATTTAGGAAATGTTATTGCTATCATTAATATTTCTTATGTAGTGATAAAAATATGAGTGATGAGTTTATTATAGAGTTCTAACAATGCTCCTGCCCTGAAGAGTTCTGAGTTTAAGTTGGAGCTTATTCTAGGTGTCACTGAATACAGCAAAGTGAAATCTCACAACAGGCACGGCTAAAGAAATTTTCCATCTAGAACTTTATTGGTATTACAAAATGACACACCCAAAACAGAACTTATATTTACTACCAGAGATGAAGAAGATATTCAAGAGACAAAATAGATATCCATAAAATACATTCCTTTTCCATATTCAGAATTCTTATATTTAATGAACTTGTCAAAGCAAGAAATCTGATGCTCCATCAATCTGCATATGTGACTGCAAGTATATCTAGATTCCCCTAAAATTAACTGTATAAACTGACAGTCATTTACCTGACATTATATAATTTTCTCGTTCTTATTTATTTTATAAATTCTTCTATTTTCTTTTTTTTTTGGTCATATTTTTATTTCACTATGGAAACTAAATCAGGTATTCCAGTGAAAGTTGGTGCTTTGAAACTAGTTTGAGAATATTTTGCAGGGAATTAAAAAGTTCATAGGTGACCTTCAGACTGGGAACAGATTGCTCCTGAGTTGTTCTTTATGGCGTTTCTTTTTCTTTTTTTCTTAAAATTAAAGGCTATTATGAACTGAAATAAATAGAGGATTAAAGCCACTGGAGGTCCAAATCTAGCTTACAGTATATTTTTGTAATTAATATCTCTCTATTCAGAACATGAATCCATTTGGTTATGTAATACTAGAGTGAAATTCTTTAGCAAAGCATTTTAACACAACACTGTGATATTGAATTGATGTCCATATTAGATAAGAAAGTAGAAAGATGCCTTCTGGGGATAAAGGTGGCTTATTTTACTTTACAGCTATATATTGGTGTTCCTCAGGGTTTCATGGGTAGATCAGTCAGTATCTCTATCTGACAACTGGATAGCAAATCCTACCAGTGTGTATAACATTGTGCTTCTACTGAAAAGTTTCGTTTGACTTCTCTGCTTTCTGAACCCATAAAATGTCAGAGCTGCGCTAATTGTGCATGCAATAAATATTTTCAAGTGCAGACCATTTTCCAGACATAGCATTAAAGATTAATCGATTACACTCTATCCCCTTAAGACTACTCTACAATTCATCCACCAGCACTCACGACACTGAATCCTAGTACTAGCAGTCAAGTTGGGATTTTAACTCAGTGAGTTGTCATGGCATATTTCCAGGGCATGATCGTGGGACAGCTGTTTTCTTCCGTAACAAGGTGAATTATAGCAGACAGTGAAGCCAACAAACCTCTTAGCATTTGAGTAGGGTGCTCTCTGCCAACCAGGGAGCAGGCATTGACAGGATTTGGCTTTGGAAGGGCTGGCATTTGTTCCATTACTTTCATTTGCCAACAACAGTCATTATATAGAATGGTCGAGTGGTGCCTCCTGTAGGGACACGAGATTACAGTGAGAGATAAGTAACAGCAGAAAGAACATTAGTGTTCTCCTTTGAAAAATCCCATTTTATGGGTGACGTTTTCTGCATATATGGCTGAAATACAGTTCCTGAATCTAAGTGAACCCTGAAATGTTTGTGATTAAATATCTGATTATCAGGAAAGAATTCAGTCTGTCCTGAAATATGTCTAATATGGAGAAGCCACTTTCTGAGATGCTTCTCATGGAGTTATTATAAAAATGTCGTAAGTATTTCATAGATTTCTGAGAATGCAGGCAGTATTATCATTGACTGTGGGTTCATTCAAATCTTTTAGGACAGAATCCAAAGTCTCTCTGTATCTAGTGTGAAAAGTACAAACTTAATCTAATCTATATCCTACAGTGGTAGAAGCTAGTATGAAAAATATTACTTGTATTCTTGTTCCGTAAATATGAAATGAATGCTCCATCTAGATTACACCACCAGGTCAAGCCATAAACTCTTATTCATCAAGCAGAGAGGTACCAAAGTAGTACACAAATCTCTGAAACTGATCATCTCTGTCATTGTTTTATGTGTTTAATAATTGTCCCCTAATCAGAAAGACTGATGTCTTTTGATTGTTTCTCATTTAGGCTGTCTCTTTTTAGGAGGTTGTAAAACCATTGTTTTCTAAGTAGGGATAGTTGGAAATCTCTGTACGTAATGACAGGTTGTTATCTGGCACTGTTTCTGTTCCAACATCTTGTGTAACAATACTTTTCCCAGCATGAATTCCAAACCAACTGCTAGCAATACCTTTAATGTATCTTTTTCAGGCAGATTGTTCCCCTTGTACAAACATATATGCATAGTAAGTGTTAAAATACAGTATGGTTGTGAACAAAATATGAACTCAACCAGATTTGTTAACCATATGGACAGACACAAAGAAATACACAAGAATAGCATAAAGAAATGTTCTCTATAAGAAGATCAAACAAGTTATGTTAATCTGATTGGTATGGGAAAGAAGAGTTAGGCTTGCAAATTAAGAAAACACTTAGTTCATCTAAATTTCTCACATTAAGATAATATGACATCCAAGACTGTGAAGTCAGAATAATAAATATAACCCTCTGATTGGATTGATTCAAAATTTGACATAGATCTTCACTTGCATAGCAAGAAATTAGGTTAAAATGAAGCAAATCAAAGAAAATCCATAAATTATAATATTGAAGATCTCACAATAGCAAGAAAGTTGCTGTCAAAATGAGATTCTAAGTTGAATTTTTTGTTTTCTTTCTAAAATGGGTAAAAAGTTTCTTCCAGATTGCTTTCCAGGATAGCATTAACAGTAAAGTCAAATAACATGTAAGTGCAGGAATAATAGTATTCCAATCAATACTACATTTAGGATCAGCTAAAAAATACCATTAAAAGCAAATTAATGATGTGAAAGAATTATATGCAGAGTCACTGCTGCATCAATGAATACTGCAGTTAAAACATGTATGTAGTGCAAATTCACATTCACCACTGTTGTCAAGGGAACTATCGTGGATTTGCATAGTCTAAGAATCCTTTTTTTTTTTTGCTGTGGAAATAGAATTATAATGTTGGAAATCTATAATGCCATACTGTTATTTCCAGTACCCAAGCAACGGTCTTCTTTTTACTAGTAGTCAATGAAAAAACCCCAGAACATAAAGAGTACTGGATTAATAACTGATTAATGACTAAACTATGCAGATTTACAGTTTTCTGCTGTCGGAATGATTACCAATTGACATCGTGCTTGGCTATAGAAGGATGTCAATGGTCACTCTAAAGCAAGGCCTCACAATATTTTTTAGAAGTAAATCAACCATGCATACAGAAACATGTTAAAATTTTATAGAGAGGAGTTAATAATAGCATCAATACTGTTTCATCCCTCCTAGGGATGTTTTGAATTTCACGCAGGTAGAATACTGGAATTTGATTACTGCCAGATATGATGAGATATAGAAAAACCAAAATGTAGAGTACAAATGAGGCAAAGGAAAGTGTAGGAAAAGGGAGTAGATAGACACCAAAATGTTTCATATTTGCATAGAAGGAAAAATAATGATCATATTTCAATGAAAATCAAAGAAAAAAAGGGACATAATATAGTTGGCCTAAAATATGGAAAAAATAAATGGAGAAAAGCCAGCCCGATGCTCTGTCAAATTTTACTTTACAACTGCCTTCCTAAGACTAACTGATGGAATCAGCTAGACAACTTCCAATCATATTAATTTTATGGTAAATAATTATATTTATTGTGTATGTTTCATATTAATTAATGTTAGAAAGGTAGAGAAGTTGCTCTGTGTTATTCTGGTCTGATACATGGTTGCCTCAAACTTTTCTTGCCCTGCAGGTGATATGAAGCCTCTGATGCAATAAGGGTGAAATAACATTTTCTGCTTCTTGAGAAGATTCTAGGGAAAAGCAGCAACAATTTCCTGGTATCAATTAGACTGCTAAGGAGCTACTGAAACAAATTACAGACCAAGTTTCACTAAGAAGAAAGGAAGGGAAAAAGACACACCTTCGGTATGGCACTAAAATGGACAACAGCTATCTGAGAGCTCTACATAGGGATAACAGTCATAGAAAGCAAAAGGTTAGAGCCTTGTGCTGCTTCAGCTAGATTATTGCTTGATCCAACTAGTTTAAAGCTAGATTAGGTGTAGCTCTAACAGACTGATGGCACTGTAGATATGATCTCCTTTTTGTATCTTTACATGGTTCCAGTTCACATTTTTGATGTAATTAAGAACAGGCCTTTTCTTTATGGATTGTGTGCAGTTGGGTACAGCTTCCCCCACACCTAATTAAGTATCCATCCTGGCTGAAATGCAGGAGTCCTGGCTCCTAGAAAAATAAAACTATTTTATCTAGCCTGGACACAATACTCTAAGTAACACAGAATCCAGATTTTAGTGCAAATATATTTGATTCCTTGGTTTAGGAAACTGATTCGAAAATAAAGGAGATAAGGACATGGAAAGATGAGTCTAAATATCCACTAACAGGACTTGAGTAATGGAGAATAAATAGAAAAAAGCTGCCTATCAACCCAAAAAAATCACAGAAAAAAAGATCACAGATACAGTGAGAGAATGAGAAATACTTCAGGTTCACTATGGAGCAAATAAGCTGAATTCAAAGAAGAAAACAAACACTTTGCATTTATTTTAAAAGTGTTGAGCTTGAAAAATATTTCATCCTGAGATCTCAAAACAGTTTTTAAAAACTAATTAAAAAACTAAGCATCACCTTAAAATGTGCCTATGAGGACTGTAAAAATTATTATTTTATTCTCGTAAAAAAAAATTAAGATACACTAGGGATACCTGGGAATAGCATGATTTTCTTGACTTCTAGGTTTCTCTGTAAACCATGAGGACATTGTCAGACCATCAGTCAATATGCCAGTTGGAGCTGGCATCTGAAGTGGCTGTAACAGATGGTGAATGTGATCATTTTTATTCAGTTCTGAATGCACTGATTTAGCAATTATGTATTGAATAATACATTCCGAAGGTACTTTATAGAAGATATCTCTGCTTTGGTCACATGTGAAATCTAGGAACTGAGACAGCATAAACATATCTGAAATGGTTAAAAAATTCCTGAGTACAGCTAGACTCTAAGAAAAGGGCGGGTAATGGTTAGTAAGACATTCAGCTTTTAAAGATTTGCCCTCCAACCCACAGGATATTATTAGGAGGAATGTTTTTCAAGAGATTCCTTGCCAATTACATATTGTTGATCTTTAGGAATAAACTTGCCTTCTAAGAGAAACTTATTTTTCTAAGTTTGAGATTCCTCATTGAACTGATAAGTGCATTGGAGTGAGGGTAAAACATCTGAAGAGACATCAGCTACTGTCAATAGCAGTCACTGATAGAGGAGCTACATTTGGCATTGTGAATAATGTGTGTACATGCACACATTAGCAGAACAGAATTAAGAACTCTTACATTTATAGAGTCCCTAAACCAGTATATATCTACTAAGCCAACCATGAGGTAGCGTCAAACTAGGGATGTCTGGGACAGTAGGGACTGTCATATTTTAGAGATGGAAAGGATTTATTTCCTTTCCTTTCATAATATGCTCATTTCAGCTGTTGTTATTTGAAGGGTATAGATGTGTTGGTGAACAGGGAATATATGACTTCTGTCTGATTCTCACTCTGGCTAGCATAATTTTCTCTGTATTGGGTTCTAAACATCAAAGGCTAATTTTTTTTCTACCTCATTTGTTTGCTGATACACTGCCATGATTTCAGGCATAAAGTTCTGTTGAACTTTCTTATGGAGTTAGAAATCAGATTAGAATATAGAGTCAGAGTGCTTTGATTAATGTTCTGTATAGTCGGGATTCTGGCTCTATTCCATTTTTCTTTCACAGCATATGTGAGATCTAAAAAAAAACCTTTCTCAGTCTTTTTGCAAGTTTAGTCAATTTAATGTCCTTATGTGAAGTGTTTTTCTCATACCACTCTTTGAGGCATCATCTTTTCTGTTTCCAAACATCCAGCTACTAACAGCATAATTGAGATAAAAACTTCTCACCTAATTAGAAACAGAAAATGGATTCAGACAAAGGTTCTTTTTTTACATGTTGCTCAGCTACGGAGAAAATTGTGCTGAATTATTTAGGAAACATTAAGAAGTGAAAGAAATTTTGGGTTTTATGGTTGCAGGAATTTAGATGAATAACCAGGTAAAAAGAAATAACCAGATGCCAAAAAATTCTAGGAGGTTACAACCTGGGTAAAATCAAGATAATGTAATTCTTGTAAGTGGTTATCATAATAACATTCAAAAATAAAAGCAAGCACTGATAAATTTATATTAGAAATATTTATGAGGCAACTTTTTCAGTTGTCTGTCTTACTAAGCACAGTGATAACAGGCAACAGCTGCTGCACACTTATATGTTGAAGTCACACAGAAATGTTGACAAGTCACAAAAAAAACTTTGCATAGAATCTGGTCAGATTACGAATGGGGTTTCTGTAGAGCATTTCACTCTGTGTAAATAAAAAATAATAATTACTTTTATTAATTTGTATTTCAAATATCTTTGTAATTTTTATTGAGCCCACTACATGTAATGCACAAGTCATACACATCTTTATTCTTTGGATAAAATTATCTTTTTCCTTTTCTTTTTTTTTTTCCATGGAAATACTCTGTATACATTCTGTATCACATTATAATCAGTTAGAAGCTAACCAGGAAAAAAAGAGTTTACCTGTTGTATTAAATATATCCTAGTATTTTTTGTCAAGTGCAAATAGATATCATATTGCATCCAATTCATAAAAAATTTCTTGTGAGAAAATGTATAATTATTTGCCTATATTTATAGATGAGGATTCTCAGGACCACAAAACTTGCAACCAACTCTGGTTTAGGTATAAGGACAATCTGGATATAAATACTTTTTTTTGTAAACAGGCTATTCTCACATTCATCAGTAATATTGTTTAATTCAATATGTTTGCATTTGAAGTATTAGATTTTTTTGCTATGGTAAGGTGTTTTTAAGAAGCAAGGTAATTGTTTTTACTTAATTTGATTTTCAAAACAGTTGTTGAAAATTATTGTTGCTTTAAATAAATCATATTCTCAAGATTTTATCACATATACATTCTGCAGAAAATATATAATGAGAATTGACTTGTAACAGCAATAAATAACATAATACTGTACATGCAGAAAACAAATTAAATCCAGACATATTTAAAATTGCTTTTTGCATGAACTTGATTTTCTATGAATAGGAAAAAAATCTTACAAATTCAATTATTGTAACTGTTTTTATTATGAGAAGTTGAAATATTGCAGCTTGAAAATGTGTGCTTGCAATGTTTGAGGTTTACTTTGTCATTCTTAATATGCTCAATTTATTGTTTCTATACTGCATGAAATTATTGAAGTGATTATTTATCCCAGTAGAGGGATGCTCCAGGAATAACACCTCCACCCACATGCAATCTTTTATTACTACCTATTAAGATTAATCACATTCCTGAGATATAATACAATGAAAAAATAAAGAAATTCGACTACATTCATACGGTGCTACTGCCCAGATATTCACACTCCATATGACAAGAGATGCTACCTGTAATACCAAATCCAGTGATTCTTGACTACATCTCATTTCTCAGAATTGCCTGAACTAAATAGCCCAAACCAGTACGATCTGATATCAAAAATGTTAATTTCTGATGTCTTGCACTGATTTTACAATTCTGCATTGTATGTGTTAGAACATACTATAGGATGTACAGATTTGGGGTTAATATGTATTCAATATTTTCTTCTTTCTCTAATTAGACCTCTTGGCAAAACTTTGTTTTAAATATTTTTTTTCCTTTAATATGTGCATTTATATTTAATGTGAAAGCTAACTGTACAGATGGTATTTTCATAAAAGCCCATTGAGAAAGGCTGGGAGAATAATTCCAAATAAGTTCCTATGAGAAATAGCAAAATGGAGGGTTACATCTGGGACTGTGAATTTATTTTACTATATGCCTTACAAGCAAGTGGGTAGTACAGTACTTCAGAGGGACAATTAAAATGTGACAGCCCACTGTGGGCTAAAGCTGCAGAAGGAATTTAGCCTAAAAGCTCAGTCCTTGGCATTCACTATCCATAGTTAGGAAAGCTTCATGAGGAGCCTGACTCTCTGCAAGTAGATACATGCAAGAACCCTAAATCTTTTTCAAGTACAAGTCTCAGTAGGAATTTCATTCTAGCTTTGTTTTTCAAATTAGATTACTTCTATGTCCATATTCACACTACGCCTGTGAAATCAGGTCTTTCCAAAAAGTTTTCTGAGAATTGTGCTGATCTTATGCAAAGTCAACAAATTAGATGATGTCTTACTTAGGAATTGGGAGACATTGCCAGAATAAAATACGGGGGAAGACCTTTTCTAGTTTGGTGTCTGTTTTCTGTACACTTTGGTGGCTGCATGCACTAGTAATCAGCTACCAGCAGGAAAATGTAACGATACGATCCAGTTATAAGAGATGCCTCTGCCCAAATTAAGGTGCAAACAAGACCATAACTGAAGTCAATAGTATGGATTTTATTTAACAGTAAATGTGAGGTAGAGAGATAGAGACAGGGCAGGGGGGAGAGAAAGAGAGTGAAAGAGAGAAAGAAAGAGATTAAGCAAAAGATATCACCACCATGTGAATTCCTGTGGCATCCCACTGGTCCTTCTTCACCCTGGTCTTCAGTGGTGGTAGTCCTGGAGTTGTTCTTCTGCAGTCTATACAGTCCAAGTCCTGGGTATCCATGGGGAGTAGATGCCATTTCCACAAGTTGGGCCAGCATGTGTGTTCTTTCCCAGTTTGCCACCATGTGAATTTTTGTCCAGATGCATTACCCAGATCTGCTTTACCAGGCCTAGAATTAGCATCTCACTGCTGTTATTGTCTGCACTTAGCACAAGCCTGTTGTGATGGCTTGTCTTACGGGAACTTCCCTCTTTGACAGTGTTTTGAGACATTTGACTGCATTCTCCAAGTCCTCACACCCACCTAATTGAGTATGACCAAAAACTTTAACTGGAACCACTCTATAAACATCTGCCACTATTGTCTGTCTAATTTCACTCAATGTTTTATTCCCTCATGGATTTTCACTTCAATAAGATCTCGCTAATCTGCTTTTGAATTTAAATCAGCACCATTTTTACAAGCTATGTTGAGGCTGGGGTTGGAATATGGCCATTAGTGTGACTCGTCCAAATGGAGAATATCTGCAACCCCCCTGTTACGAAATGGCCACAAAAACCTTCCTACAGCCTCAGGAAAATGCGCTGCTCAGATGAAATAAACATAGGCTTTTTTCTTTGATCATGTGGTCTTTGTCTCATTGTAGTCCTCCACAAATTCCATAGTGGTTAGAATTACCTTTAAAAAATAAATTTTCAGGAAGTAATTTTAAGTCTTAAAATATTCACATTCCTGTCAGTATTGCTTTTATATTTTTCACTAATAGTACCAATCCCTATTTACAAAGTATTAATATTTAATATTTTAATACTAGAATAAGCTGGATATTGAATTACCAGAATTTGATAGATTTCTTAATTAGCTTGCAATAGAAATATTCAGAAAAATTCATATGCAGTCTTTTCTTGCAAAAAAACCCCAACAACCAACTTTTAAAACACAGCTTTTTTTTTCCCAGTTATGCTATTATAGAACATAAAATGCTTAGCAAATAAATAAAGAAAAATGGAGTACTTTCTCTCTTACACTATGTCATTGGGAAAAAAATCTGCACTTTTTTATTACCTATATTTCAGATTCATATTAAGCAAATCATGCTTTAAATCATACATATGCCTCATTCAGGAACCTTGACTGGAGTAAGGACCATGTTAAATATACACAAAGTTTGAATAATGTATTAGTTTTTGCTTGATTCACTTTTTCTTTTCCTCTAGCTGAAAGTGTTAGTTTGTTGATCAATTCTACATTCTTCCTTCACATCCATTGATGGTACAGCTGAAAAAGATGTTGCACAATAGCTGTGTGGATGTCATTTATTTCCATGTGAATTGTGAGAATGTTGTGCCTGTGAATATAGAGAAGCAGACGTAGGATCTGAAATTATAGTGCAGTAAATTTCAAAGTTTATATAAAAGTTTTCAAACTGAGTTAAAAATACAATTCTGCAATGCCTATGAAGACCTTAATAAAAATGTATTGTTTCTGGCACTAGAGATAATCATGAAAGTGTAGATACTAAAATGAAAAGCACAAAAATGTGCAGCACTGCACTATTTATATAGTTCTATACTGTAGTCATCAACTCTATGAACCTGAAGTGCATCAGCCTTACTGCTGAAAACAAACCTAGCTAACTGCAGAATATACCTATCTACTGTACTAATCCTGTCAATATTAAATTAATTAATACTAGCTTATGAAAAAACAATTCTTATAAGTTTTTCTTCAGAGTTTTCTATCTGCTGAACTAATATTCAAGTGCAGTGGCAAGTGCCTGCAGTTTCATCACCACTAAATACCTTTCTTATGTGGCCTTCATCCATTAAATTAAAGGCTTATCAGAAATTAATTAATCTATTGATTCTCTTTTCAAATTGAAAATAAATGAAATTTGTCACCTAACAAGTAGAGAAATATTTGTGTCAAGATTTTCAATGATATTTTGACACTAAATCATATTTGAATAAAGGTAACTAAATCTAAAAGCATGTCTTTGTCAAGCTCTTAACACTCCCTGCAGCAAGTTTTTCATAACTAAAACATTTATGTGCCCAAATTTTCTCTGTTCTATAGTCACCTTGGAAGGACTGAGTAATTACCAAAATCTAGTAAGAATCTACTGACAGTCCTTAAAGGCCTGACCCTGTATCTGAGCTTGAAATCAATGTGTGTTGAGAGGAGAGCTCCAGTCTAAACACAGCTAGCAAACATATTTTCTCGAAATGATGATGGCCATTTTCCTCTTAAATATCTGAGTTAGCTAGCAGGTACTCCTGTATCTGACATCACTTCAATCGCCTCCGCACCAGTGAGTATCCAAAGAAACCTTTGTGAGAGACTAGACTACAAAGGGGTGTCTGCATAGAATTAGTCTCTTTTTTACTGACACCAAGCCAGTTTTAAGAAAGAACTCAAGATTCACAGAGAAGGAACATGATTCTCAACCCTATGATTACAACTACCAGCTGCATAAGAGAGAGACCTCTGTCATTTACAGAGTTGAAAATAAATTTAATAATAAAAGTTGTAGAAATTGAATATGCAGCCTTTTGAAATGTATCTTCTCCAGTATAAGCACTACTGTAAAGAGACAAAAATCTGCTTCTCTCTGGTCTTCAGATATATTTTTCTCTTCCGATGGAAAAGTACACTAAAGATGGAAAGGAAAAATATCTTTCTGCTTGGACCATGGAAGACTCCTGATTTATCCCCATTTTCCTAGCTACTAAAAATTTATTGAGGCAGTCATCATCACAGACTACAAATGTTCTCCACAAAATAGACACAACAACAACGAGCAGAAATTTAGCCCTTTTGAACTCCTGAATACCTCTGGTTTTACTTTTTTAAAATTTATATAAATGCAAAGCAAAATACAAAGAAAATACTGCTGGGAATAATAAGGAAAATTGTCCAATGCGTGGCAGACCGTGTTGTAAAAAAGTTATTCTGCCCGCAGTCAGCATAATCCCTGCGTTCCCTGTTGTACTGAAAATTCACCCTGATGGATTAAACACTTGTAGCCAAGTAACCGATGGATGGAGAGGGGGTAGCTTTCATCTGTATCGTTATGGCTACTGAAGTCTGGTGGTTTTTAAAGAAATATTGTCAGCACTTCCTGCAGAGATGAGAGCTTAAATTCACAAACATGAATTTCTAATGTGCTTCATACCTACGTAAGTGTGTTCACTTGAGCATGCCACTCTGCCAATACTTTCCCCACAGAAATACTCAACACCTAGTGAATTCAAATGAGGTTTAATACACAGTCTTATGATTAATGGAAAATGGCAGAGAGTAAGGGACTGAAACAGTTCGTGCTTTGTTTGATTAATTAATAAGAGACTCTCTTTTCCCAGCTTCAACTCATTATGCTAATGAAATGTCATCAATTAAGTCTTTCCCCTGATTATTGAAGCTGTCAGGTAGTGCTCAGCTAAAAAGCTGCATTCCTTTGCTGTCTTTGTAGAGATGCCATCACAGGTTTTTATGGAATGCTTTTCCATTAGACAGTGTTTGTTCTACTTCCTCATTATTGTATCATCCCACTGACCTTGAGACAGGTGCATACGGAATGACCAAAACGAGACAGAGACAACACTATCTGTGGCACTGTGGGTCAAGATAACATTTTAGCAGAAAGATAAATACCATTCTTTATTCACGATTTCTTCATAATTATTAATGGTCTGGTCAAAGATAAATTCAAGGACCGTGTGTGACATTCAGAAACCTATGCCATGCTGTACTAGACCATGCTTAGTACAAGGTGGAAGGGAACTATTTTATCCATTCAAAATACGTATTTTGCTATGAAAGTAACTTCATAGGCATATGGAAGTGGGACTGTATAACAAAGGTATTCTAAGTAATTAATGGAGACAGAATAAAGAAATCCACATTAAAAGAAGTATGGTTACAACATTTTGAGGTATGAACTGTCTGTGCATATATTTAGTTGCTTTGAATGCTCAGTTGCTTTGAATAGTAATATATGGGGTTCTGAATATTGCTCTGTATGATGCCAGTGGCTACAATAAATTCTGATCAATCAGTTGTCATGGAGAGAACATAAGAAATTACACAGCTTCTTGGGAATGAGCCTTTGGAGAGGCAGAAGATGGGATCTCTGAAGGTCTTTCACTTTTATTTCAGCAGCTGGAACACAATGAAGTCTTTCTGATGGGTTCCTCTCACTTACAGGTGATCATAGGTCTAGTCATATACCTGTGCCTGGCACATGGGTCATGAATTAGGGGAGAAGATATTGTGCTTCAATGGAAATACATGAAAGAGTGCCACAATGCAAGTAAACATGCAAAGCAAGCAAAATGCGTGACTTAAAAGTTTCTGAACTAAAAAAAATAAAATCTCATGAAAACGCTCCTTGAGGGAAACAAAGCTCTAAAGTCACACAAGGGACTGTGTTAATCTGATTTAAAAGAAATCTTTCAAAGATAAAAAACAGATTAGAGAAAAATCTTCACAGG
>VZTA01029771.1:26644-49273 GCA_013398855.1 Mohoua ochrocephala
CTCCACCGCTGGGGGAAGGCTGGGCCCGGGCCCGCTCCGGGACAGAGCCCAGGAGCCCCCCTCCTCCCCGCAGGGAAGCCAGAAGTGAGAACCAAAACTCCCGCGCTTGAGTATCGTTAAATATACGCGTCGCAGAGGCGTTACCAGCTTCCTCATTGGTTTAACAACCTGTCCATCTAACCAGGTTTTAAACCCATAACAGGAAGTCTGACCATATGGAATGGGTTTTTTTCCATTACATGTAAACTGCAAAATTAAGAAAGAGGCTTGAGTGAGAGAGAGCATTCGAGTGGCTTCTAGCTGGCTCCAGTATGGACCAATGTGAAAATATATTTTAGAAATGGCAAAAAGTACTGGATGGACAGAAGGGAAGAGAACAAAAAGAGTGAGAAGTAGCAAGGGCAACAAACACCAAGGTCATAATATGAGGAGGAAGGGGTCCATGAGGCTGGAGCAGACATCCCCTGCAGCTTGTGGACAAAGGAACTGTCATCTTGAAAAGTGTAAGAGGAAAGCAGCAACAGAGAGAAACTACTGACTATAGTAGTTACTATATGTACTGACTATAACACTCCACAACCCACTGCACTGGTAGGAGAGACTGAAATAAAGGACTGAATTTGAACCTGGGAAGGGTGAAGGAAAGATATTGTATATCTGTCTTTTTGTTTCCCACTAAAAGCTTTCTGCTTATCTCTGTATCTTCATCTAGAAAATAACCTAAATGAAAGGTCTGTTGTATTTTACTTACGTTCTTTCAGCTTTGCCCAAAAGCTTTGGGATCCTAAGTTCTTAAATGGAAGTAACTTGGCAAAAACTTGTGTGCCTCTGATTTTTTTTCTTCCTGAAATACCAAGGTAAAAGCTGCTGAAATTAACATATCTTCAATTCTACCCCAGCTGTCTTATGGGAATCTTCCAGAGTTCTGTGGGAAGACAGGCTCTGGAAATATGACCTACCCACATCTGAATTTTCCACAATCAACAAGACCTAATACGTTGAAGAATAGAGCAGCATGAAGAGAGTTCTGTAAGAGAAAAATTTGAGGAGCTATTCATAATACCAAATGCTAGGGGCAGAAGTCAGTTGGCCACTCTCCCTACATCCCTTTTATGTGTACAATTGCTACCTTCTCTCCAGAATGTTTCAGATCAGAGACCTAACATACGTGAACTGAATTGTTTTCTTAAAGTTTGTCTTTCTCCACAAACTGCAGAAGAAGCCCATGGAATCTATTTCATAGCATAGGTAATTAAAATTTAAAGTTTGTCAGTATGAATACCTTTCATTTTTCATTCAGTATTAACCCTGTTGGGGGAAAACATGCCCTATGATGTATGATATTTAAACAACATTGAATTGTGAGTGTCTTGCTTCTTTGCGTTACACTGAAATTTATTGCAAGAGGACTACCTGCTTATTCAACATGAAAAATCCCAACGAGTGGATCAGAATTATTGAAAACTAATATCTTCCTCAGGTTTTGTGCCCTAGATATCATAAGAAATAATATGTAACCCTTTTTTCTGGATGCCAAGGTGATTAATGATTTTATTTCTGGGATGAATATTATAGATGAACAACACTGCAATCTTTAGATAAAATGGGAAAATATAGAAGATGATTAAGGAGTTTAATTTACTAGGTACATTGTAATTGTGTTATGTTAAAATACAGAGAATTACAAGAAAATTTTTATTTTCATCATTAATAGTACTTTTGCTCCAGCACACTCACATTAGAAAAACTGTCTTTGAAAACAGACACAAAAAGGGCTTATTTAATATTTTTTTCCTTTCTCTATCTGCCTGTCTTTATATCTGAAATCAGGATCTCTCTCTATATTTTTACTTTTCCAATGAATTATAATTTCAGTTTCGTGTTGGAAAGCTGCCAGTGACAGCATTAACTTCTATATGCGTGTTTCATCCCGCTATTTTCTACAGTTTGTTGTTTTAGTTAAAATCAGTGGTGGCCAAGAAGGTGGTTTATTCAGCATTAGACAAGAAATGAGATCCAACAAGGCCACACAGGTTCTAATGCAGCAGCCACCGAACACAAAACCCAAACTATTTCTAGCTTACATGGGAGCAGAAACTGCATCTGATTTTTCATAAAACATGGCTCATGCATATAGATGATCCCCACTTTTTTTATTATTATTTTTATGTCTATTTTAATAAGTATTCAAAAACTCTTACCCTTCCCAAATAATGTGTTTTTCAAATATAAATATATAAATGAACTAGACAGGTTAAAAAATACTTCCTTATGATATTTCAGGAGCTTACTATTTTATTCTCTTCACATCCTGACTCTAAGAGAACACTGAATGTTGCTATAGGCCATGGAATTATCATTTTTTTAATGCATACTATGCTGTCAGGTTTTAAGTACTGCGTGACTCTTGGCTTCAAAGCATGAAAGATGATAGAAAGGTGGTGACAATAGAGAAATAAAAGACTGAGGTGTTTGATAACACAGGCTTGATAAAATTGCATTTTATAGAAGTGGTTATTATTATTTTTATTCAAACTGTCTGAATTCTCCAAAAATAACCTTATTTCAAAAATATCATGGCAAGCAGTCAGAAGGTGGTAGATAGGTACTAGGTACTAGGATTAGCCCAAATAAAATGGGGGTTTTGAATAATTGCCATAAATGCAGTGTTGTTTCTTTCCTACCTTGCAAATTTTCATGAAGGTTGACACTGTTTAATTTGCACCTTCACTGGTAATGAGTAATATTTCATTACACACATAAAAGTCTTGTTTTTATGAAAAGAATACCATGCTACTTATAGTGAGACTCTACTCGTTTGCCATCTGGCCCTTTATTCACTGGACGCAATTATAGACACCTTGGCTGAACATTTTCACGTGTATTTGCAAAGGCTGAAAAAAGAGGAAAGCTAAGTTATTTCTTTTTTAATTGGATCCATGCATACATAGGATATGTCAGAAATTGAACAAAATAATATTGCATGCTATTATTATGGGAACACTGTAAAACAGGTTCATTTCAAAGGGGGATTTTTTTCTGCATAATCACAATTTAAGATTTGACATTGCTGCTTTGAACATGATATTAAGTGAAAGTTTTTTTCAACTTTAGATGTTGCTGCTGCACAAATGTAACCTGGAATTTTTTCTGTCACACTCGCACTGAGTCCTAAATCACTCTAAGTGTGGCCTAAATGGTTAGTCTCTCACTAAAGAAAACTTGCAGAGATAGGTCCAGGAAGCCATCTCAAAGCACAGGAAGTACAAAATCTAACACAGTATTTTGTGCTTCACCTTAATGACACAAAACCCACTGAGTTTTCTTCTATTTGGAAATAGTCCATTCCGCAAGATCTCGTCCTCTCGATCTTGATTTACCTTGATCAAGGTCCTAAATTAACAGAGGCAGATGAAGCCTCTGTTAATCTAGGAGCATGTCACAGAAACATGTCCTACAGTAAGAAGTAGGAATGCTAATAAAGTATACCAGTCTGTAATTGTAATAATAAATAAATCTGTAGGTTTCAGTGTAAAAAGAAGAATGGGAACAGTGTAGGACCTTTTTGGATGCAGAAAAACTTCTTGTTCTTATACTAGTTTCAGAAGTAAATACAGAATATTACAGTTCTATACCTAGCATATGATAAGAAGGACAGATTTTTAGGTGTCCCTTTTGAACAACAAAAAATAAAGTGAAATAAACCTATAAAACTTTCCAAAGCCATGAACAAGTTTGAAAACAGCTTCTTTATTCAGCAGCTAGAGCAGGAATTTTTTTTAGAGATGACAGAACTTTCTCACCAGAAACTACATATTAGTGGGTGTAATGATGGCATTCTAGATTGAAAATTCAGTAATTAATAGTATATTGAAATTATATTAGTTTTATAGATATAACATAAAGATTGTCTTACTTATCAGGTCATTGATGATTGTATACACTGATGCACTGCATCATTGTTATGATGAGGGTTATAGAATTTTCTAAATAGGTAATTAAAAGAAAATCTCATTATGTTGGAAGTTCCTCTTTTTATAACAGGAAGTTCTACTTTTGTCATTATTTTGCTTCATTAATTCCACATACTGCTGACATCTAGTGACCAAATAATCCCATCTGCTTTGATATTTCTCTGGTAGCAACAAATATGCATTTGAAAATTACACAAAGCTGTTTAGCTGTTTCAAGATATTTCTATCCATACAAATATCAGTTCTTTAGATGTTGTTAACTTAGTGAAAAAAACCTGTGTCTTATAGATAGAAGACTTGAACTGAAAACAAACCTTCTTTTCCACTCTACACAGTAAATAGAAACAAAAAATAAAAACTAGCTGTGAAAGGCTTAATACATGTGTATCGTAGTTTCACCTCAGTGTTTACTGTGTAGGCTTTTATGCTGACTGTTTGGAGTTCAAGTTTTATTTTTGGATATTACACTAATGTTGGGCATGTAAATGAACTGATGAAAAAGAGGGATAGATTATGAAGGATGAAGCCTAAAGAAAGTTTTCCTAAGCTTAGATGTAAAAGAATCAATTCGTGTTCTATTGAGCACAAATTAAAGACAGTACTCTAAAGGCTAAAGGGTTTGTGAAGGGCCAAAATTCTGCATTCTTTTGCATGTGGAATCAGGCTCCCTCTGGTAAAATTACTTCTCAAGTCACCCTTCTGAGTAGAAGGGCCAAATTTGTGACACAGTTCAACTGATGAGGTTAACCTAACTCTCAGCTCCAAGTGGTGTGGACTTCAATGTATTGTGTCAGGCAGGTAGAAAATGCCACTAAGTTCTCTGAAGTTTTTTGAAAATCTAGTAAGATTCAGTGCTGAAATGGCTGGTGGATCAGCCCATTGTAGCAAAAAGGAGTTCAGAAGCAGATCTGATGAAATAGATATGTTAGTCATACTATTCATTCCTAGTTCAGGCTTTAGATAATTCAAGTACTAAATAGTTAATAATTTTTAGTGGTGGTGTTGTCATGATTTGTTTCAATAAAAACTACACTGAGTTTCATATTTTGAAATGCTTGACAGTGGGGACAACTCAGGGGCCAGAAGCTGTCTTCTGAGGGTTGATAGTAATGTAACTTTTAAAATGCCGTTGAAGGAGTGTCATAAATGCCCACATTGTCACAGAGTAGAGTAAGAGCAACTGTTTTCTCAACTTCACCTCTGGGAGTCTTTATTGGAAAGACGTCAAGACTGATGAAGCTAATAAAGAAAGATATATCACCAGTTATGTGACCGTAGGTTATTCTTAGGTGTTTTAATATCTTAAAGCACTGGTTTAGGAGATGTATGCAAAAATCTGCTACCTCATTGCTTTCTATGCATCCTACACTTTATCCATATACATTGGATGAAAATTACAAAAATTATGTTGGACGTAGAAATGGGTTCTTGAACAACGAGAATTCACACTGTCACTAAACGCAGAGCTCCAGAGTCACTTTCCTTTGTGCCTCATGAGTCTTGCAGCTGGACAGGTGAATACGCTTTACAGGAAAGGCAAGAATACAGAGTTCAACTCTGGTTTGTATGGTTTGATAATTGTATTTGTATCCATTGTGGTTAAGAAAAAAAAAGACTAGAATTTTCCTTTCTCTGGATGAATGATTTAGCTTGCAAGTTGGTGTAAAAGGGGAACATAATTCAGGAAAATTTAGTTTTATTTAAATATCAAGACTACCTAAGTGGAGCTCAGAATTTTGAAATTAACTATTAATGAGAATCCTGGTTCTGCTTCCTGTTGACAGAGGTATCATCTCAAAAATATTATTCTCAGATTTGTTTGTCAGATACCATTTTCTACTTATGATTTATTGCTGGGAAGCTTGCTGTTCTCTCTTCAGTCTATAAATCTTTGTATTCCATCTGTGAAATGCATCATTCTTATGCTCAGAGTTTAGGCCCAAATGCATTAAAGTTAAGCACTGCAGTGTCTCTGTCCCTTCCCCATCTATTTAATTAATCCCATGTGTCCATGTCTTAATTTGAAACTGTCATTATGTTCCTAATACCTGTGAGTCAGTCAAGTGAGGAACTGAGAAAAAGCAATGTTTATTGTAAAATGATTGCTTATACCAAACCCTATTTTTATGTCACCAGGTGATAACAGAGATATTCTATGAAGTCCAGTAATCATAAAGCCAAGGAAGGAAACTCTGGCCATGAAGAGAATAGGGGTGAATCTGTGTTGCACAATGTGTTTTTACATATATCTGTATACAGAACCAGACCTAAGCATGTTTTCTCTCAAACATTCTGAGTACTGCTACAAGAAAGGGGTGATCGTGGGAGAGGGTACCACAGAAGTGGGGCAGCACTGCTCTGAGCCAACTTCCTGCTCCACTTGAGATTCGTGCTCAGTTCCATCCACCCCAACTCACTTCCTGAAGAAGGACTGGCTGTGCAAATGCAAACAAAACAGCGCAAAAAATCTAGTTTACATAGGAGGCATGCACCAGATGACCAAGTGTCCCTCTCTCTTTTTTTCTTCTCTTTCTCTTTTGTTCTCATTGTTTGTCCCATCTCCAGACCATCCATGTGGCAGAACCGGAGCAGGATCTAAGGACTGGTGATATTTCTTGTCCTCTCTCTCTTTTCTGTCTTGTTTTCTTCCCTTGCTGTGTCTGGGCAAAGTGTGTCTATCTTCTTCTACCCCATCCTGAACTTTGTTGTTGAAGGGGGAGATTGTGGAGGAGTATTGTGGCTTGTTAGCCAGCACCTATGAGTAGTGACGTTGTGGCTTGTGAGCCACCAATTTTGTGGAAGTATATTGGAAGAATATTTTCCTATATTTTTTTATAGCAAAATATTGTCTTGCTATATACTTAAGTGGTGTAGATCACTAAGGGCTTGACTCTGCAAAGTACTACAGAAATGGTTTAACAATACCCCTAAAATGGTTTAACAATATTAATACCCCTACCTCATTAAAGCTGTAATACTTGTTAAACTTCAAGTTAACTGAAGTTAGTGTTGAAATAGTACCTACCAACCCTGCTGATAGTAACACTCACAACATTCCTGTCATAGGGCTATATTAAAAAACAACATAAATTTTAGTGACTTTGGCTGCAAATTTTAGGGGTTTTTGTTTAATAAAATGAGAAAAGTAAAAAAAAAGGAAAAATGAAAAAAAAATTGCAGCCACGATAATCTGATTTATTTGTGATGACTCTTCTTGCATTTGATAATGATATTAGCATTGCAAGAAGCTTTGTCAGCTCGATCAATGGACTTTCACTCTTAATTACTATTTTCAGTGATTTTTTTTTTTTGGTGTTTGATGCTAATTTTAAGCCACAGCTGCTGTTTCCATTTTGATATGTTTACTTTCCATAAGGCAATTTGTATCGCGGAAATGAATGCCATTAAAGCGGGCCTCTTTTGTGTAATATGTGAATATAATTCTTGTCTTAGGGTTTTCATTTTGATGAACCCTTTTTTTTTTATAATTGCTTGTTTGCAGAATATTAGTCTTTAAGTTTTAATTTATGCGTGTTTATTTTCTTAAGAAATAATGCAAATAGTTTGTGCTGTTTTTAAAATAAGCCAATACATTTTAAAAAGGATGAACGAAAGGTCCTGCAACTGGAGAGAAAGATGCCTTTGCAACAGTGGAAGGTGGGGATTCACTAAGCATCTTGTCAGGCAGTGAGCTGAACCCAGTGTGCTCTGGCATAGCAGAAGCCGAGCCAGTAGCTCAACAGAACTGATCGTCAAGGAGTTGCAGTGATCGACTGCTCCCTGAAGGAAGGGCAAGCTGGGAAATGAGGGTTGCAGAGGAGTGGGAAAGGGCACTGACCTCACTGATAAAGAGTCAGAAAGCTGAGTAAGTAAGCCGGGATCAGGACAGGTGGGAAGATGGTGTTTAGATAGTCAGCCTAAGTTCTGTGATCACATAGCAAATGCATTGTAGTGAGGCAGGGCCAAAGTCAATCCAGGAAACGAGTCTGTGGCTGAGGTAGGATCAAGGCAGCACGACCTAGGAACAGATCTGGCGGCTACACAATTGCAATGTTGCTTACTTGTGAGACCTGTACTGAGAAGGAACTTCTTGGGAGGGAGGGACAGATCCTCACTTCTACCTTTCTTCACAGCAGCTGTTAACAGTGGGACTCAGACAACTAATCTCCTAGAAGAGAGAATGTGCTTCCAGTCATGACAATCATTGTTCTCCTTAGCTCTGGTTTTTATAGACTAATCTAAAATACTGCATCCAGATTTGGGGCTCCTCTGATATAAGAAAAGCATTAATAAACTGGTATTTGTTCAGCGGAGGACTACCAGGATGGTCAGGGAGCTGGAGTTCTCGCTCTGTGAGAAGAGTCTGAGGGAGTTTGCTTGTTCAGCTTGGAGAAGAGACAGTTTTGGCAAGCAGCTGACAAGGGGGTCATCAATACAGAGCCAGTTAAAACAAGAGAGGTCCAAAGTGAGCCTAACAGAAATTTTTTCTTCCACCATGAAGGCATCGAGCAGTGAAACAGGTTGCTAAGGGAGACGGTGACATCTTTATTCTCAGAGGTTTTCAAGACCGTATTGGCTAAAGCCCTGAGCAGCCTGGCAGTACCTTACATCTGACCCAGCTGTGACAGACCTTCTGAAGTCCTTTCCAGCCTGAGCTGTCTTATAGTGCTAGGGTTCTATACTGTGTCATTACTTCATTAGCTCTTTCTTATTTATTCCTGTTTATAGATTTTAATTTTTGTTAGTATTACATTTATCAGTATTATATTTGAGAAGGGAAAATAGGAAAGGCAAATGAAAAAATTATTTCAAGATCAAAAAAGAGGCAGTGATGTCTAATGAAGATCTAAGGTACATCTTCAGAAGTTAATTAAAATTTACTTATTCTTGCTACTGGTAAGTAAAAGCAGGAGTTTGTTCAAAGGACTTTCTTCAAAGGACAACTTAAACCAAATGCTATTCTAACAAGTCAAACTGCCAGAATTTTTGGTAGTTGCTCTCTGTTACTCAAATGAATAGGTTAAGTAGATACATAAACCAGGAATAAGTTTTTCACGTTAAAAAAAAATCCTGTGATAATTCAGTGAAGAAAAGGAATTATAAGGTAGTCAGAAAGTCTTCAAATTGAACTATTAGTGTAGAACGACAAAGTAAAGGGAGAGAGGGGAAGTGAGGTTCATTTTACCATCCCAGCACCTGTGAAATTAATGTTTCTATTTGTAGGGAAATGTGTGAACCAGCATGAGCTAAGAGCATCTAATTATTCAAGAATTAGTCATACTGAATTTCTTTTTCTATCAGTGTTTTTGTTTTGGTAGTTGTCTGAGGATAGTCTCCTGATCATTCCCTGTCACAGCATTTAGTTACACAGTGCAGACTGTTTTTCAAACTTACCAATTCTACTTCTTTTGGACAAAACTAAATCAAAATCCTGCATTTAATTGCTAATGGGCACTTAATCCACAAATCTGGATTAGAACCAGTCCAAAGTCAACCCTTATGAAATGCATAGAGCAGGAATATGGATCTCAGTACCAACTTTCACCTGTCAATGTCTTCTCATTGGTGTGCACTATTTACTGACTTGGAAATAGCAATTACTTTCAGAAATTAAAACATCTCTTATAAAAGAAAAATAAAAATTGAAGATTGAAAAACAGATAATAGCTCATCAGTGTGAAATCTTACACCTACATTTTGTATTACCGATATTTTAAAAGGCTAGGTCAAACAAACCATCTGTGGTTTGGTTTCTTTGGGGTTGCAGTGTTTTGTTTGTTTGTTTGGGTTTTTTTTCCCCACAACTTGAGATTTTTTTCCTTTACTTGAAGTCAAATCAAAATGAAACCTGGTTCCATATCTTTGTGTAGGGCCAGACAGTAAAGGTATAACTTTATCCTCTAGAAGGAGGAGCTTAACTCATCTCTCCACATTTCCATCAATTCAGAAAAAGAAAAACTTGCCACTAAGTTAGGTCTCAGGTTTTAAGGATTCACAGATATAACATTTCTGAAGTAACAACAAATGAATAGTTGTCTTTGATAGCTCTTTTATGCTAGGTACAGATGAATTAAACTTAACTGCAAAGGCAACTCAATTTTCTTTATCATCTATTTGGCATTGTTTAACAGATGTTTTCTGGAAACTTTAGTAATCTTTTTAATTTGTCTCTGTGTAATGTGCAGCAAATATCCTTGGTTAATAGTCTGATTATTAAATTTAATTCCTTTTCAATAGCAGTTTTCATTGTTGCAGAAACTTTGAAACCTAATAACAAGGCTATAAAGAACCCTGTTTTCACTCTGGTTTTAAAGACACAATTATTTTACAACAGACACATGCTGAAACAGTCCTTAATATGAAACAGTCTGTGACAGCCTGATGCCAATAGACAGAATAATAGATGAGGGAATCTTTAGTGATGAGTATTTGTCCAAAGCCTCAGAGATATATTTTGTCTTGATGTTTTTCAGTCTTACACCATCTACCTTCTCTGCCATTTACATTAATCTCCCTTCACCCTCTACAACTCCAAACATGATTTTCAGACTTGTTTCTCTTCTAGTCTCAATGTAAGTGTATCTAATTTTAAATTATGTCTGTGGCTAAAATGTGAATCTCCTCTCTGCACTTTCATTTTCTGTTCCTCCTATTTCAGTGTTGGGTTAGTATATATTATATATATTTGCTTATAATTTTTTTTTTTTAAGCCATACCTACAAAAGACTAGGCACTGCAAGAATCATATAATTATTCTTGTAAGGAAGACCTCTTAAAGCTGACGAAGTTTACAGTCCAGACTTTGTACAGTATAATGCACAGGTTCCGTCTTTGCCTGCTTGACATACTATTCTCCTCTACATTTGGAATATATAAATCTTTTCCACTGCATAGCTCTTACTACCGCTGAGATTTTTTGTAAACATGTCAAGACCACCTGCAAGACTTCAATAAGAATATAAGATACATAGGAAAGATGAGCTAAGAAGACATTTAACACTAGCTGGAAGCCTAGATGGATACTACATCAGAGTTGAATTAATGATCAAAGAGGTCCAACTTCAAGAATTAAATTAATTAGAGTTTGAAAAAATGCAGTGGATTTGGTAATTCAGAAATGTAATGCCAGCCCTGCTAAAACATAGATGAAGAAAAAGTCATAAATTCTTTGGAAAGTGTACCAGAAACAGAACTATATCCTAAACTAAACTAAAAAAAAAAAAAAATTCAGCTCAGGCCTACGTGTTTTGCTGGAGTGAAACCTCTGTCTGTAGTACTTGAACTTATCAGGAACATAGACATTATTATTGATTTGTATTATTTTTAATCAGGTGTCTAAACCTATTTATAGAACTTGTACAATGTAAGTGAATATTAACAGAGGTAAATTACTCAGGAAGATGTGTCTGAACACAAACAAATTAACAAAAAAATAGTAGAGTTTCAGTATGAACAGGGGCTATTACACATGGACAGGAGACTTAGAAGACTTCAAGCAGAGACACATTCACCATGTACATGGAAGCACAGTAAATGCGTAATGTCGAATAAAGTAATAATCAATATTTTATATTGTTTTATATTATGGAATAAGTCTGGAATAAGTCAACATATATTTGAATTAAAAAATATCTCAGAGTTCATCAGTACATATAAAATAAAATAATAATAATGTATGTATTTCAAATTATATTGCAAAATATTGCTTTCCTATGATTCTGATTTTCTCACGTCATGTGACTTCATTAGGCATTTGGAGTCAGATTCTTCACTATTCAGTATCTGTGTTGGGCAGGGTCTGAAATTTTTTCCATCTACATATAGGCTTTTCACAACAAAAGTCTCATTTCCTGTGAAAAGGCAAAACCACTTACTCCACTCTTTATTGCTAGCATATTACTTTTCAATTTCCAAGTGTTCCTGTATTGCTGGAGGAGAGTCAGGTATGATCCTACAGTCAGATGTAATAAGGGAGTGTTAAACCACATAGCGTAGAAGACAATCACCTCCTTTGGGAAGGTAATCAGAGGGCAGGGATGATGCTGTGAGAGAACCCAAGCAAGTTTTATCTCTGTGTAGGAGAGCCGTCTTTAAAGATTTCACATTGACTTTGTTCTACTTCATAGTAAGGTATCCAAGCATGCTTTGAAATGATATATCCCTTGTGTGAAGGCATACTCCAAACCACATTATAAAGTTATTTTCTAAATAAATGTTTAAAGCTTCGATACAAAATGAAGTTACATCAGGACAGGTGAATGAGAATCTTCTGAATTGTGCATTTACAGTTTCTTAGAAAATATCATCACTATTGGTAAAGTTAATGTAAGATGCTGTTACTCACCTGACTAGAGAAGTCAAGAAAAATTCAGGACTTGATTCCATAACCTAAAGATGAATCCTGAACATCAGCAATATGAAAAAATTATTCTCCATTCCTTACAATTTACATTTCACATAAAACAAACCCTATATTTTAGTTATGTAAAAGTATTTTATTGTACAATCATTTATAAAACAGTGTATTTATTTAACTACCTACATTTTAGTATAACCTTCCAACCATTAGTATTTAGTATAAAAGTGGAGTTGTCCCAGGAGACAGATATCTTGGAATATCTTTGATGCAGAAGGTTGCATGCAGACTGCTTACAGAAATGGTCGCACAAGCAGTCACCTTTCCAAACCAAGGAGGTTTGTAGCCGGCGTATTCTGAAAGTGTGCAAGGGCTGCATGAACAGCCCAGGTTAGCCCACAGCACCAGCCCTCCCTGCACTTACAGTCTTGAAACAAAGGACCTGTGCTACTGCATGGAGGTGGCTCTTCCCCCTCTAAGTATAACCTTCCAATAAAGAACAATTTGAATCCACTTCTTTGACTAAAACATTCAGCATTTCTCTTCTGTTCTCCAACACCTCAGAGGAGTTCAGTAGCATAATAATAATAATAATAATTATAAAAAATATAATTTTAGTACGACATTCCATTTTCTTAATCCTGAGGTAATATATATTTTTTCTTTGCAACACAGTTCATTTATTGTACATTATCAAATGTTGCCACAAAGGAGGCAAACTTCTCTCACTGAATATTGTCAAGTTGCCATGTGGGCTGCAGCTCCATGTGGGCCCAGGGCCAGGAGTGGCAGGGACTCCCCAGGCTAGCAGCAGGACAAGGCATGGCATCCAGGAGCAGGGCAGCCAGGGGTGCCAGGGCAGCCCCTTCCCTGGCATTGCGCACATCCCATGGGATGGAGACTGGTCAAGGCCAGGTTGGGATGTGGACCTGGATGTGGGCCCATCCTGGCAGGCCCTGCTGCAGCTCCATTGGGCAGGGGCTGACCACAGGGGCTGGCATGGGGCGAGGCGATGCTCAGGGGGAGGCCATGCTCAGGGCTCTGATAAATATATTTAATTTGTCTTCAGAAAAGTGATGCGTGGGGAGAATCCAATCACATAATCACAAAACTGTAATTCAGGTGCACAGGGGAGCAGAGAAAAGATAATAGGCAACTTTAATCTTACCGTATTCTAACTTTTGACTGGATTGACTGTTTGATGTTCTTTTAATATATTTTCTATGCATAATTTGTATAAATTAAAAATAGGTCAAATGAATTACTCAAATATCAATAAAGCTATATCAGCAATACGTAATACTTAGAATGATTATAATAAATATAATATTCTGAGAATTAAGCTATTGCATACAAGTAATGGCTTCCCATTTGGGAAACTGAGAGCAATTAGACAGTGGAAAAGTGTTTATAATGTATTTTTCCTGAGATTGAAAGTATTAACACAATGACATTGACATCATACTTTAGTTACAAACTGCAGATCAGAATGGATGAGCAGCTATAGTCGCTTTTTAGGCATTAGAGGTAACATTTAATTCTTCTGGACCTTTTCAAAACCCTGCAACTGGTGTCTCATTGAACAACCTGTAAAGTTTCTTAGATAGAATTTGTTTATAGTACTGTTCTCACATGTTTAAAGGAATATTTGCATACATGTATCAAAAGAGAATATATGCAGCTAATGGTCCATACCATAACACACAAAGTCTCAGCATGGAACAGATCCTGTGGATACTTCACTATTTCCTGACCCCTGTCTCTTGTAGGACCAACAGAAAGTCTTGTGCTTGCACCTGCTTCCCATATCAGGTGCCTGACTTACGATCATAGTCATAGTAATTGAGGCAGTAGACTCCAGCCAGGGTCACTTGATCAGATCTCTCTCAAGAGAAACTGAGAGTTTTTAGACAACTGAGTATGATTATGTCTCTTTTATGAGTGATGGTAAAGGTATGAAGTATTTGTATCATTTCCATTAATCTATTATTTATAAGTATTTAAATGATGCTCTTACTCTGTATGTTAGAACAATTGCTTTTGTTTTTTTTTTTTCTCTTGGGATCAATATCATGTCACCATGATGTCTATTGACAATGTATCTACAGCTCCTGAGAATTTTCTAGGCATGCTGTTCAAAGAAGTGGAGATGCCCTTATCTGAAGCACCTACAATTTCTCAGAACTTTCACTGCTATTATTAATGTTATTAAACAGAAGTTAAAAGACAATAGAACTAACCTCTGCTTAGGGTACTCTGACCTCTTCCCTTCTTACTGTTCTGTCCTCTTAAGATTAAAAAATGGTTCTGTAATTAGCCATATTGACATTACAGTACCTATGCATGGATTTATACTGGGAAATTACCAGTTTTCCTTGTACCATAACTGGAGTTGAGATATGTCCCCTAGCTCTCTTAAGCCTTAAGCATCTGACTGGTTTGCAGTTAAGTCTTGCAAAACTTCTTAACAATGCCATGGTTTTTAATCATATTTAGCTGTGATTCAGGACCTGCAACTATTCTTATGTTTTCTTAATATGTAGTCTTTTAGAAGTTAAAGAGATCAGCATAAAATTAAAATAACATCTGAAACTTCAACAAGAGTGAACAGACTACCAATAAGTCTTGAAAAAACAGTTGACTACAAGAAAATATATCAAGCACAAATGGTGAAAAGGAAAAATAATTGCAACAGGAATGTATCCATCACAATCAGTGAAAAAGAAAACAATCACAGACTTCTGTATAGCACACTAACTTGTTAGGCTAACTAATGTGAAATGTGATTTATATTCTACAGGTTCAGAAATTGCTCACAAAAGAATCTGACGTATTACTTTTTTGTTTTACAGCTAATACTACGAAAAAAACCCCAAAAACAGCAAAACCAATCACCTAAACCAACCAATAAAAATATAAATAAAACAATAACAACCAAAACCAAAACCAACCAAACAAAAAAACCCCCAAAACAAACAACAAAAAAACCACCTAAAACTGGTGCAACTTCTGTTGCTGTTCATTATAGCATGAATATACATGGCAGAAAATTGAGTGCATGGACAGGTATACACACAAATGCATTCAGGAATTCAAGGCTTTCTCAGCATTATTTCACACTTAAAATAGTATACCCTAAAAAATTTATTTTCTTTCACCTTTTTTTCGTTTCTCAAGTTCATATAATGAAATATGCCCAAGTTTGGGGTTTTTTATAATATTATTTTACTGCTTTGACTGTCCTAGCAGTTTAGTAATCTTTTCCTCCTATTATAGATTTCTTGAATATCCTTTGGGCAGTAAGCTATTTTGACATATGGTATGTAATTTTTTTTTTCCCTGCAATTCCTTATCTTCTGCAGAGGAAATTGATTTGGTTTTTCTTTTTATCATTCAATTAAATGATTGTTTTTCTCTGGAGGTAGATTATTCTGCTTTTGATGACTTTATTTTTGTAGCTATAGCATATTACTTGGCTGAGATTTTACTAAGGTGCTTTTTGTGTTGAATCTTAAACCATCAGCATGAATACATTAAAGTAGAAGAATCAAATTAAGATAGCATCATTTAAAAATAATAAATAATATGAGTAGTCTGCCCAGAAATATTATTATCCCTGCAGGGCATGTAATTTAGTGCCATATTTACTTACCAGAATTTTATTTTCTTATTTCTCTGATAATCATGGTAAAGTTGCTTCAGTAGAATTTCTTGGAACAAAACAGAAAATTTCAGCTGTTTGTGATTGGCTTCAAACTCTCCTACACTTTCTTTTAAAGCCAAAATTAGTATTTAATTTACCATAGAATATCACAGAAATAATTTACACTTTTATCATTACCTAAATCTCAGGTCATAGATATTACTTAGCATTAGCACTGTGCATATTAAAATACTCAGTCTCTTTGGATAATTGTACAAAATAGTGGTGGAAAAAGGGACATAGCATAATATTTTTTCCTTTTCATCCCACATGTCTATAATAGTATTTGAATGTACTCCTTTGAAATTTTTCCTGAGGACTGAATTATGCCAAAGAGTTTGCTGGGGGGTAAGCATGTAGGTGGTAAAACCATACAATAGGACTCAATGAAACAACAGGAGTCAAACTGCTTAGTAGAACCAGCAGGAATACTCTCATTCTATCAAAATGCACCCTTCCAAGGCCTGAAGAGTAAACTGAACCAACGGATGATTCTGGATTTACAGATGAAGTGACAGACTGTGTAAGTAGCTCTGTGGATGGCTCTCTGCCAGGAACACAGCACCATCACATGAATTAAACAAAACTACTAATGCTCAAGACAGGGGTGTGGTGATGGAAAGGTTGTGTTAATACTTGAGCCAGGGGTGGAGTGGTGATGGTGGAAACATTATATACTGATTACTGTATTGGTGTTATTTTCCAAATCAATGGCCTATTGCCTTTTTCTATAGTGTTTCTCATCAAGAGATGAAAATACATGGCGTGAATGGAAAAGTGATAGTTCTACTGGAATGCCCATTGGCCTGAGGCTGGGTTTGTCAGTCTGTTCAACAGAGAGGATTCTATACTGTGCTCACCTCTGCTGCATGTGATGGGAATGGAGGAGAGCAGGAAATTGACAGGCAAAGAAAGCAAAATCTGTAAAGCACAGTGATAATTTTATTCCTAACAGAGGTCAAAACTCAGGCCTCTTGGACTTTTGTCTACATGGCTACCTATGATCACAAACGCTGTTTTCATTTCCCTGTTCAAAATAATATTGTTGGAAAAGTCAGCATAAACGAGAGAAGGAAAAGACATCCAGAGCATCAAGCTTCTCCGTATTCAACAGCGGTTGAAGTAGTTTCAAGGATGCTCAGGTGGACAAAAAAATTACATTGCAGCTGGTCCGTGCTGTCCAAGGCTACCCTGTCAAGGCTCACTGGACACACTTCTGAGCACTAGGGACACAGTTTTAAAGGAGATGACTTTCGGGGGGGAGGGATAAAAAAAAGGAAAAAAGCGAGGCTAGATAAGTGCTGAAGACATTTTATATCTTTATCCATTGCAAAGGTCAAATACCTTTTGCTTTACTGTTAGCATTGTTTCTTAGGACTATGAAAAGATAGGGATAAATTAGAGAGATGATGAAAGACACGTGGGCTGGGACAGCTGGGAACTAAACCCCAGGAGAGGTAATGTATCACAGTCCTTTGTGATGCAAAGGGCATCTTTCTTGCAACCCTTTTATGTTTCTGTCATTTCAGGAAAGGAAAGTCAGTAAATTACAGGATTGGAACTTTTAAAGAAACACAGTGGAACCTAATGTGATATGTTCTCTACCTTAGCAATCTACCGGAAATCTGTTCTCTCTTTTCAGGAGGGATATCCTTGAATATTAGTCACAACCAGAGGGCCTCAGAAATGTGGAAGGCTGAATGGTCCTAGAGAATCTTTTCACTTGGATTAGCTTCTGTAGTTAGAGCTTCAAGGGTCCTTCAAGAGCAAATCAAATAAAAAAAAAAAAAAAGAAACCAAATAAATTCACTCTTAAAGTCTCTGTAATAAACACCTTTAAGAGAACTGTAAAGATGCAGCCTCAGTCCTAAGTGTTTTCCTTATGCATCCTGTTCCAATTTGAGCAGCAAAGTGTGTTCTGCACATCTATAGCAATCAGGGAAGCTTTTTGAAAAGGGCTGGGGGAAAGTTTCTTCATGTAACCATGACCTCCATATTGTAATTTTTGTCCATGGTTTCCAAAGAATTAACATAATTATGCATGATAATGGGAAAAGTTAACTATGTGTCCGCTTCTCCATTTAAAAATATTTGGAGGTGATGAGATTTCTTTCAAAAGATCATTTGTCATTTTACTTGAAGAAAACATTAAGAATTTTTTTTCCTTTTGATAGTACATTCTACCTGATTAACTAGAGCTTTATAAAACCTGCAGTAAACAGAGTTGCACTTTAATATCATGTAAAGATGCATTTTATAAAACGCATTTTTTTAGTTTGTTTTGTTAAGAATGTGAATGTAAAAAAAAGTTTAATGAGAAAGGATAAAGAAATACGTAAAATGCCAGTTTCCAGCACATGCTCAACTGGACTGTTCAATAAAGTACAAATAATTTAATTATTTTTCATGCTCCTCTGACTGGGTAGGAACTTGTGTATCTTATGTGATGTGTAACTGACTATTTTACTGATTGCATGTGTGCAAAGTGATTTCCTTGTGCTTACCCAAAGCTTCAGATTAATAAGGGAAAAGGAAAAAGAAAAAAATAGTATCCATCTTAATGCTGCATTTTAACTCTGAATAAATTAGTTTCCATCTTGACAGATGCCTACACTTCATTATTTGGAAAGCTGAAATTAGAGAGGAGCAGAATTATTTGAGGGTGGGCAGGCAGTATTTTGTTGTAGAAGATAGCACTGCAGGTGGAAAAATGGTTGTAACACAGACTGAAGTTCTCCATTTCCAGTTTCTTCCCTACCAAACAAATATCATAGTCATTATAATATTGTGGAATCAACTGGTTCCTATATATATATATGTATCTCTCTATATATATAAGTTATATCCCACTGAAGGATGATTTGAAAGGGGCTTTAGATTAGAACTTTTTTAATGTGAAGGGATTTCACAAAAGAAATGACTTGTCACTGGGTTCTATTTACAAGCAGTTAGAAGGTATAGGAAGTTGTACCACTCAGCCTTCTATCCTGCTGAAAATAATGTGGCTTTCAAAACAGTGTTTGGAAAAATTGCATTAGTTGAGAAGCTGAGATTCTGTCCATAATCCTCGAGATCAAAGTAGAATCATAAACCTTATATGCAAACAGTCAGATTTTAATCTGAGCCTCAACATCACAATTTCAGACCTGGTGAAAGTGATGAGTAAAGAGGGCTTGTTACAAACTACACAAACTTGGATTTATTATTTGGTGAATATAGCAAATTTTGTACTTGCAATTTGCTTCGACACTAGACAGAAAAAAATGCAACTTGTTCATTCTATTTTGGTTTGTGGCAAAATGAAAAACAAAGCCCCATTGGTACAATTCTTAAAAATATACTTCATTAGCTATTAAACTGTGCTCAAAGCTCTAAATTTCTTTACACTTTTCAAATATGGACCAAAAAGCTCATATATATCAGCAGTTAAAAAAAAGACAAAGTGTCTACATGGTTTCTGGTTCTCAACAGTATATTGATACACTATCTCCTGCACCACTTGTGTCAGAAGTATTGCTACCTGTGAGAAAGTGTTCTATAAATGGTGTAATGCCTTCCTTATTTCGAGAAGAAGATATCACTACTTTCACTCTTTGCTACTGCTCTGGTCCTTGCAAAAGCTTGCCTCTTTCATAATGCTACCTTTCATCCAAGTAATGACTACTGGGCACTTCTTGATTGTCAGCCACCTACAGAATTTCAAATCAACATATACAATGTACCAAACAAATCTTTGGATGTCCTACTACATACTGTGTCCATCACATGCACTCATTTCTGGGTAAAAACACGAGACAAATTAAAAGAAGTTTTTTGCTTACTGTACTACATGAACTAGTGCTTGCTGAAAATATCGGCCAGTGATTTTATTCGTCTAGCAGTGACACATAGAGGTACCTCACAAAGCCTCTTTCCACCCCAAAGTTATCATGGCAAAAAGCCACCCTTCCTTAGCTTCATTTTATTGTCAGTCTGCAGCTGTGTCAACACACTAAGCTCAAACTGAGCTTGCTGTCTTGCATTAACTGTTTCTCTACCAACCTAGTAGGAACATATTATGTTCCTGTTCCTTTTTTGTGGGCAGAGGCAAACCTTCTAGACTGACTAACTGTTGCTCCGTGTTCTTCATCTGTTATTATATTTTGTCTAAAAGACTAAGCTATTCTGATTACATAGCTGGGACTTTCCCTTGAGCATCAACCGGCTCAGCCTGAGAACAGTTGTTTCAATCACTTCAGGAAATTAATAGGCAGAGATGTACTTAAAAAAAAAGTCTCAAAAAATGTTTTTCCTCCACTCTTTTTATACTTTTAAGCCAGGAAAAAGAAGGAATGCAGAGAAGTTTTATCTTGAAAAAAGAATTTTCAGAGCTGCACACTGTTATTTCCAGAATATCAGTGTTTGGTTTCATACACTCAGAGAAGGTGGTATTACACATCTCTCTCCTCTTAAAGGAATCTTACACATGTTCACTTGAAGTTGCCTATCCAGCAGCAGAAATATTCCATGCACTGCACACCTCTCATGGAGCCATCTAACATGAATATTGAAACCATACTTCTACTGTTTGTTAGAGCTCATAGCTCTGCTCAGTTTAAGGGGAACTAAGATGAGGGGCAAGCCAAAGGTAGTGTTGTCAGAGAGAAGAGCTTTTTGATTTCCAGCTGAATGATTTTCACCTGTAGCCAGTAAAATAACATCGGTGTATCCTATGCAAAAAATGCTGACTGATAAGGACCAAGTGCTTAAGAGTTATTGCTAGAACTTAGGTAAAATATAGCTTGAGACAGGTCTGATATATTAATATTCAAATTCACATTTTTCTTAAGTTCCGAAGTTATGAAATCCAGGGATTTAGTTTGAACTTTTGATATTTGTTCTTTCCTCTTCACTCTTTTTAATCATCTTAGAAACATTCCTCTCTTGTCCAGTTTGGTTATTTCCATTCCAATAAACATTGGTTTTCCCCTGTTTCTTCCTGGTTCCCAGCCAATGTGACTTATTTTTTTATGACTGTAATTTTATTTGTCAAAAGCATCTGTGATTACATCATCAGTGATGTTCACATAGTTCTGGGAATAGACTTTCTGAGGTAACAGTTCTGGCTGGAAGACTGCATTAAGAAGTATAGCATTTTTTAAATGTAATTTTTTTCTCAGAGAATCCAGAAAACTATACGTTCATTTAAAAATCTGTAAGTTTCTTCCCAGTTTCACTTAGGCCAAAACTACTCCATCAAAACCAAGTCTAAACAACATGCATATATACAATACCAAAAACCTGCAAATAAACAAAAAATACCCCAAACCATCTAAAACCTCACCAAAGTACAGAGGTCTTTGTTTCACTGTCAAAATGATGGTAAAATTTTGTATTCTGTGTTTTTCTTAGAATCATGAGCTTCATGTAGGTGAGAGCTGCACTTGTTAATTTTCTAAGCAGCAGCTTCAGAGTGAGACAGAAATTCTGTAGGAGGAGGGAGGAAAAAGACAGCAATACATTTATTTCCCCCAGGAAATATTTAAAAAGTAGAAATAATTTGGTGGATCTCTTGTACTTCATTAATTTTAAATTAGGGGGGAAAAATTTCACCTGCAGTGACTGGCCATCTGTCCAAATAACAGCTAGGAATATAAATGCACTGACCCTTTCCCATCTGTATTTGTCAATGGTTTGGTTGAAGTACATCATGCTGCCTCTCTGATCAACACTGAATGTTCAATCTTTTTTCATTTACATTAGCTTTGGGGGCAAATTCATGCTGATAAATAATTATTTGGACACAAAGACCGTTATTTATTTATTTCTGTAAGCAGCTGTTATTTCTACAGCGATCATTTTAATAATTTGACTAAATATAACGAATAAAACAGGGCAAATGAATGTTTGTATCTATCATATGAGATTATCCAACAAATAGGAAAAAAGTGTACACAGTGTATATATTGCTCTCTGAATTGACTTACTACAAGGAAAAAAATAGACAAATCACTCATCCAGACTCCATATTCCACACCCTCAGTAAATCTTCCTCTCCTAGCTGTGACACAAACCGAAGCCTCGTAAGTGTAGGGAGTTGTTCAAATTATCCCCTGCTAGTTTTCAGGAAATTAGCAATACGTTTTTATGCCCATGACACACATGAGCTAGGGTACCATTAATGTTAAATATGCTGAAAACAAAATGTGGGTGGTGGGTTGCTGGAAGATCCCAAAACTCCTTTTACAGCTACGATGCTGTATTGTGTCTGGCTGAGATGGGGCTCATTTCCCACTGCAGCCCTCACAGTGCTGTGCTTTGCATTGGTAGCTGGAAAGGTGTTGATAACACACCAGTGTTTTGACTGAGCAAGGCTGGCACAGCCTCATCTCTCAGCGTTCCTCCCCTCTCCCATCAAGGGGCTGGGGGTGGGCAAGATCTTGGGAGGGGACACAACCAGGCCAGCTGACCCAAATTAACCAAAGGGATATTCCAAACCACATGATGTCAGCTTGGATATAAAAGCTAAGGTAGGGAGGAGGGGTAGAGGGGTGTTTGTTATTTTACATTGTTTCCCCTCTGGAGCAACTGCTTCATGTGCTGAAGTCCTGCTTCCT
>VZTA01029775.1:2166-20324 GCA_013398855.1 Mohoua ochrocephala
AATTGCATATTTCAACATCTATAACACAGCAGAAACAGTGTTTTGCATTTTGATCATCTTGCTCAATATACTGTTTGTTTCAAAATGGAAAGTAGCAATAACTTTTCTTTTAAAATCACTCCTACAGTGGCTGCGCATGGGAAGTATGGTTATGTTCACCACAAGGGTTGTAAAACCTTAAGTGACTGCCTTTTTTGCTCTGTTATACTGAACTTCAAACCGAAAAAATATTTGAACAGTTCAAATTATAAAGAATTCTCAGATTATGGTGAAATTTTAAATCTTTACAGAATCCCAGTCAGGCGGTTCATTATTGGTGTAGTTCATATACAATGGCAGGAACAATGGAAAAACAGTTTTATGAAAGGAAAGTAATATACCAAACCCTCACACAAAACCAGTTAGAAAAGGAATTAAAAGCAGAAGATCCTCCCTGCAAATACACTAGAGCACCTCTCAGCATAGCCTACTATGTGGCATGCTGTCAAAGTAGTGCGAAGTACTCTTTCTTTTTTTCAATTAATAGTGCGGTGACTCATTGCTTAGCAGCAGCTCTAATATTTACACACCTATGGATCTCATGACTTAGTAGCAAGCTTTGACTTCAATTAAACCTGGCAGTTTCTGATAGCAAGAAATCATTACAGAACTTCAAAAGCACTTGAACTGCAGCAAGGTCTTTACAATTATCTATATAATATCTTTCAGCCTTTGTTGGCTCCTTGATCTTCTGTGGCAGCTCCAGCCTCTCTGTCAACTTTGTTCTGTAAGAAGTTGAACCTTAAAGCATGCTATTAAAAAATATATATATGAAAATGCTGCAACATACAATGGATTTCACCTAGTCTGACATTCTTTTTGGGATAAATGCTTAATAAAAGTTGCCCATGTGAATCATGTACTGTTCATGTATTGTTCATGAATCAAATGAGGAGCCATTTAAAAATTACTGGCATTACAGAAATGTAATAGCTTTTTAACAGATTATTTAAATGACTGTAGCTCTGATTTCCAATCATTTTATCCAAACAGCTATGGCAGAACTATCCCAGAAAAGGGAGTAACTTTGTGATTAAACTCTTTTGTTGTTGGATTTAAGAAATATTTTAGAAGCGAGAATTTCTCAATTATGTATTCATCTTTCAGAGCATGGGCATAGAGGGTGTAACAATACAATCCCACAACCCTAGATGAAAGCACAAAGAGTTTGAAGGATTCATTCTGTTCTTACAGTCACAGTGAAGAAAGCCTTTAAACACATCCAGAGCAGAAAGGACAATTTGTTCTGACTGACCAGCATGTAGATCACTTCCTCAGGAGCCTTCGGTCCCTGCAACTTGTCTTGCCTAGTACTTCCTCCTTTTCCAAGGAGGACTTTGAGTCACGATAGCTGTGCTCCTGGTTAAACCATTACAGCAACTGGTTTGCAGCACCCAAAGACGGAGCCCTCGCCCATTAAACTGTGAGAGTTCCTTGCTCAAAATCTTCTAGACTGATGCCTTTTGTTTGCTATTGTTTTGAAGCATAGCCCAGATTTTTTCAAAAGCCACTGTCTTTTGGACAGCTATGTCTTCTGCTGGCTATTTTTGAAGAAGCCAATCTTTGTGTAAAGCAATGAAAACTACATAGTGGAAAAATAATGTAAAGGCACCTAGTACATACCTAATTATTTGTAATGTTGTTTACTAGCTCTAAACAAGGATAGTCAGATGGCTGTTCTGCCATCTTGAACAAGGGACCTATGGACCATCAGCAGGTCACTGATCATAGATGAGGAGCTGCTGGCTTTGCTCCCATTGTGTCTGTTAGCATATTCCTTCAGGTCGTATTGCCTCACACTACAGCAATGTTAACTACTACTTTATTAAACAATTCTCCAAGGCATAACTAAAGCATTTGGGTTGTTAACATATATTGAAGAAGGCTTCAGATCAGCACATTGTATTTTGCAGTGAAGTCATAAAAATATGCCAACATGAGCATATCTAATGAGGAAAATGTTGCATGCAGATGTCTATTTCCCTATTATCCCATAAAATAACTGTGTATTTTTATTTATATGAGTAATTTTAGACACAAACATTTTACCAAAACCCCATTCATTTAGGAAATATATAAACACAATGAGCTTAATATAAGAAAGTGTTTTAAAACATATTTTAGTGATTATAAAATGAAAAGAAATAAAAAAATGCTCCAAAGTACTTTTCTTTCTCCCTCATGATGAGAAAGAAATATAGGTTATCATCTGGTATATGGTTTCTGACGTGGCAGTGAAGTGAAATTGTGCCTCACACCATGTATTCTTTACCGAATGAAAAGGAGAATAATTTTATTTTTTTTTCATTTGAAGGTTCTGTCCAGGCACATTGGCTACCAATTTTATTTTTATTGCAGTGCATGGATAGCAAAGTCACATATCCTTATGTTAATGGAGAGTACATAGGAAACGAATGGGAAAGTATAATTTTTGTTGTTGCTTTTGTCATTTGAAATTTCCACAGTGTCTATGCACATTGGGTACCATTTCATTTTTACTGCACCACACTGATAGCAATGTCACATATAATTAACACCAATGTAGAGAAAAAAAAGAGAAAAAAGGAAAACCAGATTCCCCCCTCACCCCCACCTCTGCTATTACCATTGTTTGAAATTTTTCGTATTGTGTGAATAGCATTTCTGGAGGGTGGTGGGTATGCTGAAAGATCTTATCTCCATTGTAAAAAAAGCATGACAGTATATGTGTTTGTATTGCTCCATATGAGAGTGTATAGAAAATATAGTGCTACTCACATTTCTTATCAAGTGGGATACAAGTTTGTTCAATATCTAGGAACAGTTAACGTAGAAACAGCCATTTCTGACAAAAACTGGAATAATATCAGAATTTAATTTCCCCAAATCAGTATATTTTATTAAAATTCTTATCTCATGCATCCCAAAATAACTTCTGTGTCCACCTCACTGTATTTTAGCTCCTGACTAGGGAATGTGACACCCTCTTTAGGACACGTAGGGTTAATCTGTAGTTGTGGTGGACTCATTCCTCATCAATGACTTCTGTAAATAACAGTCATTAGAGTGGACATGGTGCCCACCTACACGGGCAGGACCAGATAGCTGTGTGATTGCTCTCTTTTCCATGACATGTCATTTTACAAGTTAGCACAAATAGCAGACAGGAGTACAACCCTTGGGTTAACTTTGGGAAATCTGTGCCTTAGTATGGTGGATCTGTTGTGAGCAATTGTGTCAGTTTTGGAAAGCAAAAGAGGTCAGCTTGTTTTATGTTAGAATTTATTATTATAATTTGCATATCACCCCCAACACTGCCTCTTTATCCTTGACCATTGGGGCAACTATGTTGTGGTACTGTAAATTGACTTTCATTTCTAAGGAGCCATCCTTGGACAGACAGATATAGGGCTGCCAATGAGAGATGTCAAGCCCCAGAATGGTCCTTCATCTACAGTTTGGATAGTCCTACCAGTCTGAGACAGATCTTATGCATTGCAGCTTGTACCCTACTTTTTAGGCACAATACCACAAGCTGGTCAACACAGCTACTGAAAAGACTGGAAGGCACATCTTTGAAGAGCAGCTGAGCACTCTGGGTTTATTTAGTTTGGAGAAAAGGAGGTTAAAGAGCTCATTGCTATCTACAACTTTCTGAGAAAGAGAACCGGAGAGAGAGGTGCTGGTATCTTCTTCCTGGGATCCAGCAGGACATGCGGGAATGGTTCAAACCTGTTTCAGGGAAGGTTGAAGCTTGCCATTAGGAAGCATTTTTTTACTGAAAGGGTGGCCGAACACTGGGAATAGAGGGATGTCCCAAACCTGTCCAGTGTTTAAGAGACACTTAGGTAATGTGCTGAGTAACATGCTTTAACTTGTTAGTTAATTAAATAACTTCAATCAGACCTGAAGTGGTGAGGCAGGTGGACTAGATAAGTGTTGCAGGTCCCTTTCAACTGAAATATTACTTCCTCTCCTCTCCTCTCCTCTCCTCTCCTCNCTCTCCCTCTCCCTCTCCCTCTCAGGTGTATGCAACAGATTTTGTGGTGTCACAACAGGCTACACGGCAGTAAGCCACCAGAAAACAGAAATATGTGACAGCTAGCATGGCATACATTTTTAATGCATTTCCTTGTGTGGGGCTTGGAAAAGCCTCCTCCTCACCCACTGCAACAGGTTACTTGTGTGCAAAAACAGCAGCACTCCTTCTTCAAAATATCATGTATCATGAAAATCATAAAAGAAAGGCTGGCCAGAGGAATCCCACAAGTCCTTTCATTCACACTGAATTTGAGGTGTCAGCTCCTGTACCGCTGCTGCTCCTTGGATGGTGTCTATGAAAACTGACACCCCTCAGTCATGTAACAAAAAGGCAGTGGGGATGGCTTGCTTTTGTAGAGTCATTTGCAGTGCTGGGCACAACTTTTGATGATGCTGGTGTCCTTTTCCCTCTTGTACTTCAAGTGAGACAGAATAAGTGTGAAATATTACGTAGCAGGTATTAGAGACAGAGGGATAATGCAGCAGTTTGGGAAGAAGTGCTGGATGGAAATATACAGCTAAGGTCTTCATCTGGAGAGGAAACCCAGAACTGTCCTTTCCTCTCGACCTGCAGGAAAAACAGGGAATGCGTACTGGGGCTTTGTAGAAGGCAAATTTAAACTTGTTTCTAAAGGTCTCCATATGTTTTTATTTGTGTTTTCTATTTTCCTCTTGGCTGTACTGGAACTTCTTTGTTTTATACTGGCACCTCCCAGAACATTTTTAAGTTATGAAAAACATACTTATCTCAGGGCTCCATAAATGAACTATGACTTTTTTCCCCTTTCTAGGTTTTTATTAAGCTCAGTGGGACTAATTCCCTATTGTTCTGCATCTTGTGTCAAACGGGTGTGAAATGCTGGCTAAAACTACAGACTTTGACGGATCAAGCTTGAAGTTTGGGATCACACCAGAAGTTTGTGTCCAAACCTTACATCTCCAGTGTGGGCTGAGCCTCTTCAGATGGCAGGTGATATCGCAGGTATTAATAAGCCACTTTCTCTTCCACTATTATTTATGTAACAAAATGCTGGTTTGATTTCTAAAGCACATTTCATCACTCTTTTCCCTGCTTTTTTTTTGACAGTCACCACAAACACTGGCAGGAGACTGACTAACAATGGAAAGTAATAGCAGGAAAAATGGATTTTTCTCAATATGTTGAATACACTGCCAAAACCCCTTTGCAATCCACCTGCAGTCTGCAGACTTGCTGTTAAAGAGAAACCAAAGTTAAATAACCAACTATGGACTTTATATGCTAAAAAAAAAACCAACAGCCCAAAGACAAGAAAACAATTTTAAAATCATAATCAAACTCATAGTCATAATAGAAATGATCGATTACTTTCTGTGATACATTTTCTCCATGAAATATTATTCTTTCTCTTGAATAACCGTAATGGATGGTGATAGATGCTGGTACTCAAACAAATTTAGCTTTTTTCTATCAGAAACCTATCCTCAGGGCCTTCTAGTTAGCAGCTCTTTTGATGTGTTATCAAGCCACACCTCTCATCTCAGAGACTCTTCAATGGAGTGTGTACTTCTTGAATAATAACTTCTTGTACAATCTTTAGAATAAAATAATTCTTACTTCTCCTAATCTGATCGTTTATGCACCTGGTAGCTGAGATACAAAGAGTCTGGTGTCATAACTTTGGGAAAATTAAAAAAAAACACCCAAACCCCAAAAAATCACCTTCCCCCCAAAACACTGCCTTATAGTAAGCAAGAATTGGGTTTGTCCCTTTCTTTACAAACAGGAAAAATCAAGCACTAGAGCTTTTAAACATTATCATGATCTGGCAAAGTCAATTTTGTATGAAGCACAATATTGAATAGTAACTGTTTCGTTAGTAACAGCAAGAAAAGAGAATTTTGCTGAACGCTGTGTTTACCACAGTCAAACACCTACTCATCTCTCACTCAGGCAATGCTGCATTGAAAGGAAATTTCTGTGAATTGGAGAAATGATTTGACCACATGTAGAAGGACAATTTTCCTACTTTGTGAACTCATGTACTGATTAAAAAAGGAGCAATTATAATTTTTCAGTAGATTAATGGTAAGTTTATTAACACCATTGTCTGATATTCTAAATTGTTAAGTTATATTTAATACTTGTTATGAGATTAAGACACAAAGACATAGCTAGTTTAAGGAAATATCTTCAAACTTCAGTTGTAGGAGATGTATTAAAGTAAATATTCAGATTAATTGGTGATGGGATCATTTAATGTCTAACAGCAAAGAAGAAATCTCTAAGTCAGTGGAGGGAGAAATTTTGGGGTCATCACTGTCTCTTTGTAATCACTTCCCCAAATGTTTATACATGTAAGCACTGACTAAAAATCACTTGAAAGATTTAAACTGATGTTATTAAAGTTTTGGCTGATTGTTTATGATGTCTGACCTGCTTATGTAATACTTTAGTGCTTTGTCTGAAACTAACTTGCAACAGATGAGTTTAAAGTCTAGTTAAAATCATGTGTGTTGATTATAACATGAACAGATTAATCCTAAATTATTTCAAAATTTATGTAAAAATGAGTGTATCAAAGTACACTAAAGCATCGGACTATTTATACCTAAATTTTAAAATCTCCAATATATAATAATTAACCAGTAATTTTGAAATAGATAATTTTCCTCCATGTTTTAATACACTTAAATAACCAAAATCTCCAGGATAGCATATTCTACAGAAGACACCAGAACAGAGTAGAGGGGCAGAATCACCTCCCTCGACCTGCTGGCCACACTGCTTTTGATGCAGCCTGGGACACAGTGGGATTTCCGGGCTGAGGGTACACATTGCTGGGGCATGTCCAGCCTTCCGTCCATTAGTATCCACGAGTCCTTCTCCTAAGGACTGCTCTCACTCCTCTCATCCCCCTGACCGTATTGATACCAGGGGTTGCCCCAGCCCAGGGGGAGGACCTTGCACTTGGCCTTGTTGAACCAGATAAGTCTCCCAGAGTCCCACTTCTTGAGCATGTCCATGGCATTGCACTCATATTTTGATGACATAAATCTGACCTGTCTGAAGCACAGAATGCTATGTGTCCTTCAGACAGGTCAGATTTATGTCATCAAAATATGAGTGCAAACAATGAAATGGGAAATAAATACACAGTCAATAGACTTGAAACCATTACATGGCTCTCCACAGATATAATTATGATTACTTAATCCCATTTGGCTCTACCTTTCAACAGAACTTTGAGTTTCTAGCCAAATGAAGGCCATTCATGTGGGGTAAGCCAGCCATAGCTCCTCTGCCTTCATGTTTCCCCTAAAGCAGTTGTAAACCATCCTATTTTTTTGTTTTCATAAGAGTTTAGAAAAGTATAAAACTAAAGTGGGCCTCAAAAATGCAAAGAAACTTTGGAGTTGATACTCCGCCAGGTAACAGAAATAGGTTAGAGCATACACTGACAGGCCAGGAGCAGTTCAGAGGGAAAGATCAAATAAAATGTGAGAAATCAAAATAGTCAGAGATATTTAGAAGAGATATCATATTACTAAATTAATTGCCAGCGCAAATGGTGCATGTGTAGACAATATCATGCGCTAAAGAGAGGGGATAGACAGGTTGAATGTTGAATTTCTCTGTTCCTTCATTTCTTCCTTCCTCTACTTCATTAATCCTGACGCCAAAGGAGTGCAGTTTCTGTCCATACATTTCATTATCAAGCTAATGGGGATTCTGCAGATTAATCTGTGATGTTGTACTGTAATTCAGTGGACTATGCTTTCAAATAAAATTTCCAGACTTATCGCTGTATTTTTTTCATATTTTCTGGTGGTTGTGATTACAGATTTTAAATCAACACCAGTTGCCACACCACAATGTCTGAAATACTGTTGTCATTTTCTCCTATTAGACAGATACATCAGGATAAATATTTCAATGACAAAGCCAGTAATTTTTTTTCTTCATGACTACTGTTAAAAGCCTTCAAATACTTATAGAATTTTATTAGATCTAATCATCAACACTTATCAATACTCAGAATTTAAACTTCTCCCAGTAAATCAGTTCCCCCAGTCTTTTAATGTATTTTTGTTTCTAAATACTATTCCATGGTCACTTTTCAGAGGAAATAAAAATGTGGACTTGACAGACTGATGCACGCCATGAAAACGATGAAGCAATTTGAGACATACAGCAATAGCAAGTTACCAGGACTGAATGATCTCCCTCCAGAATTCTGAAGATAGAAATTTATTAATTACAGTATGTATAGATGGGAATATACTTTGTCTCTTTAAGATAGTAATAATAATATATAACCGCCCCCCATCACAGACTGAAAGGCACTAATACTCCTAACTTCAGAGTTTTGAGTTTAAGAAATGGTGTGAAAATCCAGACACATTCTGGTCCTGAGAAAGCTGTCGAATTGTCCTAAAGATGATGACAATGCAGGACTTGAAGGAGTATAACCTGAAAGGATGAAAACAATGCCTGTCCTGCGAAAAGGAGCTGAATTAGAGCAAAACAGGTAAAAGTGAGAAAGGAATAAAAAACCCTGGACTTTCCAAAATCTTATGGTAAGGATAACTTAAAATAAACTGTTTAAGGAAATAAAATTTGGTGTAGGAAGGAATGAACTCCTACTTTGGATTAAACCAGGTATTTACTATTTTTAGTGTATCAGTTCTCTCCCCCCCAGCATTAAGGCAAATTAAAATTGTACTAACACATAGTTAGGATGGATAGTTACTCCTGCTGCGTTTCTCTGGTTGTGTCCACACACGTTGGGATGGAGAAGGTAAGAACTAGCTAATGTCAATAAGCTGGTTTGAGCGGGTCTAAAACCGAGATGGCCAGTGGCAGGATGTTGGGATAACTGAGGCGTCTGTTGAGCTCCAGTTATCTCTGCCAGCTCTTGTAGGGTCTGACACTACACAGCAACCTGTCTGTCTGTCCATGCCCAAGCTGTGGCTGTGTTTGCTCCTGAAACCAAGCTTGATTCTCCAGATTTTTTCTGTAGGAACATACTACAGAGACTGCAAGGATGTTGTAGTGCCAGTGGAGACTCATGCAAGATCTGTCTGTGAGAAGCAGTGAGACAGCTTGCGTTCCCATATTTAAAAGAATAGCAATAACTCAACCGGCCAATAAGTTAAGTTTTTTCTGCTCTAAACCTGTAAATTATACAGAAATCAATGTCATACTGTCATCCTAACCACAACTTTTGCTTGTAGGAGCACATCCAGGTTCGTTCACCTGACTTTGGGAAAGACACTTGGTGTCACTTGGGTAACACACTTTGGACACAGGTTTTATTTAGTGTGTCAAATTGCAAACCATGTAAGTTAAACCTCAGCCTGAGACTGACTCACCTGGGATTCACCCAAAGTCTGTAGAAGAGAATATTAGTTGAGTGGATGTAGGCACGGAACAAATGGCGTATATTCTGCCCTACGCAGACCCACAGATCAAAAATAGAAGGGCACACTGATGAAAAGAAATAAGACTAATACCTCTATCTGGCTTGAAATGAAAATGGAATCCAGCCCTACTCAGTCAAATATTTTGGCTGGATTTTTAAAAAGGGTTGGATTGGTGCATTGCTATTATTCACTGTAACAACTCATATAAACAGATAAACACAAGACTTTTAAAGCCAAATGCTCTTCTCCAGCTTTGAAATGAAACTGAAAAGTTTGGCTATCTGAAAGTAATCAAATGTAATGCTTCATGCTGTACAGTTTTTCTGCCTGAAGAGTTTAGGAAGGATATATTTTCCCTTCTTACTGGGTACCTTCAGCTTTATTTTTTCATCAGCTAATATGTTTTTGAGGTAGTTGCTCACTAATGCTGGAGACACAATGTGCCACTGCCTAATTCCTCGTGCCAGAGGTGTTAGTACTCCAATTAAGAAAAAAACATTTAACATCCTAGAAAAGATGGAATAGTTGCTCCCTTTGCTTCTCATGGATTGAGCTAAATAATTTCTTTTTGGTCATCCAAATTCTGGTCTACTTCCTTACTCTTTCAGTCAATCAAATGTAATTTTTAATGTGTCCAATAATCTCTATTCCCAGGCTTTACCTATTGAAACACAAATAAGAACAAAAGTGTTGCAGGGCACTGGTTAATGGTGACTTTCCCTTCTACATAGGCAAAAAGCTTGTCAAGTACACCTCTGTCTAATGAGAAAGCACAGGTGTTCTGACAAGCAACAGCAAGAAATTAAAAAAAATACTCACTATCCTGTCAAATAATGTGTGTATATCAAAGATATGGAATACAAAGCAGACTTACCAGCAATCACATTTTGAGTAGAATTCGCTTGAATGTAACACCTTCTCCCTCTAAGGTTTTGAGGGAGGTATCTTAAAGAAGATCATACAACTTACTTATCCCAGGAACAAAGGTTCTTTTTTGAAAGCTGTCAGCTTGCTGACAGATATGATGAACATTTACTTCAGTCTTGTAAAACATATTAATCAAATTTGTTCCTATAGCTTCAGTCCAAGGAAGGTTACTGTTTTCTTTAGAAAAACATTGTACATAATTGAGGAACTATGAATACATGTACAACTTGAATGCAAGCCACTACGTATGACATTCATTTATTTGTAATGAATAAATACTAGTCTATAACAGGCTTAAGGGAGATAGAAGCAGTATATGGAAATCTGTTTAATACAAGGCTATTTGCCAAAGATCCACGCACCATTCATTGAACCTTAAAAAACTTTTAGAAAATATGGGTTGCATTTGCAAACTTCCACGTATGGAGAGCTGGCAAGCAGCCTAGTTTCTACTTAAAGGATTGTCATTTTTGGAAAAATAAATTTCTCTAACTAGACAAGAGTCAGTGGTTTCCACGTTTTCCTGCAAACAAACTGATATGGCTGACAATTTAATGTCTCAACACTTAAAATATCTGTGGATAATCAGTTACTTCAATCATCATAACTACAAGATTTCTCTATTTTCAAAGACTGTATACATATGACAGAGATATTTAACAGTTTTACGAGAAACCTCCCCATCCTTAATCTTTTGTGATTTCTCTTAAACTCTGAATTTTTTTTTTTTTTCCCAAATGCATGATTTTATAATTAATGGGAAAAAAAAATCCAATCCTGCACTGTAACCAGATTTTTAAACCTTTGTGTTAATGTCCTGTTTTACTTAATTTGATGTATATTTCATAGCCTGCTTGCCTGTCAAATGGATGTGGAAATGTGCTGGCATTCCAGCTGAAGAGATCTTTATGAGTGAGAAAATGCTCAAGGCTTTTTCAAAGCGGGTGCTGAACATACGTTTCTCTTCTTTGACTCCAGGGGCTGCTAACAGCTGTCCCAGCAGACAGGTATCACAAGGTTAAAGGCTAGCAGAGCTGTGCATCTTCAGGATCTGACTGCCAGCAAAGGAGATGGGTAGTTTCTCAAAACTAATAGTGAAAATGGCAGCAATGATGAGAAGAAGCAGAAGGAGTTGACAACAAAAAAATGAAAAGGAACCTGCAAAAAATGAATTCTGGGTAGTAGAACACTTGGCAGAGCTGATTTTAATATCTGGCAGGTTGAGTTCACTAATCTTTGCTATTCATATTGATGTGAAACTTCATAGAGTTTTAGAGATTTGTATCTATTAAGACATGCAGGAATGTTGCTACAACATGGGAACAAGTTTGCTAGCACCTGCCGTTCTTTCTCCATGATAAAAATTGATATGAACTGTTTTAAATGCCTAACAGATAATTACTCTCAACATTCAATAAGGAAAGCTACATCTTTAGAGCCTCTTTTATCTTTAAAAAGTAATTAGAAAAAAAACAGACTAAAACTCACCAGCAAGGCAAAACAACATTCTTCCCCCTACTGTCCTCCCTCTCTTTTGTTTCTTTGATTACTCGGAGCCTGTAATCAAACTAAGCTTAGTTTTAGGACCCTTGGGGCAGTATCTCTTAGTTCCCTGTCAGGCTGTGTTGGAAAACAATCAATCTTGTTCTTGCGCTGGCTTGGTAGAAGTGCCACAACACAAGGAGTGCAATGCTTTGCTCTTTCTGTGAAGCTTCGATGACAAAGTTTTTATCAGAAGCTGACTGTATTTAGGATTATGAATATGCAATGACTCTCATTAGTATTGAAGCACAGGAACACGGTCTGACATCCCTTGCCACTTTTAGCTGCTGCAGAGTTGTCTAATGAATTGTCTTGCTCTTTCACTCTCACACACTCTTTGCTGTTATGGCCCAATTTGAGAATACTATTGATGGCAGAAATTAATTGCCAAAAACTGCTCTTGATTTTGTTAAACAGTGTTGAGTCAGTGTTTAACTTGTCAAAATAGAAAATCATTAAACTCTACAGGGGACAAATCCATGGCAAGGGGAGAGGATATGCATGTCTCTATGCATAGGCACGCACAAGCATAAAGGTGTGCGGCACAGGTATGCATATGGCCCTGTAACTGTACTTACACAGACATATATGTGTGTATCAGTGACGGGTCTCAGAAACCCAATGTTCTGATGAATTGTTTCTTTTATTTTCCATAAGAACAAAGAGAGCTAAGGGAAAGTTTTTCAAATGAGCTTGACTCCAACATATTGCTACTCGATCAGCCATTTTATACTCTTCCTTCTCCCACTGGAACCATGCCAAATACTTTACAGCTCATCTGCAATCTGTTTGAATAAGTTACTGATAAGGATGGTTCCAACAAGTTATTAAGATATCTGGTTTGATTTTTTGTATTTGAGGAGATGTGTAGGCTTTCAGAAACAAGCAGAAATGACCCTTTCCTCCCCAATTGGTTAAATTAAGTATTTTCCCCCTATTTATCTGAAATTTCTTCTGCCATAAAAGAAGCTTTAATGGCTTTCTGCAGATTGTGAAGGGTAAAGTGAATTGAAACCGATAATGTATTCAAAGAAGCTTAGGCAACATTCTGAAAGGTGTGTGGGTACTGCAAATAATAAAGGATATGAGGTCCTCCCAGTAAGATGTCAGTCCTCTGCAGCTCCATATTCATTTAATCAGAAATGGAAATGGTCCCAGTACAGGGAAAGAGGATCTCTTTAATTTTCACTACGATTTTTGGCACTGTTGCTCCAACACAAGCTTGGCTTACCTCTTGATCCAACCCCAGGACTGTCTGTTCTTATCAGCTGGATTAGAAAATAACGAACATCTACATCTTGTGAGTATTAAATACAAGAGCACTTTAAAATAAATGCAGTTCTGACAAAAGTGGCTCAACTATCATACATCAAACACTTGTTACCTTCTCTTTGCCTTAGTGACTGCACATGACTAAGAAAGAGTGAGTGATAAAATCTGAAGAAAGATGAAACCAATCTGGACCTTTTTAAAGATCATCAGTCATTCTGCACAGCCATGATATTATTAGTTCCAGTAAGCCTTGTTCTCCCATTTTATGGACATCTTAAGCCCCCCACCCCAGGACCAATGCTACCATGGGAAATCATTTTTATGGGCAGCATCTTAGTGTGGGCCAATCAGATCTAATCACATAACAAGCTACTGAATTATTCAATGTTCTCCCTAATTTTGCGTTCTTCCTGCACTTTGCTGTCACTACAGGGTTTTAAAAGTATGGATTTTTACAATATTTATTAAGAAGATAACCATTCGCAGAATTTTTTCTTCCTCTATGTCTTTCAACAATCATCATTCCCTTAGATTGTTGCAGTGTATACATTACTATATACAGAATATTTTTTTCTAAAAGGAATAAAAATCCACAATGTGGCACTCAGCTTTAAACTCTTCCAGTTTTTAATATACCAAATCTAAGAACAATAGTGAAACAATTGTGTTCAAACATAAAATATTCATATTTATGGAGCAAAATATAACCAGCATGTCTCTTAGCTGTTGCTATGAATACAGGGCTTACATTGTATGTGAAAATATTTCAGTTTTAATTGCAAATCTGTGCAGAGATGATTTGGGGTCTGTAATTAGCACATAAATTTCAGACTTTGCAACTGCTGAGAAAACACACATTATTTATGGAACTATTATCTAAATATAATTCAGTGTTTTTTGCTTTCAATAACTACTGTAAAAGTCTGATTTAATAAAATGTTAAAAATTTCCCATCTCTTGCACTTCTCTTTACATTATGGAGCATTCCTTCGTCTGCATTGCCATTTCCCACTCAATCTGCAGTGGACTTTGCTTTTATCCATACTCCACTCATACCTCAGGGAGATTTCTTCACAACCATAAAGTGACTGGCACTTAATTTGTTTAAAATGAAAGCCGGGATTATTCAAATAGCTCTGAACTGCACAAACAGAGTAGTTTATGTGGCCTCCATCCTCATGCTTTTCCTGTGGGCTAGAAGCAGGAATAGATAGGAGTCTAGTCTCAGCTGGGTTTAAGCTCCTGTACGCAGATATCCAGTTACCCAGACAGGGTTAATGGAAGGACAAAGCGCTGCCTTGTTATCGCCCGTTTATTTTACACTGCAGGCTCAACCACTTCTAGCTACCATCAGTGTAGGGCACAACCAGTACAAAATTTGCCTCTTCCTTATCAGAAATCCCATTAATTTTCAAAACTGGTTACTCACAAAACCAGTTTTATAGCAATAATTTTTGAGACCTTCTTCTGTTCTTGAGTTTAAAAGCGTATTTTTAGGTCACATGGAACTGATCATTCTTCTTGACAGCTTTGTGCTTGTCTCCAGGTTCAGGACTGGAACTGCAGATAAAGGGACTGGTATGCACAAATACCACAATGTCAGGTTAAACAGTAAAACACACCTTGCAGTAACAACAATGACAAAGTCCATAAAATGGGCTTAAGTTACATCAGAATGTGACACATCTGAAACTTTCTCTCTCCTACTTTTTTCCTCCCCACATCCTTTTGGGTCTGAATATAGTTTTACTCTCTGAAGGAAAATACTTGCCCACTTTCCGTCTGCTTGCAAACTGCAAGACACCTTGCTGTCTCCGGCTGCTCCAGCACCTCCATGCACGTAAGACCATGATTTATCATTCTCACCTTCAGCAATGCTGCTCAAGGAATATGAGATACTTTCCATACACTGATCATCATCAGCCCGAACAGTTTTCATTTCTAATCCCGCATTTAATCAAAACGGAAGTGATCCGAAGAAAATATCAAGAGAAACTGTTCAGACCACACTGGAGAGCACTCACCAAAAGGGGTGTAAAGTAGAGGCAAAAGAATGTTCTCTTTGAAGGTACTCCTGGGGCAGGGCAGAAAATGATTTCAAGAGCAGAAGATACAAATACACCTACCAGCTCAGGCTTTTTGATGGTCATAAGTATCTGTGTTACAAAAGAAAGCTACAAAACAGTGCAGGGAGACAAACTAGTGATGAAATGGAGCTTTTACTGGCCTCCTCCCTAAAGCAGAAATTAAAGCTATCAGTGGAACAGGCTTTTAATTATGGACTGGTAGGCCATTGTCAGCGGTTGCTTTCTGAAACAGTGGCAAGCTCAGTATTTGGTGTTCATGCACTACTTTAAATATTTGAAGTGGGACACTGTGCAGCAGCTAGAGGACAGCATCCCTCTGTGCTCAGTGCTGTAATAACACAGGATCAACACATCAAGACATCTCTGTGTCTAGGAGATTACAACGCAGGGAACTGACTGGAGATATTTCACTGTCCTGTTAAGGCCAAATTGGCAGTGATGCTGAGCCCTAGAGGAAAAATTCATCACTTATGTCACTCCAACTGTACCCGTACACTCACATCATCATGTATTTTGTTCTGAACTTGACCTGGCCCAGGCTGGCCTTGCACTTGAAGGAAAGGACCATCACACGTCATCACCAAGGTAGCTGCTCCCAGCACCATCTTTTGCAGCTGGCTGGATACTGGGGCTAAGTGACCTTTGGGATTCAACCCAAAGCTTCCTGCAAAAACAGGTGAAGGCTGGTCCCAAAGAAGGCTATTTAGCGTTGACTTAGCAATACTGGTGAAATCATTCAAGGAGGGACACATGATCTGCACAGATGGACAAAGCAATGGGCAAAGCTGGGATCTGCTTCCAGACTGAAAGAAAAAAGAATTATCTTATGCACTGTAGACACTCTTCACCTGCTTTAATTTTTAATAGAAATGTTCCTTTTTAAGTACTACGAGCAATACAAGTTTAATGTGAACTTAGAGGACCATGCAACACAAGCATAATTGACTCACAATGATCACTCCCTGGATATTTTTCCCCCTTTTTTTCTTAAGTCTTAATGTTTCATTCTTAATGGAATCAGAAAATGACAGAGAGCTGGAATGTGACATAGCAGTCAAGTACTGTGAATTCAACCTCGTAGCCAATATTGAGACTGGATTTGAATTACTGAGAAAACAATTGCAGATTAGAAAACTCGAATAAAAGAGCCAAGGTAGGACATAAACCACCTGCAGGTCATATGCAAAGGAAACCAGAAATAGTGTTTACAGAGGTCAAAGGTTTACATTTTCAAGTATCACTGTATTGGGGAACAAAGGCCACTTTTTATGTTTGTGACTTTGCTCTGTAAAATTTGAATTTGTCTTACATGCAGGTTTGGTATCTTTCCACTAACTAGTCTTACAACCGAAATACCAAGTGAACAGTATTTACACTGAACCTTTGAACTGTTGGTGCGCTATTAACTCTTTGTAAGCACAAAGTAGCTCAGTGTTTAACTAACCTTACTTTCATCTTCTCTCTCTGCTTGTGCTACTTTACCCCATCAACAATAAACAGTGAGGAAAGCTGCAACATCCTGTAGGGACTGTAACGCGTCCTCCCCTTAATTACAGGTTTATGTGGTTCGTCAAAGCCCATCATCCGAACAGGTAAGACTGAATTCAGTGACTGCTGAATTGGACGTACTCTGAGCTGCAATAAAAGTGGCGAATTGTCTGAGCTTATTAGAGGCTTCGTAGTAGAAATCTTGGTGTGTTATGGAAAAGTAGTGTTACTGTCATCTGTGGTGTTTTCTGGAGGTTGAAACTGTGAAAACAGGTGAGAAACAATATTTGCTCTATTAATCAGACAAAAGTTCATAAAACTAATGTAGCTGGGAAAAGAACATCATGATTTAAAAAACCGTGAGCCCACTCCCAGTTTTAGGGGGTAGATGAGGGGAGATGAACTCATCATGTCCTCACACAGGAAAATGAACAATGCTATATGTTGCATACAAAGCCCCCAAACAGATTATTTTGCTATTAAAAAAAGGTCTCAGACCCAGAAGCTCTCCTATCACTTTGAGCCTGTAATTTCTCTTTCTGACCAAAGGTTTTAGTCAGAAAAGACAGAACATCCTTCTCTCTTTTTGTAGAGAAGGATGGCTTCACAGCTTGTTTCTTGATCCTGTAAAACAGGTCTGACTAAATGCATAAGAACAGTATAACTTGACAACTTTTGGGTATTACTCCTCACCCATAACAGAATGAAACAGAAAAGGAGGGGATCTGCTTAGCTGTGATCTGGATCTGTTGTTCTATTTTCAGCTCTAGTAATAATGTTTTGTTACTCTTGACAATGACATTTATTTTTTCTGCATTTCAGTGTACTCACCTTAAAACAACTGTAGTAATAATTTTCCATTGCAGAATAATGCTAGAACTCTTGATTTCCCTAAGTTAAGTGTTTTGAGATCCTCTTAGGAGTGGAGGTATAGAAAAGGAAAGCTGTACAAGAAGATAGCTGGCAAGTAACACCAACTTATGATACCACCACCACCTGTGATGCCCTCACCTCACAATACCCTTTTCTCCTTTCAATTAACACATCTCAGCTCAAACGTTATCAAAATATTTGCACAGATGCAGAGGTGAACATGGCCCTCAGAACTTTCTTCAAGACAAGGGAAAATGTTTTCTTGTGGAGAAAGCTTATTAACAGTCAAAGCAATGATGGAATCAGCACTTGGGGCAACTCCAAAACCACCAACTCAAATTTGCAAGAAAGAGAGCTAGACACAGATCTTGGTGGCACAATTAGTATTTCCTCTGGTTTGACTCTAGTTATTTCTGTTCACATCTATTGAAAAGAAACAACAACAAAAAAAGAGTTTTAAAGCTCTGATTGTATTCCCCAGCAAAGCTCTTTGTGATTTCCATT
>VZTA01029775.1:20383-32561 GCA_013398855.1 Mohoua ochrocephala
GACTTGTAATTCCTATTTCCCCCTGTTGACATCACCACCAGATACAAATTTGGGAAAGCTGCCTACATCATTCGGTTCAATTGATATGCTGGTGTTGCCCCTGGGCTGAAGAATGTGTGTAACTATGTATGTTTGCTTCTCACTGTCCCTTCAGCAAAGGAGCTAGAGAACAGAATGGAAAGAAAGGAAATTTTTAACTTGTTAATCTACTTCCTTCTTTCTGTGCAGTCTCTTCTGTCTGATAAGTAGAAAACTAGGGCGTGTGCCAGTTAACACCTTTGCGACTGATAAAAGGTCTGTATACATGAGATAAGCAGGTGGACACTAATCACGTTTTGAGTTTATGATTTGTGCATGCTTCTTCTTGGCCTTACTCCTCCCTTCATTCTTTAATTTGTATTAGCACGTAACACAGAAACGGCACTCACACAGGCAGCCTCCCAGTGCATATGGTGTGGAAGAGCACGAAGGATTAATCATTAAAACACTTTCATTTAGTATTGTCTGCATTAGGAGTACCTTGTTAGGCACAATGGTAACAACATTGTCAGGCACAAAAGAAACTTACACAAATCCACCTTGGTTTGGCCCTAATTTCTGAGAATCAAGTGCCTATTAAAGACTCAGAAAAGTCCTCCCTTAAACTTAATTGAGAAAGGAGACAAGACGCCTTTTTAAATACAAGCATATGTTGTTGCTGATAAACCGATTTTGAATTTTGTAAATTTGATTTGCACCAAAAATGACGAAGAGACACATGCTGCTGTGTGACTCTCATTGTAGCACCAGTATCATACCCTCCACTTCTCCAGGTATGAAAGGTAGTTTAGGTTGGTTTTGTAAATGCATAGGTGGCCAGTATCCGCATTGATATTTTGCTTAATGACGAGGCTGCTCTAATGAGCCTGAATTACATGAGGTACAGCTCCTAGCTGCTGATGGGGCACTGCTGCATATGCCAGCTCTACCCACGCATGGCTCCCATGGGAGGAATCAAGAAGAATCAGTGGGTACAGAGAACTAGGAATGGGAGCATCCTTGATCAATTTGTTTAAGGGGATTTACTGTAGTCTGACCTGAACTTTCATCACAAACTTAACCATATTGCTTTGTAGGATCAGGCCCTTGTTGTATAGCAATAGTGGAAACGTTGAGATAAGTTAAACTGTCAGATACAGTGAAACTGTGACAGATCTGTCCATATATGTCCAACTGAAGGTAACACTGAGGACTGTAACGACGCGCAGTAAGACGGACACACAATGGCGAAAAGGGAAGAAAAGCGCTCCTTCATCCCGCACTCTCTCAACCCACCACCCTGCATAACCTCCCATAGCTTCAAGCAAGACAAGAAAGTCAGCATTTCGCACCCTCTAGCAGCTTTGACATGACAGGTATGGTATTTTCTTACCCACAGAATTGCCAAGGAAATCCGCCCTAGCAAAAGTGCAAAAGTTTTCAGTATAAGGAGGTGGGGTGCAAAAACTGGCTTCTAGGCAAAGGTTGAAATGACTCAATCTGAAACAAAATGTAAAGCAATTACTGCCTGGAAAAAAAGAAGATCATGCTGACATTTAGAGGCTGCAATGATAGTATCTGTCCCTTCCCAGGCTGACATAAGCAGCCTTGATTTCATCCCAAAATGGTTTTATTTTTCTTTGGTTGATATTTAGAAGATCCTTTATTTGGAGGTGGGGGGCAGCAGGATGGATTGCCTTAACTTCAGCTTTTATGCTGAGAAATAATTGCCACCCCAGAAAGGTAATTACATACGCCATTGTTTATACGCATAATAGGCCTGGAAAAGCATGTTCCACAGATAGAAAAAAAAAAGAAAATCCTGCTTTCACATCAGGGCGGAACACTATGCAAAGTGACAGATTGCCACAAATAGCATTCAAACCCTTGCACAGTAGTGGTTGATTTTTCTTCTGGGGAAGAGGGGGAAGGGATGAAGGCTATGGAATAGGGTGGAAAGGGGAAAAAAAAAGAAGACAATTTTGTTCAACAGCCATAGTAACATACACAGTGGTTTTTACTGTCTTGATTGCTGTTAAATGAACCTGATCTTTAAGTTGTTTTTAAAGTCACTGCCTCAAAGGGACATTTTCTGTTGCCATCTTGTGCAAATACCACTTCTCCTAAAGTGGCCTTAATTTGAATTGCTTTGAAAGCAGACCAGATAATCTGCTAGAATATGTTGTGGCATGATGCATCTCCCCTTTGTGCCCTTAGTACCACATAGAAAGTGAATTTGGCTCAGAAAGGGACAACTAGTCTCTTTTCCCCCCTTCCATCGTAATACAACAAAAGAATAAAGCAAACAGTGTGCTGTGATGTCAAACCCATTTCAGATTTTTTTTTAATGCAAAATATGTATTTCTTCAAAATATTGAAAGTTTCAGGGCTGAACAAAGGAAAAAAATGCATATGTATTTTGATATTGAACCAAGCATTGTTAGATGCTGAAGCAATTCATAGCAGGGCTATTCTCTGTGGCAGTGTCCAGCAAATTGCATGAGCTGCTTGTTAGGCTTGACAACAGTGTTTTACCTAACAAAGGCCTCAACAGCTCAGAGCAGCAGAGGAATGTCAAAATGAGCACATTTCACACACAGATGTGTGACCATTATAGTCTATAAGAAGATGCATGGGGTGGAGGGAAGAGGGTGGGTGCTGGGAAGGCTAACAGTTAGCAGTAGGGACACGGCCCTACTGACCACATTTAATCAACCCTTCTGTAAACAATTCAACATTTTCATTGTTCTCTAAAAACTAATAAAGAGAAAACAAGCACTTTTCATTCATCTTGAAGTAATTTTCTGTCAGGTTTGAGCCCCTTGTGGCTTACAGCTTGTGCGTTGCTAGCTGTGTGATACAACAACTATTTCAATTTATTTTACAAACTCTGGCCATTCACATGTCAGTTAGTGTTCACCAAGCCGGCATCTGAAATTGTGCAGTTAACGAGTTTTACAACATTTCTATCAAGAGAAACTGTTTAGCATAACTGACTCTTAAGGAGTTATTATACCTCTAAAAATCCATTTTAAGGGGCATTATTTAAATAAAATAGAAAAACGGTTCACTGCCTTTTAAAGGGGCTACAAAAAAAGTCCATCAGATCCAGTGCAGTAATCCTCAGCTTAAAGCACTCTTGAGAGCACTTCTGGGAATTATCAGCATAATGAAATGTTTTGTGAAATGTCCAGATAGATTCCTCTACTCAACAATTTTACTGCACTATATTTATTTTTCTTCTAGTTTTTAAAGAAGTGAATTACTTTTTTGAGGTGATCATTCTACATCGTGCGGATTAACTGAATGCATTTTTGTCAAAGCTGCAGTATAAGGGAGGGGTTCAGTCCGTGTACCATCTATATACATTTGCACAGCAAAAAAAAAAAAGTCAAGCTCTTTATGTTATTCTCAGCTTTAAAAGGGTTAAATCACAATGAGGCTTATGCAGATTTGCATTTCTCTTGTACCACATTTTTCTTATACTTAACCACTTTCTTTTACAATGGCACCTATAAAACGCTGTATTGAAAACAATTCTTAAATTGCTCGTAAGAGCTCATAAAACTGAAATTTGCTCTGAACTGCTCTGAAAAGAAGAAATTAATGAAATTTAACTTAATTAATAGGTATCTATCTTTTAACTGTGGCAACTAATGATCCAAAACTGCTAATACCGGGAGTCCGTAACGATAGAAACACTGCAGCATTTACGTGAGTCAATCTCAGCATCTTAAACCACCTAACGGAGTAAACCCCATGTTTGTGATGTGAATTAGTCACTGTTCCTGCCTAAAATGAGCACTGGTAGGAGAAAAAATTTATTACAGTACAATTACAGATACAGTAGACACAGTATGCAGGTGGTGTACATATACAATATGCACATGGATAGTGGCAACACATATGCAATGTTGTACCTGGTGTTATCTGTTCAGTAGGACAACAAAAATGGCGAAGGGTCTTGAGGGGAAGCTGTATGGGGAGCAGCTGAGGTCACTGCGTCTGTTCAGCCTGGAGAAAAGGAGACTGAGGGGAGACCTCGTCGCAGTCTGGAACTTCCTTGTGAGGGGAAGAGGAGGGGTCGGCACGGATCTCTTCTCTATGATGACCTGGGGCAGGACCTGAAGGAATGCCTTGAAGTTGTGTCAGAGGAGGTTTAAGTTGGATGTTAGGAAAAGGTTCTTCACTGAGAAGGCGGTTGGGTGCTGGAACAGGCTACCCAGGGAAGTGGTCACAGCACCAAGCCTGACAGAGTTCAAAAGCAGCCTCACAAAGTTCCAGGACAACCCTCTTGAGCACATGGTGTGACACTTGGGGATGGTCCTGTGCAGGGCCAGAAGCTGGACTCATTATGTGTCAGCCAAAGATAATTTTACTTAGTTCTTCAGAGTTTTTTACACTCATTCTAAGACAGAAAGACTAGCAACATCACTCCTTGAGATTTTTTGATAGATGCTCAGTAACTTTCATGCACAAGACACCTAAACAATAATTTGTGGTCTTGGTGCCATCTCAGAGCAAAGGTATAACTTTTCCTGACAGTATGAGCTTGCCACAATCACAGCAGGCAGTACTACATCAGTAGTGCCAAAGAAGCTGGTCTCTCAGAATCTACCAAGACGGAAATGAATGAAAGATGGTTTCCAAACTGCAAAACGATGATCAATCAACTGTACTAAGTGAGACAGTGGATACTTTCCTACCAGCTGAGCCAGAGCTCAGTTTTGCAAGATGTCAAGCATTTGGGCACTGTCTGTACACATTAAGTTTTAAGTAGTCACTGGCAGAGCTGGCTAAAGCAGTGGGCTTTTTTTATGACTGAAATCTTTATTGGAGTGGTGTCATGCTCCTTAGCACTCTGCTTAATGCCTTGCCATGGCAAAGCACATAAAGCAGGAGAAAAAGAAGAGGATTTTAAAAATATGCTGAAATTTATGTTAGAATCAGTGGAAAACTTTACATTTAAATAATGTATGAGTGGTTGTGCTACTGAAAGGGAAAGATGAAAGCCATCAGATTTCCAGATACTAAAAGTTTTGGATGATGAAACTTGAAAGCACCCACCGTACAAAAAAAAAGTGTATCCAGGTCTAGAGAGAAAACCAGGGAGGAATAGGCCAGAAGTGAATTTTGTACAAGACTGATCACACAGACAAAGGAACGGAAGAAACAAAGGCATGAGCTGAACTTAATTCTAGTGACGCTTTAAAATTGTATACATTCACACTTAGTTGTTAGCTTACTGCACGGTCAACTAGCAGATACTGCAGCAGGAGCACTAAAGGTCTGCTGGAGGGAGACAGAAACAGGTCATTAGGATACTCTACACAGTCCTCCCATATTTATAGGATGTGACTTCTCTTTATAAAGCCCACTTCTTCCTGCTTCTTGGCCTGAAAAGAGTTTTGATAGGAAATTCGGAGCTGCATCTACAATCAAGGGCAGCAGCAGGAGGTCTGAAATGAAAAAAGAACGGGTAAGACCTCTTCCGCTCCGTGCTGAGGAGATGCAAAAGAAGCAAACACTGAAGTGAAAAGTAGGATAGGAGGCGGCCTGACTGCAGTCATGTATTTTAGCAGTTAATTACTGTCATGTATTTTCCACGAGCTTAACTAGTATGGCAACAGTATTTCTTTGTCTCCTGATTATTTATACATAACGTTGACCAAAATGGAAACAAATAGTTTTTGACCATGCACAGAGATTTTTTGCTCTGGAGTGAAGATCTTTCCCTTTTGGGGAAACATCTATGTAAAATGGAAAAAGAAAGAAACAAGGTGAGTTTTACGTATGACAGATTTATTTGTGACAAATGGAAAGCCCATAACTGATTTTTTGTGTGACCAAAGACCCGATGCTTGCTCCACTGATTTTTTATTTGTTCATACAGGTTCAACTTTTTGCCCAATTGTTTCATTTTTCTCTTTTCTAAAATGACTTGATTTTCCCCTGCAAGTAACATGCACACCTAATTTACAGGAGACTGCAACAGGTCTTGGAGATGCACAGCCTTGAAAGGGTCTAAGGTACAGACAAGCTCTGACTATTCCCTCTGCAAGTCTGTATGGGATAAAGTCCCCACAAATGAGCTGCGGGTGGGAAGCACCTGGTTCATTAATTTGTTTACTGAAAGCTAGCTTGGCTGTCCTTCAGCCCACACTGAAGTCTACTGAAATTTGGACATCTCAAAGCTCTAAAATATGAGAGAATAGTATTATTTTAATCCTGTACCTATATACACACCTATATGCGCACCCAATCTTTTGGTCCATACTCCTCTGCATTGCTGGGCTAGCTGTTTTCTGTCCTATTCCCAGAAAAACACTTCCCTTATTAGGAGGCATGGTCAGTGTCAGGGAAAATGGTCAGTATAAAGCTACATAAGGCATCCTCCACCTCTCTAGGGAAATTGTTGTCCTTGTTAAGCCTTTACACCTTCAGAAAATGCTCGTGAATGTTTTGCAACACCATGACTGAACTAAAACAATAATATTAATGCCAACTGAAATAACTGAGACACCATAATTTAGGTTTAGGTACACAGCTCTTCAAATTATAGCTTAAAACCACTAAGTATCATAGAGAAATAACCCAAAATCTGAACACATGCAACATCAAAGCTAATACTCTGTAGTGAAGAACACATTTACACTCACGATCTCTCTCCGTAAATTGGTGACAATCTAAATGCCAAATTCCCTCACATTAGACAGAGCTTTGTATCAGCATAACAACGTTGAAGTCCGCACCATTGTGGTACCATGTCTAATAACATCAACAAGCTTTGTTTTAAATACTTGTGACCTTTGATAGGACGAACTAAAACGTGATGAGGAAAAAGTGGGAAAATCGCATTAAGAAATAAAAAAAATCCAAAAGTTTTTTTTTTTTTAGCCAGTCTTTTTATATAATGTCAGGTGACTCAGGCTGGATTTCCTTGGCATTTTGGGACATGATGATACAGTTATTTGCCATGAGTCCAAAATTCTGTCCACAGAGTGTCAAAAGCAACTGAGCCAATTAAAATTTTAAAAGCTTTATTAACGAGAAAGCTTGTTAATTTAACAATTAGGGACCCAAACATGCCGATCTACCAGGCTGCAAATCAAAAGGAACAGTGCTGGGCACTCAGGCACCAAACACAGAGGCACACCGAAGGGGCGGGTCGGGGGAGGGGGGAAAGCGCTTCAGCTTTTATACCCCAGGGTTGGGTCCCTCCCTCTCCCTTCTCTCCGCCCCTTCGGGTGTTGCTGGTTGGCTCAGTTGTGTCCAGGGGTTACGGACCGGGCGGTGTCAGGCCAATGGGGCCAGGCGTGCTCTCCCCTTATGCTAATCACGGGTCCCAGCGCTCCTCCCTCTCTGCCTCGGCATCTGGAAATTTCTCCCAGGGGCCATCTTCGATTCAACTATATTTATATATATACACACCCACACGTATATATGTGTGTGTGTGTGTGTGTGTGTATATATGTAGATGTGTATAATACATATAACTGAATAGCCACTTACCCCAACAGAACCCCACAACATTCCACAAATCCCAAACAACTGCCCCACCACAACCATGTATCTCCCGCTTCAACAGTGCCACAAACACTTAAAGTCATTAACCAATTAACATCCCCTTAACTTCATTAGCCAATTAACAGTCCACAATAACTTCATTAACCCATTAACATTCCACAATAACCCAACCCCTAATTAATATATGAAAGCCAACCCAATTCTGTTTATAACAGTCTCTGTCTTCTGTTTCTTTCTCTTTCTCCCTCTCTGNAATTCTGTTTTTAACACAGACTTTTAACACAGGCTCTCCTGCCTCTGAATTTGAGTCTGTTTGATATAATCATAAGATAAGATAAGATAAGATCAGAGATAATCATAAGATAAGATAAGAGCCGGACATGCAGCCTGCCTCTATTACACCCAGAGATGCTTATAAAAATGAAGACATTACAGTAAGATTAATCTTTGTTGCTTTTCTTTAGCCTGGCTTCCAAGAAACAGAACTTTTTTTTTCAGTCATGGAAAGGCTATGCACATGTCCAAATAAGTTTGAACTCATTAGCTAATTGCAGCTGATTTTCTAAGGGAATAGAAGAGATTGTGAACCTAACAGCAGAGCAAGAAACTCTTTGCGCTGTTCCTCACAATGGTCAGGCATATTCAAATGATGCGTGTGGCAGGTTCTTTCCCGTCCCATTGACTTATTAATATCAATGTCAATTGCCAGGTATTTTCTCATTTTTTTCTGAATCATTTCCGGTCCACTGGTTTTGCCCATGATCCCTTCACTTTCTCTTCCTCTCTCAGCCAAGTCAAGCACCACTCAACAAAAGGACTAGTTTCACCCTCGTGCAATCAGTTGCTTTAAAGTGCAAGATTAAGTTTGAATTCACTAAAAAACTTTCTACTTCATAGGCATGGTGACCTGCTTACTTTTGAAAGGATGGTATAAAAGAATACATAACCCCCCCATACTTCTGTAACCAACTGCACCTACCACAGACAGCAGAAATAATGTGTGATTACTACTTAATAAAAAAAAGTTCACGAACACAACCTGCCACGACAGGCTGTTGGAACCTGTTGAAACCACTCTAAAAAAATACCAGTAAAAAAGCACAATGGATTCTACATTACAGAAGGAAGAGTTGAGTAAGTAGAAGAAAAAAGAAGCAGCAGCATTGCAGTCTACCTTGAGAACCTGGAAGCTGACTGGGTGTGCTGCAGCTTGGGAAAAGATCAACACCTCAGTTGACACAAAATGTGCAGACATATCCATTGAAAGAAGTGTTAGGGAAACTTCTCTGAGACGAACTCTCCTCTGCTGTCAACTGCATTTGGGGGATTTGCAAGTGGATTGGACGTCCATAGGGCAGTCCTGGAGTGGGGTCAGCCCTGCAAGAACTTTCAGAAACTGAACTGGGTGGAGGAGCAAAACTGAGGCTTACAACTGGTGCTTTACTAGATTTCTGTCATCAAAGTGGTCCTGGTGTGTGAGAAGCTTTTGACAGCAAGCTGACAAGGAGACTGAGCCACACATCTCTGGGTTAGACCAAAGCCTTTGTCATCTTAGCTGGCATCGGGACTGCTGAGATACATTTCCTCAGGGAGGGGAACACCCTGTTTGTTTGGACACGGCCATTTTCTTCAACTAAACTAGTATTTCTGCTTTCACCGAGTGCAGGATTCACATGCTTTCATCTCTCTGTGGGGAATTTTCTTCATCTCTCTGTGGGGAATTTTCTTCATATGAATTACAATGGCATCATTGATACGGTGATTTTCTTGGGAACGTTTGCAGTAGGTTTGCAAGTCAGACAGAAGCCCTAGCTAGCAATCACTTCCGCAACAAATAATAACTTTAATGTCCTGGAATGCTAGTGCTTGATGTTTCAGGAGTAGTTTTTATTAGTTTTTATTCTGTATGTCACTTATCTTCCTCAAATGATAGCGTTAGCTGTTCTCTGCAGATGAATTGCAAAAAGAAAAGTCTTGCACTTCAAACAGATTCTTTTGCATTGTGAAATCCACAGTATCTTAGAAGTAAAAATCTTGAACAGAAGACAGTGTGTGGACACTTAACATTGCTCACATCTTACAGTCAGTCAAAGCCTATAATCAGTCACGTTGTGCCACTGCTCATTGACGAGTTCTGTCCTGTGGGACCTAATCTAAAGCTGGGAAGGTGTCTATTCCTGTTCTCCTGAAGACAGGATGATGCAAGCAGTGTCAACAGGAAGCGCAAGGGGTTCTACCACTCGCTGCCTGTTCTCAGTTACGAAAGTTCGCACTAAATGATCAGATGAACTGCGGCAGATGTCTCAAGCGCTCCGGTCACAATGAGGCCAGCACATGTTGACTTCAGTGGTTTTGGACCAAATTCCTTCTTTGTCAGCGGAAATGTGAAACTGGATGATTTGGTAGCCTCCTAATGCTCTTTGGTCTTTAGTGTTCCAAGAAAAGGGAGAGAGAAGGAGAGCAGAAAGATTTCCCCCAAATTGCTTTTAAGTGTGTTTCCTTCACTCTGAAAAGTCCTTGCTGTGTACTTCATGTACTTTGACACTAGTTCAGCCGAGGGTGAAACACGTGTTTGCAAGATTCACCTGTGGCCTACTAACATGGGAACTGAGTCTATGCGTTAGAGCTTGAGCAACAGGTCAAATTCAGATTTCAACATTTCATAGATAGGTACTTCACAGAGGTAGCCACAACACAAAAAGTCAGGATAACCCCAAGAACCAGACAAAAATCAAACAGTGGTTTATTCTGTCAAAACGAGTGTAAGTATGAAAAGTGCGACTTTTGTTGTTAAAAAAAAGTGTAATTTTTTTTTTTTTGTTGTGTAATTCCATTTGAAAGGCCATAGGGAAAAAATTGCCCCTTCAAATGTTAGTGCATAGATCTGTGACACAGGGTTCTCTTAAAAGTGATTTGCCCAGCTGTTTTGGGTGTATATTCCAGCTGTACATTGAACTACTCACAGCTGCGATGTATGCTATAAATTTATCACATCACGTGGTTCTGTGATGCTGTAAGTACTTACTAATGCAAGTTGTTCTAAATGATCTCTCAAATAAATAGGACTAACTTTCTTAAACATCTTGATGTTTTCCTCACATATTGTAGTGCTGCCCATGTATAAAGTGTACATCCCTTTGCCTAACTTATTTACATTTATTTTATTTAAATGATGCAAATGCTTCACGTGGACTCTTAAATAAATATATTCTGGGTTTATACTAATTTATGAACTTGGTTAATATACTAAGTTTTGCTAGATTTTTAGAAATATGCTCTTATTCGTCTTATTAAAATGATAAATTAATTTTAAAGTGGCAGTTGCACCTGTGTATCTGTTGTTCAGCTTAAGACAGGGTAGAAGATAGTATACGTCTAGAAAGTCAAGGGGTAGCAACCAAGCGTGTATCCATTATCAAAGTATCCCTTTTTAAAAAATCCCAACTGACTTTCTAATTGTCTCTGTGTTAGATGCTAGATATTGTTAGATATTGTTTACCACAGAGTAGGTCCACTCAGGGTGTAAAAGGTGAATGTGGGGTTTTCTCAAAGTCCCGTGCAATAATTCCTATACAAACTCTGAAAATGGAACTGATAATATGTCAATGGTTACTGTACAAAGAAGTTAAATATTACAGCTAATTTTCTCACTGAAATCTAATCCAGGGATTAGCAACAATGGGAAATCTGTTTTATTTGCATTTAATTTGTACCTTCACACTATTATCTCCCATGTTTTAGTTTCAGGAAATGTGGTTCAGGCTATTATAACCACATTTCATGCTGCAGTTGCACTGTTATTTGAGCTCTATGCTAGGAAATGACTTACTGAAAAAATAAAGCCAGCATACTTTATTTTAATTATACTAGAGCTGTGTCTAAGTACAAAAAAATAGTACAGCATATATTTAATATGGAGCATGGATTAACAGTTTTATGAGACATAAAATCTATTTATATCATTTTCTATTTACAAATCTGTTATATATCTTTCAACAAAACAAATGCCTATAGTGTAAAAATGAATAAGGAGAACATCAAACTAGCAATCATGTAAGCAGTAAATAACATCTTAATTGGTCTGGAATGCTGGGGCTTGATTTTTTTGGAACTAGGTTTTATTTATTGATCTATATGGCATATTTATCTTTCCAGTGATTTGTACAAGTCTATACCCTTTCCTCAATATTAGATGCGTGTATGGCTTTATATTGCAAATCCCATTTGGGGGAATAGCCAAGTAAGAGAAGAATCGTTGCTTCTGGAAAAGTCATCCATTTAAAAACTTTCACTGAGGCAAGGATAACTTCACAGTTTTTACACTTCTGATAAAAAAGAAGGGGGCAGAGAGAGAGGGAGGAAATGCTGCTATGATGCAGTTGCCACCTAATGACTGCTTCAACAGTCCTTTACTCTTTGCTGGTTTGGCAGTGGCAAGAAAACAAGACAGGATCCCGTGTGCACTGGGGAAATGTCTTTTAAATGCTCCTGTCCATGTTCCTTTTACCAGCGAGACTGGCAGGCAGAAATGGGTATTGTGCGCTTTATCCATGGTTTGCAGTCTCTGGATTTGGTTCTTCTCGGGAGCGTTTGTGCAGATTTGTTCTTAACACCCACACCATATTTCAAGCCA
>VZTA01029780.1:0-17599 GCA_013398855.1 Mohoua ochrocephala
GTTCTTCAAACCCACAACACCTTGACAAAGTGAGTATGGCCGAGTAGAAGCAGACCATTCAGGTGCCTGAGAAAGTTAGTATTGGCAGAAGCAGTAGTAAACCTCACAGAGCACCCATGCCCCAGCAGACATCCATGCATATGGATGTGGCAATGCCTCTGCCAGGCTTCTGATCCAGCACGCACAGTGTGCAACCGCAGCACAAACCCGTCAGATGGTCTGTAGATGACAAACAGTTGCAGCCCTCTCTTGACTGATTCATGTAGGTTCCTTGCAGAATACAAAGCTGGAAGCCTTTCACAGTGGCTACCAGGTGCTGCAAGGACTGGTAAATTCTGCCTTCAGCCATTCATGTAACCTGTACTTTTTAGTCCCAAAAAGGCAAAAAAGAACAAGCTGACACAAGGGACAGGTCATGGACAAATGCGTGCCTCTACAACATGTACATGCGCAAAATAGAATAGATGATGAACTCCATAATAATTTTTTGGGAATACAAGTGTGAAAACCTATGCCAGCCTCCAGGAGGGGAAACAAACGCAGAATTTTGTCAGATATATCACTCGTTCAATTTCTTCCAGTGAAGCTGTAGGCAGCAGAGATGCCCTTTTGTCCTGAAGAACGGACCATTGCCAAGCTTCTGTTGTGCATGTAGGATTTAGAGTTTGGCTATGTCTGGCTGGTGACAGACGTTATATCTTGTTTTGCTTCCCAGTATGAAATCAACCCTCCAAGTGATGAGCCCAGGCCCAACAGGGATTTTAGAAGAAGGCTTCTTTCTCCTGTGGCCTGGCTGAATAATCTCATACAGCAAGCACTTTTGCCTTTCTCCTCCTTGTTAACTTATTCCAACATAAACCCAGAGATGAGGAAAAGGAAGCCCTTCTTTTCATGCAACACTCTTCTTCTGCTGGAATTTGACTAAATTCAAGAGAGCTCCCACTAGGCTTAGCCAAGGAGGTACAGAAAGGTGGCCTGGCACTTCTCTAATCTCGCTTTCTTGGGATAGTTCAGTAATAGACATACGAGCCTATTTATTTCACCCAGACCATTACACTGGATGCAGAAAGAGGTGGTTCCATGGTTCGAGGGCACCACAGCATTATCTTTACCCTGCAATAGCCATCCCACAGCTGTATGGAAATTCCAGTAGAAGACAGACTATGTCTCTGATCAGCAACAGGCTGCTCAACTGTTTGATTTTGTCATCAAATAAAACTCTGAACATGTTTATAGTTCTTCAGGCTCTTACATAGATCTCCTCCTTCTTGTCTTTCTAGAGGAATTAATTTTGTTTAGGAGTGGTTTTTTTTTGGTACTCTCACTTGTGAGCTAAACTTGATGCACTATTTCAAGTGACTCTCACTTCAAGTTTCTAAATCTATATACCAGCATGTAAAAAAACCTGCTTCATATTCTTTGGTGTTTCAGACACCTAGAACTCAATCTGACTCCCTTTCTCTTCTTTTTTGTTTCCTTCCCACAGGTTAGTAATCAGTACAGATTTTTGGTAATAAAACATTAGAAAAATAGTCCAAGGTAAATAGTGGGAAACATAACCATCCGGCTTACAACAGTCTTCTAAATATCTACTGAAAAATACCCAAATCTCAGTATTTTTGGTTCTTTATCCTCTGTATTTCTTTTATACACAGTCACTAATAGTCCCTTTTGGAATGAGGCTTGACCTCCAGTTTTGAATTTATATCAAATCTCAGTGGTAAACATGACTTATTAAGAGTATAGATCAATCTAACAAGTAAATTATAATCAGCTCCGCAAAAACACCTCTGTCAGGGACTAGAGAAGTGGGGAGGAAAGGATGGGTCATGGAACAAAGGAAAAAGTTAGGTTCAACTTGGAAAGCAAGTGCCATGCTCAGCACCAACTACCATGAGAAATAATTTCACTATTAATAGCTGTTGTCTTAAACTAGACATGAGAAAGTTAAAGAACACATGAAGGCCTCAACAATGATTTCTGATAGTAAATACATTTCTTAAAGCATTCTTAATACTCTACATGCCCTACAATGACATGGTTTTTGTTTTTTTCGTTGGTTTTTTGTTTGTTTGGTTTGGTTTTGGAGTTTTTGTAGTCGTTGTTTGGTTTTGGGCGTTTTTTTGGTTGTCCTTTTTTTTTTTTTTCACTCTTTATACTTGTGGTGTTCTTTGTTTGCATATTTCAACCTGTGGTACTGTGTATAGCTATCTGAAAAACCTTCTTTCCCAGGTGTATTCAGATAAAAAGAAATCAAATATCTCTGCACAGAAAGACAACCATCTTTATTTAGTGAAGAAATTAAATGGGACGCAAAAGCAAGTGACAACACATCAGAAGAACTATAGAGTTGATTAACTCCATGTAGTTTTACATAGGGTAGAATGCCACTGAACAAGAACTTGTTCAAAAGTCTTCACTTAAACTTATTTCACTTTATTTGAAGAAAATAAAGGGAAGACCTATTTTCATTAAGTTTTCAAGGAATTATTTTTCCATTCAATTTTTTTTTTTTTTTTTTGTGTAGGAATTCAGAGAGGAAGAAAATTTCATGGAGGCTTTCCCAAATAAAAACATGGCAGATGAAGAAATAATAGTACTGGTTTGACATAATGGACTTTCTGAGAGGTTTTACATTACATAGGAGAAAACTGATCTTTTCTCAACTTTTGGTGAACTTTGGCAGTGTATTTGAAAATTTGTAGATACAAATTAAAGAAAACTTGAAGAGCACAGACATCAAGTCCTCAGTAAAAGACTGCAATATTTGGAAGAATGAAATTCTAGTATTTACATCTATTAATTATTAATGTGACTGTATCACACTGCAAAAATAATCCTTGCCTATTCTGTAACTATACTGCATAATTTTCTTAAGCTTCCTCTAAAGCATCTACAAATGCCAAGGACAGGATATGAGATGGGATGGCCCACTGGTCTGAATAATTTCTTTGAACCAATGCCAATCTCATGGTTTAATCCCAGACAGCAATTACCACACAGCCACTCAATCACTAGCCTTCCGTCGGGATGGGGGAGAGAATCAAAAGGGGAAAAGTAAGAAAACTTGTGGGTTGAGGTTAGTACAGCTTAAAGAACAACAGTAATAGAAAGGAAAACAACAAAAAGACAAGAGAAATAAAATCCATGAAAAACAAGTTAGGCAAATGAAGGGGAAAAAAAAGCTTTACATATACATTTAACAAAATCCACCTTGTTTGTCAGCACTAGGAGCTCTACTAGTCAGGCTGCCTCTGCCCAATCAAAACTTTTATGTATCGTATAAGGGGATAATGTTCCTGCACTGAACATAAAAAATAAGCTGGGGAAAACAGTCTTGTGTTATTCTTGCCTCAGGCAAAGGCAGACCCATCTGTGATATTGCTTTTGCTCAAGGACCTGAGTGACTGGTTTCCTCTTTGAGCTTGCTGTGCGATCAGTGAGGCTCACTCCATGCAGCATCAATAGCACCAGCTGCATGATGTGGAGAGGAGACCCTTCCTTTGGTCGTCCAGCCCAGCACTGGCAGTTGGAGTGCCAGGAGGAGCTGTGCTCCGGTGCCCATCACTTCCAGAGCAGCTTGAAACCCTTCGTAAGCTTCCAGTATCTCCTTTGCAGCTGGACTATAACAGGTCTCAGAGCCTCTGTATGCCCACCTCCAAAGCCCTAAGGGTCGACCTTGAGCTTCCCTTGCAACTTTCTGTCAAAGGCTCCAGGAAGAACCATCCTCCCCAGCTGCAGTGTAGAACACATTGTTTACAACTTACAAATAATGAATTATCACCTACTGAGTTTATTCAAATTCTTGCTGCTGCTCAGAGCTCCATTTGAAACTGATTTTCTTCCCAGCTCCTTGACAGGGACGGTCAACAATCAGACTGTAATTCAGGATGTGCACTCTTCAAAACTCCACAACACCTAAGAAAGCTTGTTTCCTTTTTGCTAGTTGGTGGAAACAGTGCTGCTATCTAGTTTATTCCATGCATTGGGACATGACTTCCATCTTGGCCATCTTATTCGTAGAAATGGGCTCTCCCGTGTAAGTCCCTTGATGTCACTTTTGTTTAGAGCAAAGCCAGACCATTTTCTTCCCATTTTTCTTTTCAAAAACCTCTCCTGCCATGTTGCTCCATACAATGATGTCATCAATATATTCTTGGTGCTCTGGAGCTTCACCCTGCTCCAGTGCAGTCTGGATCAGTGCATGGCAGATGGTGGGACTGCATTTCCACCCCCGGCACAGTCGGTTCCAGGTCTACCAGACCTCCCTCCAAGTGAAAGCAAATGGTGGGCTGCCCTCTGATGCCAGAGGGATTGAGAAAAACACATCAGCAATGTCAATGGTGGCACCACTTGGCTGCCTTTGACTCGAGCTCATATTGAAGCTCCAGAATGTTGGGTGTGGCGGCACTCAGAGCTGGCATTCATTCAGGCCATGAAAATGTACTCTTAGTCTCCATCCCCATTAGACTTTTGCACTTGCCAAATGGGGCTTTTAAGGGGTAAGCAGGTCCTGCTGCTCACTCCTTGGCTCTCCAGTCAGCAAACCACCTCGTGGGTAGGAATTACAGAGTCTCAGTTGGAGCCTTATTACCTCCCAGGCACTTTTGTGGTAGCGACTGGCACCTGCTCTTCTTCAGCCTTCAGCAACCCCACAACACGAGAGTCCTCTGAGAGACCAGGCAAAGTAGACAGATGCTTGAATTCCTCTGCCTTCAAGGCAACTACACCAAAAGCCAATTTACCATTTTCGGTCCTCGCAACACCCTCTCCTGGCACAGTCTATGCCAAGGATGCCTCTGGTCCAGGCACACTAGGGTGCTTTTGCCCCTAATTCCCAGTCAGAGTAATCTCAGCCTCCAACACAGTTATCTGTTTGGACTCCCTGTCACTCCAGAAATACAAATGGATTCTGTCCCTATACAGCTTGATGGCATTGGGGTACAATGTGCACCAGTGTCTACTAAAGCCTTGTAATCCTGCAGGGCTGCTGTGCCAGGCCATTGAATCTACACAGTCCAGTAAACCTGGCTGTCCCTTTGCTCCACCTGGCTGAAGGCAAGGCCCCTCTAAATCCTGGTCACAGTGTTCATGATTCACTTCTTGTAAATACAAATCAGAAGTTCCCTTATTAAGATCAGAAATAAGACCAGCCCTTCACAACTGCACACTGGAAACCAGAGCAGCAATTTTCCTCGAAGAACACTGTTTTGTGATTGGTTTTCCCTACAACTCACGCACCCGTGCCTCTAGGGTCAAGGTAGATTTTCCATCTCCCTTCGTCATGTCCTCTCCATGGTAATGCAGGCAAAACCGTAGAGTGGCCCATGTTGTCTACCCACTGTATGGTCTCCCTTGGGCAGAGGAATGCTTACTCCTAATTCGTAAGATACTGATCCCTACACATGGGGAGTATGTCCTCTTCAAACTGTGGGAATCCCTGGGACAGTTTCTCCACAGGCATCATGCAGGCCGGGAGGGAGGAAGAGAGACTTTCTTTGTACTGACAGAGCTGTCCAGCCAATTCGATCCACCTTTTGTCTCTCAATGTTTTTTCAAGTCATTACTGCCACTAAGTTTGCATAGGACAGTGCTCTACTCCGTTCAAATGTAGCCCACACAGGTCGTGTATACAGGACTTCATATGGAAAACTGTTCACTGTCCAGGTCACCATAAATCACCTCCAGCATAGCTAATTCCCTCAGGTACTAAATACCTCTCTCCACGGCTGTTCCCTGGGCGACATATAACATCTTCCCCAACAGAAGATACCATGGCTTATTTACAGGGACATGGCATCAGAAGAAGGATCACTAAATATCCAGTGTTCCACTTTATTATAATCTCCACATGCTCAGCTAAATTACACGGGCCTTGTAGCACTGCTTGAGACATAGGGGAATGGAGCATTTTAGAGCTTTGTGGTTAAATATCTGCAGATATTTGGTTAAATCCATGCAGATCGTGGTAAATATTTAAAGTCTAAACCAAATGACTAAAGCAATTCACTTATCAGACTGCAGAATTCCAGGCCGAATTACCTGAACGTGCTTAACTTTGAAGGTATGAAGATGAGAGCAACAGCGACTGCAAGCTAGCTGGGAATAATGTGGTTCAGAAATACAGTACCGGTGAAGCCCAACAACATTTTTAAACCCAAATTTTATTGCCTGGGGACATCTGTATTCCTTAAAAAACCCCCCCAAAAAAACCCAACAAAAAAAAAGCATTACAAAAAAAGATTAAAAAGAGAGATAGAGAAGATTTCCTCATACAACAGTGGAGACATCCATTTAATCAAAGCTATGATTTTTTTATCGAGACACAGAAGTTTCAAGCATCGTAATCACTGATAATTAAGCACATACCTAAGCTCTTTTCTGGTCCAGAGACCAAATGAGACTTGAGACTTTCATTCCGTTCTTTTCTTGTGTAGCATTACACAACAATACTAATGGTATACATTAGTCTGATATGAATCAAGAGATAATTTGGGTTTTGAAGAATCATCTATCCAAAACACATCCTGTTTACATCATCACAACCCATTTATATTACTTAATATTTAAAAGCCATCTATGAGGACTGTCTAGTTTAATAAATACTGGAATTAGCTCAAAATGGAAAACATATTCACGAGAACTAAGCAGAGTATTTTCTCCTACTTGAGTTAATTGCCAATTTTTAGAAAATATCCAAAAAGTGTTCCGAACATAGACCAAAGTAGAGGAGTGTACATTTTTGGATGGAAGACTAAGCTGGTATNTATCCTGAGACCAAGAGCAGCCAGATGCCATGCAATCCTCCACGAATCTGGGCAATTCAGCTTATCACAGCTTGCTCAGGGTCAACCTCTTGGGGGAGGAATAGGCTTAAAACCAGAGAACCTCTGCCTGTTCCCACATTTCCTTATGAGGAAAGAAAAGAAAGTACAAAAACAAGGAAAATGTTTACTAATGGGCCTGCAGCGGTAATGAGCTGTTCCCCATCCCTCATCTACGCTTGTAAAAATAAATAATAGTGAGGTACATTTTGCTATCTTTTCTAGAATAAGGCATCATTTTACATATCACAAAATTAGTCCTCTGACTACTTAATGATGAATCTGACTTTAAATTAGAGCTTCTTACGTATATTTCATTACCTTTGGCATTGAAACTGGTCATCTATGAGTAACGCACCTTTCTGTCTGAGCAGATGATTTGGGATACAATGACTAACTGGCTCCTGATGACTTCTTGGAAACTGAGTTAGTGGAAAGCATGTTTATTTATAGGTTATTAGCAAATGAATTCTCAGAGAAGAGGAAGCATAGTGCTGAAGTGGTCTGCCCCTGTAAGGATGGTGTTGCTCTCTCTGATGTTCAGAGGCTCCGTATCTCACCCAGCCTTTGCAGAGACTAACTTTTAATTAAAGAAAAGAAAAATAAAAAAAAAAACCAAGACATCGTGTTGTGAAGAGCCAGATGCAACTCATTCTACCTATAGTGACAGTACTCACTGTGCCAATGATGAAGGTAAACAGAGCAGGCAACTCTTAATATACTTTCTTCCTTCTCCATGCCTTCTAGACTTCCTAAAACACTCAGCAGTGCCAAGCTCATGGCCATGCAGTGCTGCAAATATTTGCATGGGGTCACCAAGAGAGATGTAGCAAACAGCAGAGCATTGAGATCTCGCTTCCAGCATTCCTGGAAACATACACTGGAAATATACATTGTGTGTTGCCTAGTGGAGACAGCCAGACTTGTCCAGACTCCTCTGTTTTCCAAGAAGTTGCATTTAGATACTAAATTGTTTATACACTTTCTTTGACTGACTTCACTTGGCATGTAGAGAGCGAAATATCCCTCCTGACTGTTTCCAAGGCAAATGGATAGGACTTTATGCTATTATTTCACATAGTAACTCCACTTTGCTGTTATTGGCAATTTCTTGTTTACTTGTAAGGTTGCAGGTTCAGGTGGTGTCACCAAACACATACACAACGCATCCAAGATGAGATTAATGGCATGACATCTTTCAAATGGTGGGAAATAGAAAATTGGAAGCATCTTTGGATTCAGTAGGGAAACAACTGAGTGCAACTCTGAAGTTGTTAAATTAACCTTTTAAAATGCCACTAAATGATACTTTTTTTTTTTAACTGCTGACTTGAAATAAGTGACTAGAACTTCTGCCTTCCAATTGTTTATGTGATTTGAAAAATATTTGTGTCTGCAGACTAAGGGTGTGGATGGTACCTCTCAAACTATTTCACTAGGGAAGAAGTTTTAGAACTCTTGTCTTGCCATTTAGGAACACTTTCCCTTTGAAGAACAGATTTGCACAGTGAAATCAGGTGTTATTAAAAAAAAAAAATTAAATCGAGGCCTGAATTTTCTTGTGAGCCTTGATGTCTGGTAGGCTACTTGCAAGGGACTTGATGAAAGACAATTCTACTTCTTAAGATCTGGTGCAACTTTCTCCTTCCCTGACTTCTTACTTAGTTGTCGTTGTAGGAATATATTAAATCAGAAGTGGTGCCAAAGAGACGGTGCCTCTGATACGGCAATGCAGCCGGTGTAAGGGGAGATGGGGCAGAGCCAGGACACAGACTGCAGTCATGTCTCTTCAGCAGTAGCTTTTATTTCAGGAATGAAGTGCTGGTTTTGGCTGTGATAGAGTTAATTTTCTTAACAGTAGCTGGTATGGGACGATGTTTTGGATTTGTGCTGAAAACAGTGTTGATAACACAGGGATGTTTTTGTTATTGCTGAGCAGCGCTTACACAGAGCCAAGGCCTTTGCTGCTTATTTTATCACCTCCCAGCAAGTAGGCTGGGAGTGCACAAGAAGTTGGGAGGCAACCAGCTGGGACTGCTGACCTCAACAGACCCAGGGGATATCCCATACCCCATGGTGTCAGCATATAAAGCCAGGGGCAGAAGAAGAACTGGGAGGATGTTTGGAGTGATGGTATTTGTCTGCCCAAGTCACTGCTTGCGTGATGAGGCCCTGCGCTCCCCGAGATGGCCAAACACTCATCTACTCACGGGAATCAGTGAATTAATTGTTTGTTTTGCTTTGCTTGTGTGCACAGCTTCTGCTTTCCCTATTAAACTGTGTTTTACCTCAACCCAAAAGTTTTCTCACTTTTTTGATACCACCATCCTGCTGGTGCTGGAGTGAGCAAGTGACCATGTGGTACTTAGTTGCCAGCTGAGGTTAAACAATGACATCCCCAAAACCAGGACCCTTTAAAAAAAGGACAATTATCAACTTGTACACACAGATGGGGCCTCCAATTTGACAGCTCACCCCTGCCCAAGGGACAGCCATTGCATGTGGGCATTTGCATGCATGTTGTTTGTGGCCATTCTGGAGGGTTATCCTTGTCCATGGCCATTCTGCAGACACATCCAGTAGCCCACTCTTTGCTAAGTGGATGTCAGCATTTACTTGCCTCAGCAGCTGAAGCTCTTGGAGGAAGATGTTTTGCATGCAAGTGTTTCAGGACCTGCATCTGTGTGTCTTTGCTGGGGTGCAAGTCACATATTTTGCCCTTGACCATGTTGGGATGTCTGTGTGTTGCAGCTGTGGAAGTCCCACAAGGAGCTGCTTCTTGCAGTCTGAAGGGTTGCTCATGCATTAATCTCCTCATGGGTGGTCTAGCACACACACACAGGGAGTCTGCTGGGTATTTTGTGGCTCCACCCACGCAGCCACCACTGCGTTATTCAGACTTCGGCTGGAGGGCAGATCACGGTGTCTGGTGTCAGAGTAAAGGGGCTTAAAATGAAGAACAAATCTTAAAAGAGTTTAGAGAACATTTCATATGCAATGCGAAATGGAGGCTAAGGAATAGAGAAAATCATCTCATTGCAGGTATCTGGAACTTCTTAGCATGAAAGGAAAATAACTGAGTTGCACAAAAACAAACCGCTTCTCATTATGTGATTTTGGGAATGTCTATAAAACCACAGTTTTGCTGAAGAGTAGCCCCTCTTGCCTTTCAGAAATCTGTTTTTCCTCAGAAGGCCTCTGACACCAAGCCCCAGTGCTTAAAGGGAGGGTTTATGTATGCACAGAAAGCTTTATAGTATTTCTCTATATTAAAATTCTTGCTTGCCTATGCAGTTAAGAGCTAGAGTTTTCAATTATTTTTTATGACTTCTAAGCCGATAACATTTGCTCAAATTCATAAGACACATGCCATCTGCCATGATCTCTAACAAGTTTAATAGCTTGGTCACATTACAGAAACAAATCACATTTAAAACAGTGAAGATATTTTGCTCTGACAGGTTAGAGGTGAATTTCTATGCTCACCTACTAAAATGTTTTCTCAAACACTGGCATTTTCTTTTCTGGCCCCCCAAAAGCAGATCACGTAAAGCCTATAATTTACTTTTTTCAAGTACAAATTTATTTATTTTTAGAGTACAGGTCAAAGGTCTTCCAATTTCATGTGTTGTTCGAAGCCAAAATGAGCGGTTGAAGGGAAATAGTCTGCTCTCCAATACAAGAAGGTAAGGAAGTAATGACAACAGAGAAAAACAGCATAGACAAGGCTTCAGCTCTTGCCTTGCCTGACTTGCTCTGACTTGCCTTTCGAACACATCCTGTAACCTCAGAGAAGGTTATAAGAGAGAAGCCTGAAGTTGTTTTTTATGTGTTAAACAGTAGTGGTCAGTGTACTTCCATGTAGATGGATGGATGAAGGGAACCCAAAAGTAAGAGAAAATCTCAGAAGGGACAACTTACATTTCTCAGTGATCAAAACTGCAAACGTAGAATCATAGAATCACAGAATATGCTGAGTTGGAAGGGACCCATCAGGATCATCGAGTCCAACTCTTGGCTCTTTGCAGGACACCCCAAGAGTCATGAACTTGAACTCTGTCAGGCTGGTGCTCTGACCACTTCCCTGGGAAGCCTGTTCCAGTGCCCAACCACCCTCCGGGTGAAGAACTTTTACCTGATACTCAACTTAAACCTCCCCTGACAAGCTTCAGGCCATTCCCTTGGGTCCTGTCACTGCTCACCACAGAGCAGAGATCAGTGCTTGCCTCCTCTTCCCCTCAGGAGGAAGCTGTAACTGCAGTGAGGTCTCCCCTCAGTCTCCTCTTCTCCAGGCTGAACAGACCAAGTGACCTCAGCCACTCCTCATAAGGCTTCTGCTCCACGCCCTTCACCATACTTGCAGTCTGGATGAATATACAGTTGTTTGCTGATTGCTTCAGTTAGCTTTCACATGAAAAGTACTGGACATTTTAATCAGCTGTCTAAGAGCCACTAATGGCTGCAAATTAAACAAAATGAGATGTTAATTATTAAAGATGAAAGATGGAAGAGATCCATTAGGCTATCTCGGAAGCCCAGAGCTCACCCTGCCAGTACATTTTCAAAACTGTGTCCAATACAGTTATAAATGACCAGACAATGGGATTATGTCTATTCTACAAGTCACTCCAGAATACACTGAGATATAACACCAAGAGCCACATAGATGCTGTGGCAGCACAACACCGAGCATGCAGACATGTTGGAAGAAAACGATCACCAAAAAATGTGTCACCATTAGAGAGAGGTTGGGGCCCTTCTCAGGGCTTGGGTGAGCTGTAGGAAAGAGCCATTGCTTTGGTCTCTGTACAGTATGGAAAGAAACATTTTCACCTAATTTCTACTTCATTAATGCAGATAGCAATGAGAGTGATTAGAAATCAAGAGGGATCGCATCCAGCAGAGTATTTCACTTCTTGATTTTTTGTCACCAGGATTTTTGTATTATCTGCACAGTGCACAGCTTGGCCAACCTGCACGACAAGGGCTGTGGCTGACCTTAGGACACAAACCTCAAGCTGAAAAAAAGAACTGAAAGTGAAGCTCACTTGGAGGTTACCTCGTGTGGTAACAGTGCTGGGTGGGTCAAGACACAGATAATCCTTTTGTTTCTGAGACATGAACAACCCATTGGTCAGAAGTTTCAGGGAACGCCATTGTCCAGATTTTGTTCAGCATGTTTGGACACAGCAAAATTTCTCTTTCAGTTTATCTTTCAGCCTGTCTAAAGGGAGGACAATGGCAATATTGGTCTTGTCAGTAGAAACAACTGCAACTTCAACAAGACTGCGGGGACTAGAAATTATTCAACAGCTACAAGATGTTCCTGTTGTCTTTACATTTACTTGTCTGTACTTTAGGTTTTTTCTGGGAGTTCACGCTGCAAATCCTCACCTGCAAAAAGTAAATTGCATTCCTCTTCCTTCCCAGGAACAGTGTGGTTGTCATCTTACCAGTAATAGGAAATTGTGGGAAGGCAGTAGAGAGGTCAGAATTTAGATCATTTTATCTACATCTAGATGGGCAAGTTGCCATCAGAGACACTTAAATCCCCAAGAAGGTGGCTTACTCAGTCTGAAGGTAGCAACTAGAGAAAAGGTAGCTTTTCATGTGGTTGGAATTAATTTCAAAGAGAACATTCAAAACTTGCACTATCTTCAAAAATGAAGACAAAGTAAAAGGATTGCTTCCTTCCTTTGCAGTTCTCTCCTGGGGAGCCCACTGAGGGGTGTACACTGTAAAATAATCCAGTGTACAGGGTTTATCCAAGCAGCTGAGGATCCATTAATTTTACATGTATCAAAATTTCCTTTTCTGAACTTTATAGTGCACTCTCCCTACTTTTTTTCCCAATTTTTTTTCTCCACAGTGGAGTTCATAGCTGATTGACCTGTATCATCGCATCAGCTCAAGCTATAGGGTTTTTTTTATCCAGACACTTTGGAACATGCTGTTTGGAAGGGGTCCTTGTCTTTTTAAATTTCATTTTAATTCATTCCAACTCTTTATTCCTAATATAACTTTGAACTTGGGGGAGTTGGCGGGGAAGAGGAGAAAGGGGAGTGTTTTTGTCAATTCAATTAAGGTGCTCCTTGTAACCAGGACCCAAAACAGTACTGCTCTGCATTACTGCCACATAGATTTCATTTGAAATTAAACACAGGATCAGGGCTTCTCATGTAATTTGCAAATGGAAACCAGGTGTTTCCAAGTCAGAAGTGCCATGCAAACACTGTATCCAATTTTTTTTTAGAAAGGTTAAAAAGCTACAAACATCAGAAGAAAATTATCTTGCTGATCAGTCTTTGAAACAAAGAAAATAGAGAACTAAAGATCCTGGTTTTTATTCTTTGTAAATCAGAGTTGGGGAGTAGTCTCTGTCTGCTTAAAAAATAGACATACTTGCTCCTTAGTATCATCCTGTTCTGGGAAGTTTGTCTCAAATCGGATTCCAAGAAATAAATGGTTATAAAACTCTTCAGGCCTAGCAGTTTTTCAAGTTGTTGCTCTGTACATGTGCTATATATACTGGACACCTATGCAACTGAGAGCGAGGTAAGCAAAATTCCCACATCCAGTAGGAAGAACACCAGCACAGAGCAAAGAAAGTCTAGGTGGTTGTGACTCTTCCCTGAAATGAGGGAAGGAAAAAATACTTGAAACTCTGTGACTTCACTCCCTGAATAATATGAAACAGTGACTTTCACTTACATCACTTGATATCAGGCCTCTTTAATGAGGTCTAGGGAAACAGTTAAATAGCCACAGCACTTGGATGAAACAAAGAACATGCATGTGGAACATGAAAACTTGAGTTCTGAAAGAGAAATTGGGTTCTTAAGAGTAAACTGTGTCTCCCAAATATTGCAGCATGACAACAAAATTGCTGTCTCCTCAATGTTAAAGAGTATATTTCTAGGGGCAAATATACTACTGAATAGAAGTAAACACTGGTTAATCAAGAGCACATTAAGAAAGCAGCAAGATTAAATAACAAAGCAAAACAGAGTTTAATGTCTTTAAAAGACATTCTTTTGTGATCAAATTACTTAGAGGATCAGACTTCCATGACATTCTATACAGTGCTGATGTTTCAGGTGTCCCAGATGACACACTTTGTCTGATACACTAGAAGGTGTAATCTTGGATCCTCATAATTCATCTAAAAAACTCAACAGCAACAGAATATTCAACTAAAGCTGTATGGATGTAAGACCTTGAACTTGAAACAGAAGAACAGGAAATGCGGAACAAAAGTTTCACCTGAGCACTTTCAGTCCCACAGGTTCGCGGTTACACTGTCCTCTGAATACCAGGATTTTGGGGTGGTGTTTTTCTTCTGTTTCTGTAGTTTGGGAGTCAGCATTCAGTAAGTAAAAGCACTTTCCTTCACAGCACTCTTACTCAAAATTGAACCGTTTGAAAGGCCAGGTTGGACCTGATCTAGTGGGTGACATCCCTGCCCATGGCCAGAGGAACTAGATGATCTTTAAGGTCCTTACCAACCCAAAGCATTCTTTGATTCTGCAATTAAAGGAAGTGGAAATTAATCTGATTAGCAAGAGAACATTATCTTCAGCACTCAATCAGGTATCCTTACTTTTCATCGATGCTGATTTATTCAAATTATTCTCTTCCACTGAAGGGCTGCAGCCACAGCTATAGAAGTACTGAAGACTATTCTCCACATCCTAGTCAGCTTTATTCAAAGGTGTATGAGAAACTGGCGAAATGTCTAAGGGATATTTACTGTGACATCATTCATCAAATAGCCATTTTAAATTAAGACAAAAGGGGCCCTTTGAAAAGAGAAAAATAATGGTGTTTCAAACAAAGCAGAAGGAGGGCCTCAGTGTGGACAGAACTGCTAATCAGTACATTCCTATGCAATGCCACCAGAAATTAATTTCTCTCTGAACCTTCAAAGTAACTCTGATTCACTTCAGAAGTTGCTACATGACTTTCTAAAAACATTTTATTGTACAGAGACCTGGAAGATAAGGTAACAAGCCTATTTTTCTGAATAAGCAGAACACATTTTCAGAAAAAAAAGTCAGTATTCCTCCCAATTTGAAGTAATATTTTAGTATCAAGGAACAAAGACATATAAATATTGCCCCATTTTATCAAATTGTTTGCCCTTGCCTACACTAAATCTGGTATTTTTAAGATCAGATCAGTATTTTCTACACTGAAGGAAAACAAGCACTCTTCATAATGAGTAATGCTTGCTACCACTGAAGGGCACTAAAACCATCTGCACTGATAAAACACTCCTAAAGGAGAAAAAATACCTGCATTTTCCCTTTTCTCTTGGATAAGGTTGCTGTTGAATGCTATTCAGCATCTAGCTTTACACCGTCATTAATACAAGCATAAAGAACTCCAGGGTTTCTAGTATTAATTTTCTTCTGTAATTACAAGGCCTTCTCCTCAGAAACAGGGTGAAAAGACAACAGCAGGAAAGCAAACAAATGTTGGGATTGATCCCACCTCAAACAAAGAGGTAAAGACAGAACACATTTGGCCCTGCATTGTTCCCCTTTCTTCCCCAATTTCAGTTCTCTCTTCCCTCTTCTTTGACTAGATCCAGACCCCTCTCAAATAAATTTAGATCCGATCCTTCCTAAAAATTCTGCTTTGGTTCACAAACAACTAATTTGTGAGCAAATATGCTGGATGTTTCTCTAGAGCCGTCTATGAATATTCCCTAGCTACATCCATAAAGAGAAGCATGAAGAAGAATATGATTGCTGCAAAACCAAAATTCATAACAAATAAATTATTTTTATAACACCACCTCAGGCTAGTTTCTGGACGAGTTAGCAGAAAATTGATTATGAGGTAAAGTGACAGCCTTTTCAATCTGCCTCAGTACTAACAACAGGTTGAATAAACTGTGTACCTTTTGAGTAAAGGCATGTGATATGACCCCCAATCTAGATCCTAAATGCATTATCACTTAAGGCACTTTTTCAGCCACACTTGAAATATTTTACTTCAGTGGATTGAAGCACTGCTTAAACCATCTTGGTTCTTTGTTGTGGTGGGGTGTTCAGACACATTTCCAGAAAAGCCCAGACATGTCTGCTTCCTTTAACAACTGTGGTTTATTTGGAAAATTCTGTTTGTTTCTGTACATCTCTGTGAGTGTCTAACCTACAATACCTAACTGCTTTAATAAGAAAACAGTTTTAATAAGAAAACACCTCTGCCTTTATCAGCAGGGATTAGATCATACTAGCCACCTATGTTTCCCTTTTGCAACCACAGTACTGCCCTAAATCTATTTCTGTAGTTCACAAAAGTTCTTTTTCTTTGTATATCAAGGATCAAGCATCAGTCTATAACCATGTACTGCAGGTACTGCGTGTACCACGTACCACACGATAAATGCCAACCTTTTACAAGCAGTCTCATGACTAGAAACTCTACAACAAAGCCAAAAAACTTGGCTTTAATACAGTCAGTTCTACTGGAGGGGAGACAGAGCTGTCGTCTGTATAGGTAATCTTAAATTTCAAGGATAACTTCATATCATGTAAAAACATGATATATGTTGGGACCAAACACATACACAAAAAGTCAAATATTCATCTAGCGTAAGCCATGGTAGCAGTACTAACGTCAACAGAGTGTTTTACTTTCATGATCTTCTGAACTGGTCCACCAGTGGTATTTTTAAACATAGGCACATCAAGGTTCAGGTTAAGAACGCTGGAAAATTCAAAGGGACCGTGGCTCTACTCTATGATGTGTTGATTTATCAGAGACCTGAGACAAGGGGTGAATTTTGCATTCTGGCATCTCTTGCAGCCCCTAAAACCTGAAAAAGTGGTAAGCATTACCCTTCAGACATCTGCCCTGCTTCCTGTTTATGTCCTGACTTTTCTTATCCTTTTATTTTCTCCCTGAGGCAAAAAAATAATCCTGTTTCTCATCTGCAGCTAGCAAAGGTTTGTTCCCAAGGCCGAAAAGCTGTCAGCTGGCTCTGATTAAGAATGACTCTATCAGGTAATAAGACAGGCTTTCCCACTTGTATAAACTCTCAGAATAAGCTTGCTGAGTTAAAAACCCGTATCGCCCTAAGACAATGAGAATTTTATCGGTTTTATTAGGGCGAAGATGCCCTAATGAATGTATCTGTTCTCCATATTTATCCCATAATTGAAAACTAATTTTCCGTAAGCAGCAAAATTGATGTTTCTTTCCACAGAAGAGAAATAATCCATCCTATTTAAAATTACATAATATCTTGTTGTTTGGACAACAAGGACAGCAGTGTTTGCTGGTATTTTCAAGCACTTGTGCTCAAAGAGGATCTTTGTCTGAGTGTATTGAAAAGTTCAATACAAAAATGGTATTCCATTAGCCAGAGCAGATTTGGAAAACTCTCTTCGTAATTGGGTTATACTTCCTTAACAGTCAGAACAATGTTAAACTGGTAGTCTCTGAGAACTCTAAAAGGATCTGTTCAAAGCTTTGTAAGCCAAATTTTTCAAAAAGTAATAAAATATTTACACCAGGGAGGATATTCTGAATTCTAACAGTAGATATGTAAAGATGAAGTAAAATGCAGAGAACTTTACAGCTTCACAGCTTCTGGAAACAGGACAATCTGTAACTAAAACAGTCAGGAAGAACTTACTGTAGAGGTGATAATTCCAATAAAAAAATTATATTTGATATTTCTTTTCATAGTGAGCAGCTTTGAAAATTATTTACCACATTACATTAACCACAGCATAAGTCCTACTATTCTACAGTGAATCAGT
>VZTA01029780.1:17707-33603 GCA_013398855.1 Mohoua ochrocephala
CAGTATTTCACCCCCCTCTCAGTAAAGAAACACTTCCTAATGTCAAGTCTAAACCTCATCTGGTGAAGCTCTGAACCATTTCTATGCATTCTGCCACTAGGTACCAGGGAAAAGAGCTCAGCACCTCCCTCTCTCCTTCCTCTCCTCAGGAAGCTGAAGAGAGCAATGAAGTCGCCTATCAGCCCCCCTTTTTCCAAACTAGGCAAAGCCAGAGCCTTTAGCTGCTCGTTATAGGTCACACAATATTAATTCACATTTAGAGCAAGTTAGCTTACAATCAAATTCTTTTCCTAGGAAATCATATACACATTTTATAGAGTAAAAATTAATTATTAGTTCAGATTAGTCACTTGATACAAACGCCTCACTTCTGTAAGCCGTGAGTTTCCATTGAAGCCTTTTATCATGAAGAAATTTTTCAATTAATTTGACTTCAGCCTTGTGAGTCAGAAAGTCACTAGTGAGTCACATTTCAAATTTCATGAGAAATATCTTGCTATGGAATCAAGTGACAAGTGAGCTTTTAATTTTAGAATGAGCTGATACAAATTATAAAGACTTGTCTTTTCTATAAACTTCCTCAGGACTGTTAATTCGGCTCAAACATCTAATACCTACAGCATGGAAAACACACCGCATCTTTAAGGTGAAGAGTCCTCTGCTGGCCGGACAGCATGCAAGCATTCACATGCTGTGCTTTTGGCTCCAGCAGCCCCACTCATTGGCACTCAGTTGACCATCAGTATCAACACAGACAGGTTTACAACCAGACAGGAGAAAAGCTGGAACACTTTGTCCTGCACATTCAACAGGAAGTGCTCTATTTTCTCCTACACACTTGAAATAGCATTTCTCCTGCTTCATCCTTTTCAAGAACACCAATACAAGAGAGATGACAACAGCATTTTCTGCAGCCTAACAGCACTCTACTGTGTAACAGCCATGCCTGCTACAAACCAAGATCCTGCAGGTTTTAGTTTTACCACATAACTTTTTGGCAGCACAGGATCATTCTTACCGCCACCATCTAAAGAAACATTTGCAGGTCTTTTTAGGTCACTTGTGACTGGAGACTACAACAGGGTGTATATGAGCCATCAGTACTTTTGATAAAGAGTTTGAAGAGTCAATGATTTCATCCCTTCTCTGATACCACCCACAGGCCGCAGCGTGAAGTCTCCCTCTCCACTGTTATCTCTAAAGGCACGATGGCACAGATCTGTGTGCCTTAGGCAGAGAAACAGCTAAGGCGCTACAAACCTTCAAGAGGACATGGACTGACCACTACTACTACACTGTTTCACAGATAGCTGCTAAAAGAGTGTCAGATTATTGCAGTTTTATTCACTAAAGAAGTATATTCATATCTAGATCCCTCCCCTGCTAATCTCCAACACTACTTACACGGGTACTGGACACATGGACTACTTACATGGGTTACTCTTCATGTGCAACTCTTCATCCCAGTTCCCAAACATGGAACAATGGGGGAAGAAAAGACAAGGCTGTTCTTCAGTTGTCAGCCAAAAATGTGGACTTTTAGGAAAATGAGAAATATAACTTAGCTTTTCTAGTGATACTTCCAGCTTATGATCCTCTAAGGGAGAAGAAAAATAACGTTAAGCAAAAGAATCTGAGAAAATCTTCAGAAACTTAAAATCAAGCAACATTTTGGCAGAACCATGGCTTCAAGGACTGGTGAACAGACTGACTCAGTCCAAGTTACTGTGAGTTTCTTGCTACCTCTGATCCTTAAACTCACAATTACATAGTGTTTTATGTCCATTTACACGTCTGCCTAATTTTTCCTCACTTGGAATATCCCTTTGTCTCACAAAGAGTATTTCCTCCCAGCCTCACTGCACATCAGTGCAAGAAAGAAAAACTATACAGACAACAGAACAGTGGAAAATGCCTTTGTCACCTTGTACTCTGTCACTCCCCAGCTGAGACAGGACAAACCCGGCACTGCCACATGGATGTGAGTCAAATGAGACCACTTTGCCTCTAATGTTTAGAAAGCAGGAGGGCTAGAAGCAGGTGAGAAAATTACAAAGGTCAAGAAATGAGATCTAAAAATAACTTGCTATGGGGACAGTCATCCACAGGGGACTCCATCACACATTTAGTCATGGGCATAATGCATAGGATAAAGGAAAATCAACTGACAGGCAGTGTGGCAGCAGAGTAAGTATTCAGACAGTTAAGTTTTAATAAAGTCAAACAGGGTAATTCTCTAGGTCTCACCTCACAAGCTTTAATTGTATATTCTTTCAAAGTTATCTTGCATGGTGTTTGTCGGAAGGATTTCTCCCAGCAGTCATAAGCACAGGTGTCAAGCACCACTGCATGGTATTTGACTCTCAATCAACATAAAACCTATTATGCAGAATGATTTGTGTTTAAAAAGTCTATGTTTGAGTCTATGGTTTCTGCAACACATGCCACTCTAGGCCATCAGAAGTATGAAAATTCTTTACTCCTTGTTCTCTAAACTTTATTTTCCCTAAAATCTTATGATTGCCTGAGACATAAAGTGCTAGCAGTGTATGCAAAATAGGATGCATAGGTCCCACACTGTAAGGCGAGGGAAGGTCTTTGTGACTCCAAGATAAACTGATGACAGATCTGTGGGTTATGTACAAATGTAATGTACTATTTCGTCCATCCAAGACTTTTCCCACATGTTTATGAGTATCTTAAGTAAAGAGGAGCTCAAAGAAGCAACTCCTCATCTAGTAAAGATATCCTGGAGATGTCATCTACTCAAACCCAGGTCATCACGAGGAACCTTGTGAGAAGAACATATATGGAGGAAAGCAGGAGAGAGAGAGCAGGACTGGAACGCTTACAAATTGTTTTTTCTCACAAGATCCTGTCCTCCAGTAGTTTAGGATATGAAAAGTGTTAGATGCCTTATCATGCCCACCCATCTTAAATGCAATTTGCACAACATGTTGTACTGTCTCTAGTTGAGTCTTGAACTTCACTTTCACCTATTCAGATTTATCTATTCTCCTTTGATCAGTTCCAGTTTTTTTCTCCTTGCCAAGTCCTTCACCCTTCAAATCTCTTTATTCCTTGTCAAGTTGCAAAGACTTTTTTTTTATGTGAAGCTGAATCTCTGGCCCTAACATTCCACTTCAAAACTCAGAAAATTAATTTTGCCTCTCTCCTGATATTATTTTCCAACCGTCTTTCTCACTCATGACATACACACAGATGTTTAGTTGCTATAGCCTTGTTATTCAAAGCATCTTCCTTTCTTCTCTTAACAACCTGGTCTCAATAGGAGGGTCAGAGCCAGGAGAAACTTCCTCCACATATCTTCCACAGCTCCAGTTGCAGTTGTTGGAGCCTGCTGAGGACAGAAGGATTAGTTTTGGCAAAAGGAATAGTGTTAGGGCCTGGACAAGCCCACTAGACTTCCTGTGACAAGGCTTCCCCTAGTTCTAAAGCCTTCATTCCATAAAAGTTAACTTCCTTCTCAAGGTCACAGCAGTGTTATAACAAGACAAATTTCTGGTTTTTCACATGGATAGGACTTAAAATTTCTTCTTTTTCAATTTCTCCTTTCATCCTTTTTTTCAGGCTATGGCCTGTGCTAAGGCTGAGGCCAAAGAAACTTCCCTCTGGGAACAGGCCCAGTTCTCTCTCCTCCAGTACCCTGAACTGGGCTTCCTAACACCTCCTTGTTCCCAAGCAAGGTTTAAACTTGGAGTTTATCTCAGAGCATTGGACCAAGCTGTCAATCAAAGCAGGCTTCCAAATCTGTGGTCTACCAGGAAAGAACACAAAGGAAACTTCACCAATGCTTGCGTCACATGAATTATGCCGTGGATACGAGGACAGAACAATCTTCTTTCACAAGGTATTGGCCCCAATATGCTGTAGGCTATGAATACTTTTCAGTGTCTTGATTCTCTGCAAATGCAGAGATTACTGAGAAAGAGGTAATGAGGCAAGCCAAGAGCTTTCCCATATGATCTCCCAATGCAGTCCTGCTGCACTTTGGCCTTTAGGTGCCAGAAAGCAAATTAACTGCAAGTTTCTCTCTAAGTCTGAATTTCTGACTTTCTATCATTTGAAGGCAAACTTCAAGGGTCTATTTTTGAAATACTAGGAAAACAGGAAATTGTACAGCATAAATTGCAGAGAAGAGATGAAAAGAAATGAAAATTATTATAACTATGAGACACTTCCAAAGCCCATGGATTACCAACAGAATAACCCATACGGGCTATATTGGCTCTGATAATGGGAATAGGCATTTTCAAAAAATTAAGCCGCCTAAAGCACAAATAGATTTTAGCTAGGACAACGTTGATTTTACAATCACAACAGCTTGTGAGTTTTATGAGACAAGAGAAAAATCCTTTTAAAACACTCTTTTCACATCTGAAAGAGCAAGCAGATCAGTTTTGAGTAATTTTGGGATTAATAAATCATACAGACAGCTCCATGCAAAATACTTGTGCTGCTGAATAATCAGAGACCCAAAGGATCAAAGCAGCTGTTTAACACAGATTCATATTTACAACAAATTCCAGGGACAGAGGTCGGAGAAGGGGAAGAGAGACTGTCCATTAGGGACCTTATCCAACAGAAAAGTCTAACATAAAAGTAGAGCACACTCGCCATATATGATAATAAAAAGAACAGCCTATTCTTTCTTTCATATTACACACTTTCTTTACTTTTGTAAAGCAAATTAACTAATAACATGCTAATAAAAACTGAATTGTCTGGTCTTTGCACTAACCAGAATGAATGTGTCTTCCAGAGGAAAAGAACAGTTTGGGTCATCAGTAACAACAATATCTAAAGGGTCAACATTTGCTTACTTTTCACCAGATCAGAATCGTTACCTAATTTGTTCCCCCTACCACACTTACCAGCATGGAAACAGAACACTGAATTTCTGTAAGAACTAGAACAGCCTCTGCTTGCCACTCATGTTGCTGCTATCTTCTTGCCTAATGGTCACAGGTTTGCTATTTCAAACCTTGGGTTGTTCTTTGGTCATAGTGCAAAGACTAACACTTGCGTAATCTCCAAAGGAATTTTAGCATGGTTATGACTTGTGCAAATATACTTTTGGGCTCCTATCCTTCCACTTATGCAGGACGGAAAAAAAAGGTTTTAATCTTCATTTCCTGTCTCACTGACCCAGTTTTGAAACCCTACTTTTGCATTTGGACAACAATCTCTGCAGCTAGATTAAAGAGTTCCATTAGCTTCTGTGGACAGGAGATTAGGCTCTTAAAGCTGGTCTTTCGGTCTTTGCCGAGCCAGTGTTATTCTCTGGTTCTCAATGTCACCCGTAAGTTCAATTTTAAATGTTTTCTGGATACATTCCAGCATGAGCCCATGACTGGGGAATTAGGGATCCCTATCCTGTAACAACTTGACACTGCTGCCTCTTGCCTGGCAGTCCTGTGATAGAAACTGAAAATGAACCCAGATAGTCCCTTCCTTGTCCCACACTGCGTGGGGCAGCAGCTGCCGGGTGAGCTATCTGTCATGCCTCTGACATAACATCCCAGCCCGTGCCATGGCAGTGGCATGCCGGAGCAGGAAGCAGGTGGCACATTTCTGCAGGAAGCACTGGTGCCTTGGCAAGTGCATTACAGACAGCAAGTCTGATCATCCCAAGCATGTGGCCACAATTCCAGGCCCCCTGACCATCACTTAAAGAGGTTGTGCTATTCCTGCAGGTGCTCCTGGGCAACAGCTTGGAAAGCAAGTGTTCTGCCATATGGGGCCCTGGGCAGGGAGCCACCGCTGAAGATACGTTTGGCACGCAGGCCTGCTCTTGGGGAAGAGATTAAAGCATTCTGCTATGAGAGGCGAGGAAGATGAGACACCCACATGGAGTCTTGTTCACTGGAGATACTCAAGAACCGTTTGGATGCAATTTTGTGCAATGTGTTCTAGGGAGACCTTGCTTGAGCAGGGAGGTTGGACAAGATGACCCAATGTGGTCCCTTCCAACATGACCCATTCTGTGACTCTGTGATAGGCCAGTAGCAGCAGACTGCAGGCTAGTCTTGAGAATCAAATCTGATTTCCAGGATAAGGGTTGCAAAAGACTGCTACAACACCAGAAACTGAATTATCATGAATGTGAGTCCAACGGGACATTACACTTGAGAGGTGGCTAAGGGAGACTAAAATGATTCAGTTCACACACTCAAAAGTCTGTGTTTCACCATCCCTGCAGGAATCCACATGAACACACTTTCTGTCCTTTCAGCTGTGTGCAAGAGGTCACCAGTGGGGACTAGAGGGGAAATGTTTGTGACACGGCCGTGACAGCAGACACATTTGAAAAATGGGGGGTGGAAATAATAAAATATAGTAAATAATAAATTGTTTGACCATAAATTAAAACAGAAAATGCAATAGATTTCGTCATGAACACCTTTACAGTAACAGTAAAGGATTAGCATCCTTGGATGTACTTGAGTTACACTATGCATTTGTCTCTCTGCCCTGCTGTACTGCACACTGTAGTTCTTCTTCTACTTCCTTCTAAATATAGGAACTTTCTTCAATAATGGCATTACTTAGTCTACAAGGGGAACTGACTTCTTAAATTTTACCCAGAAATAAGATTATAACTGCATTCTAAACAGCAATCACAGTGGAACAAGCTAAAATTTCTATGTAGGAATGAGACTGCAAATATTTGTGAAATAGAGGAATTAAGCAGAGGAGAAGAATGAATTAATGATTTGCACTTAGAATCAGAGAAGTTATGGTTCTAAACCAAAATTCTCTTGAAAATTTAAGCTCCATACTGTTTAATTATACTGCATGATACCCCAAAAGAAAACCAATCTTAATTATTAACACCATGTTTTATGGTGTTCCAGCATACATACTAAACTGCCCTGCAGAAAAGATCTGGCAACCTGGGATTTTGGCAACAAGGAGAAATTTAGTTAGGTCTTGATTATTTTGAGCTTTTGAATATTAATAAATAAGCTTCTCACGTTCCTGGAGTCATTGAGTACATTAGTTACAGCTTGCTGTCTATAAGCAAAAAACTCTGCCATTGACCCCTTAAATTTGCTGTCATTAATTAAATTAATTACTAACTGCAAATGCAGGTATACAATTCCTGTAAGACTTCCTTGATTGACTGTTTTCATCAAACTGTTTTCATCAAAACTTCAGTGTGCCCAACCTCAACAACACAGTTAGGCAAGAATTCAGTGAAACAGCATCCAGAAGAATGACACATAAACAAGCTGTGAGACACAGAGCTATCTCATTGAATCCACTCCCCTGGTTCATAAATTAGTAGATCTTTTTCCTGGAAAGACTGATAGCATTTGGAAAAAAACAACACTGAACACAGACATTGCAACCTTTAAATATCATTTTCAAGCCAAAGAGATGCTACCAACTTCATGTCACAGGAGCTTCATTTGTGGTACCATTTTACAGTCACTCTGTCACGTGTTTTTAATGTTTGTAACATTATGTAGCACAAGCACTGAATCAGTACAAGCCGTGGTAGATGAATTAAAAACAAACAATAGGCAACAGCAAGCGATGCAAGTCTGTCTCTCGAGTATCCCATAGCAGCCTGGGTGCAGCCAACCAGGCACTTTGGAAACTGACTGCTGAGGTGGCAGGAGACCAGCATGGCCATCCTGCTCTACCAGGCTGCAGGAATCACCACTGCTGGGAGCATCACTCTTGGGGGTGTACAGCAAGGGAAAGCAGTGCCTGAGGCATCAGCAGTCCTTTGGGATGCTAGTTAGTAGGAAGACACCATAGAAACAGTGGGATTTAAAAGGGGACCTCCTGGTGACTCCAGATGTGCAAGTAAACATAAAGAGTCTCCCTGCTCAGTATTACAGATCTCTTTCAGATGCAAGGGACAAACCACCACTTGGAAGAACTTGTGTCATTGCTAAGGGCAACTAGCAACAATTCAAGTATGAGAGAAATGCAGAGAAATGATACTGACATAAGAGGACAATACTGGCATCCAGTGGATTTTAAAAGGTGTCATGCTTGGGTTTTTTTATGATATTTTTTTGTTTATTTGTTTGATTGGTTTGGTGCTTTTTTTTCTTTTCTGTGTTTCCTTTTGAAACAGATTTTTGGTGCACCTCCCACATTTTGTCAGCTAAGACCACAGTAAATACTGTGATTTATTCCTAAAGAAAAATGGAGAAAGTTTTGTTTCAGCTCTTCCTAATTCAGTTTTGGCACTCAATAAGGTAATTTGTTGCAGCAAGAAAGAGGAAGATGCAGGAGCATTTCAGTCCACCAAGAGCTAGGCAGCAGAGGCCTTCAAATCCTGCTGGCTCTGTCCAGGTTCCCATGTGAGAATAGCAGGATTTCTGCAGTAAACTCCTTCATGTTACAAGAAGCAGTCCAAAGCCTACCTCTCCTCAGATAAAGGAGCAGCCAAAAGAGTAAGAAAATTAAATCTTAAGAGGGAAGTAAGAGGAGTGTGGGGGAAAGAGAAAGGAACAGGCATAGCCTTGTTTATGAAGGACTTAACAGCAAAGAGTTGCAATGTTAGGCAGGGAACACAGCTGGGCAAACTGCATGGCTTTTCAGAGGAAGTCCAGGAGTCAGTAGACTAGTTTATGGAATGAGCACAGGAAAACACTCTTGGAGACACTTGCTAGCAATAGTAACTCTGAAAAAGAGCTTTGCTTTGGCTCACATCAAATGTAGGTTGAGCAGTCTTGGGCATACATACACACACACACTCTCTCTCTCTCTCTTTCCACAGAAGACTGAACTTCCTCTGCTGTCTCTGCTGCCACTCTGACCTAGGACTGTAGGAAAGCAGCTCATTCAATGGGATGCTTCACCCTCTCTGGTATCCTGGGCAGCTGAAGTGGCAGATCTGTGGGTTTCGTGACAGGGACTTCTTCATCCAACCACAGCATCGTCTTTTGGTTGCTCCACACCTAAGCCAGGCTTCACCATTCAACAGTGCAATTGTACAAGATTCTGCAGACCATTACCAGCAAAATGAGTTTCTGCTGTAAATTTCTTTTGGTTTCTTTTTAACAATTTTGCCCTCAAATTTTGGCTTTTTAGATATCTATGTCAAAGTAAACCTCCCACCAATGTATTGGTTTGAAATTCCAATCTCTCAATACACTTAAGCTTATTCACAAATGTAAACACATACTTCACTCAACTGGAATTTTACTGAAGCAGAAATGCAATTAAACTTGCAAAGCTCACAAAAAAGAAACACTGTACATTTCACCGATGTCCTTGCCTTAACAAGTTGTCAAATTCTAAAATACCTGTGTCTTACAGCAAACCAAAGAAAAACCAGAAGCAATTACCACTTTATTCTGCTTGGCAAAACAGCGTAAATCTGGATAGTTCTGTTGGTTTAGAGAATGATGGGAGAGCACAGTTTACAAGATGAGGCTTGTTAGAGCTTGAAACATCCCCCTCTGTCTACTCAGATGTTTTAGAAGCATTTGCACACTGGCTCACATTTGAGTCAGCTCATACAAGTGTTCCAATTTATTTCCTCAGGTACATTGCAGGAAAGAAAAGCTTACACTGAGACCTCTGTTACAGTAGATAATGGGCAGATCATAACACCCACTTCATCAATGAGTGTTTTGTCTCTTCCTTTTCTATAGCTACAGGAGTCACTCCTTCTGCAGGCAGAGATGAGTTTTCATTTACCTGGATAAATAATATAATAAAGTAATTTTTTCCTCATTTCACCAGTTTTCAGGATTATAAATTCCATTATAGTCAACACCATTCAAACATAAGACCAGATATCTTTATGTTTACAACACATTCTTTTGGCACAGCTTGTCAATACACACTCAGTCTTGGAAAATCTGATAAAGAATGTTTTCATGTAAGTGTACCCTGGTGTCTTTGTTAGCCTGAGCAGTTTGAAACCTTGTAGTTCTCACCTTGTTCTGCTCACTATGTCCTAACAGACTGTCTAACTCAGATACTAATTAAGCTTCTATCTCTCACTCCTTTTATAGGATCACAGAATCGATGAAGAAAAGATCTCTAAGATCATTGAGTTCAGCTCTTAATCTAACACTGCCATCTTCACTAAATCCCCAAGTGCCACATCTGTATGTCTACTACATACTTCCAGGGATGGTGACTCAACCAATTCCCTGTTCCAAGCCTGTTCCAATGCTTGACTACCCTTTCAGTGAAGAAACTTTCCCTAATATCCAATCTACACCTCCCGTGATACAGCCTGAGGCTATTTCCTGTTGCCATGTCACTTGTTACCTGGGAGAAGAGGCTGAGCCCCACCTCATTACAGTCTCCTTTCAGCCAGTTGTAGAGAGCTGTAAGGTTTCCCTTGAGCCTCCTTTTTTGTGGGATGAACATGCCCATCTCCCTCAGCTGCTCCTCATCAGACCGTGATCCAGATCCTTCACCAGCTCCGTTGCCCTTATCTGGACTCGCTCAATGACTTTCTTGTAGTGAGGGGCCCAGAGCAGGACAGAGAACTCACTGTGTGGCCTCACCAGTGCCCAGTACAGGGGGACAATCGCTGCCCTGGTCCAGTGTTGGCCACACTGTTGCCGATACAGGCCAAGATGCCACTGGCATTCTTGGCCACCTTCAACACATGGCTGGCTCACGTTCAGCCGCTGTTGACCAGCACTCTCAGGTCCTTTACTCTGAGCTGATTTCCAGCCACATTCCTCCAGCCTGCAGCTCTGCACAGGGCTGTTGTGACCCAAGGGCAGGATCTGGCCCCTGGCCTCATACAATTTGCCTCAGCCAATCAATCCAGGCTGTCCAGATCCCTCCGCAGAGCCTTCCTGCCCTCCAGCAGATCAACTTGGTGTCATCTGCAAACTGACTGACAGTGCACTTGATCCCCTCATCCTGACCATCGATAAAGGTATTAAACAAGACTGAGCCCAAAACTGAACCCTGGAGAACTGTACTAGTGGACTGTTCTCCAACTGGATTTAACTCCATTTATCACAATGCAGTTGTGGTGGGCTGGGCCACCCAGCCAGTTTTTTAATCAGTGCAGAGTGCACCTGTCCTACCCATGACCAGCCAGTTTCTCCAGAAGAATGCTGTGAGAGACAGTGTCAAAGGCTTTACTAAACAAAAAACATTCACAGCCTTTCTCTTATCCACTAAACAGATCACTCTGTCGTAGAAGGACATCAGATTGGTTGAGCAGGACCTGCCTTTCCTAAACCCATGCTGGCTGGTCCTGATGCCCTGGTAGTCCTGCATGTGCTATGTGATGGCAGTCAGGTTGGTTGATCTGCTTCATTACCTTCCGCAGCACTTGAGGTCAGGCTAACAGGCCTGTAGTTTTCCAGATCCTCCTTCCAGCCCTTCTTGGAGATGAGCATCACACTGGCCAACCTCCGGTTGTCCGGGACCTCCCTGGTTAGCCAGGACTGCTGGAAAATGATTGAAAGAGGCTTGGTGAACTCTCGTGCCAACTCCAATAGGAAAACCTAATTGTGTTAGTTTAAGCAGGTCCTTAATAAAATGCTTTAACTGCTATGTTGCTTTCACTTTTGCAGGGAGACAGGGCTGACAGCAGCACAGGAAGAACAATAATATCGTCACTTGGGTAAAGAAAGAGCACTGCTAGAAACTTCCCAAAGTCAGGCTGGGTGCAATTCTGGATGACAAGTGAGTATGACACCACAGCATGACCCTCACTAAATTCTACATTTCAGACCTTCAGAGGTGAGAAGGAGTCTCAGCTCATGCTCAGCATGGGCTTTAATAAGGCTTTCTAGTGTCCTGGAATCCTGGAGAGAAACTTTGAGGACCAATACCTCATTGCCTGATTGAGCAGGCATCTATGCAGTTTTCACACCTTCTTATATAGTTATGCACAGCTTCATTATTCTTTCTTGCTTCCTCCAAATGAGTTTTGCAATGAATTCAAAATGACATTAGCACTGATAGGCAAAGAAAAATCCCTGAGCTTAGAAAGAAAAGAAACATGAATGCGGCTGGGAAAACTAGATTTTAACATGCTGGGCTTAGTGGCTTAAGTGGCTCTGATAATTATGAATGCAGAAGTTTGTTTCTTAGATTCAAACATTTAAATACAGTTTTGTCTTATACCCTTGTATACTTACTACAAAAGCTCAGAAAGGGATATTTTGTTAGAAAGATTTGGGTTAGAAAAAGGGTTAAAGAAACCAATGTTTTCAAGGGAACACATCTTAATTTGAGATCCGTTAAGCCGGTTAAGCATGTTGCTAATAAAGCTGAGATTGTGGGTTTGATCCTTGTGTAGACCGTTCACTTAAGAGCTGGACTTGATGATCCTTGTGGGTCCCTTCCAATTCAGACTATTCCATGATTCCACTGTTGTGTCAGGAAATGGCCATGTCCCACACAGTCAAGACATGCCTTTCCTCTCTGCCCTCCTAGTACATAAAGGGCATAAAAAAGGAAGAGCATGCAATGGACCTACTGCAGAAGGAAACAGGATGGACATATAAACTTGTATGCACACATCTAAAACACGTGACCAAGTACGACGGCCCTCTGATGTCCGTGAAAGTTCTACTTTCTGAAGCTCGTACTAGTAACCCTAACCCACCGCTTAGTGTGACAGCTGTCAAGCTGCTCACACACGAGAAACTCATTGCATTTACCAAGTTTAGTTGTGGGGATTTTTTTAAGTAGACTGGGATATATGAATCAAACAACTGTTGAAATATAAATCTCCATGGACACATGCGTGTCTAATGCATGTAGAGAGTGAAGACATTTTCTAGACGCTATTAGCAGACCAACTGAACATGAAACCTTAACTTTCTGAAAAAGATTTTTGAACAGATTCAAAGCAGCATCTTAATTAGAGGTACTTTTGCCCTGTGAGTCCTAGGGCAACAGGCTGCATCCTGCCTAGCACAGCAGGCACTGAAATCTGACATTATCTAACAGCTATTTACCAGCCCTTATAAAATGAACTGACACGGTCAACTTGACCCACAAAGACCTACCGACAAGAAAATTGGAAAACCTTTTACCCTTAAATACAGCACAGGTGACCAGCAAATGCTGTAATTCTGTTCTGGAGTGCAGTCATGGGTCAAAATACCTACCTAGAAAAGGTATTTTAGTGTTCTGCTGAACCATTTCTGAAATATGCTGTCCACTATCGATTTTCACATTTTTCAAAGTGAAAAATCACTTCAGCTAAAGGAAATTTAGCTGAAATTCACATGTTCATGAATGACATTCTTGGAAGCTATTGTCATATACTCAATTCTAACAAATTGTACAATGAGTTCTTTTGTATGAAGTTTAGTCACACTTAGAACCGTTGCACTTTATTCCAACAGCATCTACTAAAATACAGAAATTACATATTTTTCAATACTTTCTTTCTCTTTTCTCCAGTCAGGCAGACAGCAGCCTCTCTATATGTCAGGCATATTAGCTGGCTTCCACGGAGAAGCCTAGTAATGTATGCAGTTCTTTATATTTTACATTCTTGTTACATCTCCAGTGACCAGGGTTAAGCAAAAGAGAGTTATTGGACAGACAATGAAATCTTTGCTTCAACCTGGCATAGCAAATTCCTTAACTTTGTTTTCCTGGGATTAATACTGTTTATCTTTAAAGCACAATGCAAGGAGCACTACATGCTTCTGTACCTAAAACTACTCTTATTAGTCACATCTCTGAAGTTACGTAACAACTGAGACTGTGTGGTAATAAAATTCAAGCAATGCTGAAGGACTAAAAAGCCAGAAGCCATTTGTTGTGTGGATGGCTAATAGAAAAATGGCAGCTGCATTTCCATAGCTGCTTAGGTCTCTCCCCTGCTTTGATAATCATTTGCTTCTCCAAAAGATGTACAGGGACTTTATACCAGCTACCAGCAAAGAAGGAAAATACTGTTTTCTTGGTAGTTCTTTGACCACAATTCCATATTTCTCAGTGCGCAAATAATTAGCCTGTAACTTAGAAATTCTTAGGAGTTTAAGCATAACATCTGTCTGGTATTGAAAACAGAATAGATGAATGCGAAGATTGCGCACTGAGAACAAACCGCTACACTTAGTTCTAGTTAAGTACTCTCCAGCTGCTGGAAAAACTCCGCAGTTCCATGTTGACCCCCTTCATGCAGTTGCTTTGCACAGGTTTTACTTGTATTGCACAACATCAGGAGATATCCAGCCATGATTTACAGACTTCCAGGCGCTCTCCTGGCTGCCAAGACTTTTCAAAGGTGATTGTGAGCAGCCACTGCTAGGTGTCCACCAGCTCTCTGAGCACTCATGGATGTATCCCATCAGAAGCCACGGACTTACGTATGTCAGGTTTACCTGGATGTTCTCTAACCCCATTCTCCTCGACCAACAGAAAATCTTCCTTCCAATACTCCTGTACCCTGGTCTCCTGGGTCAGAGATTTGAAAGGGTTGCACTTGTCAGTGAAGCCCGACGCAAAGATGGTGTTCAGCAACTCTGCCTTCTCTGCTTCCTTTTGTTTAGTAACAAGTCTACCATTATCCTTTGTCTTCTTTGTGTTATTGATGTATTTGAAAACCATTCGTTAAATTAAAACCATTCATTTGAATAACATTATTCTGAGCTTCATTCACAGAAAAATATATCTGCAGCACTTAGGGGTGGCAAGGCTTTTTACATGTGAATCCCTGCTCAGCAATTCGTCCTCATAACAGCAACACAGGAAAAAACACCAGCCCCAGTCCAAGCAAACCATGTTCCCAGACCAGTCTGGCTTACCAATAGGACAGCAACGGAACACCAAAGCACGGCACATCCAAGGAGGTTTAGGCATTGTCTTCGAGATACTTACTTTACTGAGCAGTTCTTCCTCTTCTTTGGGACATTTCTCTGGAAGAAGGCCAGGAAAAAAGAGAGGCAAAGGACTTTCTAATGGGTGTCTTAGGAAAAAAAATATATGTTTATAAAGAACTGGATAGAAGACACTGATGTTATTGTCATGTAACGTTACTCCATTCAGCAACACCATCTGGAATAAGTTACTGTATGTTTGGTACTGGACCTATATTTGTCTCCGAAGAAGTGCATGTTCCTTATTTAGTATTTTTTCCTATTCAGTTTAGTCTACTGACAGTGCTGCAGTTTAACTCTACAAAAATTCCATGAAAAAAGGAGAACTTCTAAACCTGTGGCCTCTGTTTTCTGTTTTGTGGGGTTTGGGGGCTTTTGGTTGGTTGGTTGGTTGGTTTTTTGGTCTGAGGAACTTTTACTGCATAATAACCAGTTTGCATTTGGGTCATGTTAGCTCCCTCAGCTTGTCTTTCAACAGAGTGAGAGAACAAGGAAAACGAAGGTGAGTTTTTTCACTCTTTCAATCAGACATGGCCTACACAGGAGCTACCTAATTTGAGTACAGATTCTCATGGTGTGAATTATGTTGCAAAGCACCAAAGAAACTGAGGAAATCAGGTCAGAGGTCCAGGGTTTTTGCAGTTAGCCTTGATCCCCTCCTCAGACTGTGAACAGTTTTGGCCAGTGGGGATGGTCTGGTGGTTTCCACAGGGAGTGCAGAACTGGCCACCGCGGGCATGTTACTGAGCACATCTACCAGCCAAACCTGGCACAAACTGAGCTTTGTGATTCCTCTTTCTTCTCCGCAGCTAACCCAGCCCTTTACAAACTGAGGCAATTAGCACTTCTCTGCTTTACACGGTAGGGAGGGAAGAGGCCTCAGCAGCTGTCAGGACGTGCTGATAAAAGTGGAAGGGGAGGGCTAGACGGGGGACAGCTGCAGGCAAGGCAGCCCGACAGCTGGAACTTCCCAGAAGGGCAAGTGCCGCCCTGGCGAGGAGGCCATCAGGAGGACGAGGGCGGAGTGCCTGTTCTGCAGAGCCCGCAGCAACAGCCACCACGCCGCGGCCCGGCCCG
>VZTA01029780.1:33664-48374 GCA_013398855.1 Mohoua ochrocephala
GCCGCCTCCTCCCGCCCGGCGCGGGCCTCTTCCACCGGCCCTTCTCGATCCTAAGCTGGAGAAAGGCAGCGGCTTCGGGAAGGAAAGGAGCCGTGTTGGTCGTACCTCGGCCTTTCCGCTGGATCTCCCCTCGCAGGCTTGTCACTCTAGGCGTGCAGGTTGTTGGCGGTGATGACATTTCTGTACTAAAAGTAAAACTGACCTCATCAGTAATAAATACAGCCTTGTTGTTGTTTCAAGTAGCTGCATATTGGTTTTTACTGAACTAAATTCAGTATCTGAAGAAGGAAGGAAGAAACATCACCCATGATTATAGACGATTTTAAATTAAGTATTTTATGACAAACAACGGGCTTTAGTTTGTACTTAGCAGATGGCCATTGCAAATTTCTGTAGGCACCGTTTACTCCTGGAAAGAGAGCAGTAACTCCCAAGTTCTGGCTCCCATATCAGATGTAGCTTCAGTTGTTAGGATTGGAGTATTTTAGCTGTCATTCTGTCAGGAAAAAAAAGGCTGCTGGAAATCAAGAAACCAGTCCTGGAAATAAGGTGATTGTTGCATGACTGGTTAATTCTTGACAGGCATTTCTAGATTTTTCAAATGTGGTCCTTAGTCATTCTCTGGAAAGTCTGAGATACCAAGGAGCAAGTTCAACATTTTGCATATTTCTGAATATTTTTCTTTGTTGTTATTTGCCTTCTGGAAAGTAAGGAAGTCAGTGTGGTTTGTTTGACTTTGTTTTGTTCGGACAAATAATTTGCCTTTTTAATTCTTTACTGTCAAATTTTTGGTGCTGACACATCTCCTAATTTTGTTGGTTTGGGATGTGTTCTTCAAGCTGGCGTTGCCACTGAAAGAAAAAAGCCTTTGTGGCATGCACGTTGTTCCCAGTCATTTAATCCAACGTGCTACTGCATCTCTAAGCAGCCCAGTGCTCTTAAAAATAGGCTCTTAAGAATTATGTGAATAGTTAATATTTGCATCACAACTACTTAAAGGTATTCCTTGCCAATCTTGTAGACATCACAGTGATTAAAGAAGCAATGAATTATAAGAATTTCATTTCTTATACACTACAGAGCTGGTGTGTGGTTTTTTTTATTGGATTTCTCTCATAGAAGACCTGGATTTACTGGAAAGACCTGCATTTGTATTTGTGTTTCTGTAGGGTGGTTTTTTTTTTTTTTATTTTAATCCTGAGACGTTTGGTGTCACCAAAATATGTTGCTTATGCTTACTCTTGCTTCTCCGATATTCTGTGTTTCTCAGTCCCTGCAGAAGATGGGGTTCTATTTCTTAGTTGGCTGGTCTGATTATGTGTAAAAATCCCCCAATGGCTATGATTCTGGATCCACTTTTACACATGTCTGATAGAAGTACATCAAATTTATTTCATAGTTCCTTGTTTACATTTTTAAATGAAATAATTTTTATCTCCGTGTCTGCAGTGGTTTTATTGACTCTTACTATTGCAACCCTCCATGGAGAAATTTTAGTTCCTTCCATTCTTCCCAATGAGTAAGTACAAGTAACAAGGGACTAGAATAAGGTATTCCAATTCCGAGCATATCGGTGAGAGCTGGAAGTGCTATTGATTCAGAATACCAAGAAAGTCAGTGGACTTCTGTTAATGAGACCAAAAGAGAAGACTTCCAGGTAATTTTCAAGTGCTCAAGCTATGCAGAATTCCAGTCTGTTTCAGCACAAGTGTGTTGCTGCCCAAGGACTGAATTAATGTTCTCACCAGGTCTCCTGGTGATCTGGTAAAGCAAGGAAAAGAGTCTTAATTCGGCACTGCTCACAATGTATCATTTTGTCTTAAAAAGCAAGACCCAGAACTGATATGAAATTACTAAGTAATGCAACATCTGGAGCAAAGAGGACTCTTGGAAAATGTCTAGGGCTGCAGCTTGAGTCCTTGTAGGAAAAAAAAGGTGTGTTTTGCGGGCGCTAAAAACTGGCTTCTAAGAAAGGGTAAAAATAGATAAGAACAAACACTTAGTATCTGTGCTATTAATACCCTAGTTGGAAGCAGGAACACCTGATTTAAAACCAGTCTTCAGCTCTCAGAAGTTGAAAGTTGTGTTAAGAATTTCTGGCATTTGAACTGATTTTTTAGAAAAGGAACAAAGGTGTTGTACTGCAAACTGAATTCCAATTAGTGCCAACTCGCAGCAGCTGTCAATAAACGTACATGCTGGCACCTATAAGGAGACCTATTTATTGTCGTTGTTATTCTTGCTTTGTAGTATGACTAATTCTTAATGTGTTGTTGGACATAGTTTCTAGAGAGTAAAATCAAGAGTCAAATACATAGTAATTTTTTACAATTCGTGAGGATTTCTAACCTGAACATCTTCCTGCGAGAGTTATGTAGAATACTAAAGTTATGAATTTTAAAAACTTCAGTGTGCGAATACATTATATAATATATCTCACCTTAGAATTGAGCAATTAATACAGCTCAGCAGCAATCAAACCTTTGTAATGTGTTTTTTTTGTAATCTCTAGTTTGTGATTTAGTCATTACTCTGCAGCCTTTCTTCAGAAATAGGAAAGCTGAAGAGCAAAGTTCAGCAAATTACACTAATACGGAGCAGGTCTAGCTAGGGTGGAGTTGGAACTGTTTTTCTGGGCTGGCCTGTAAGACTATATTAGTACTATGCTACCTGCATTGTCGAATTGCAGAAAGTCTTGGATGTAGCCCACCAGACCATTCAAAATCTGTACAAATAAGGATACCGGTTTCCTTTAGGTTTTCACTGGCATCCTTGGAGCGTTTTAGTTTCAGTCACCTGAGTCAGTGGTAACAGCCTGTGGATGTTTTGTTTCTCGCCTCTCTGTTTCTTTTCCCCAATGAGTGTTGGTCTGTCCACGTTTCAAGACTTCCTTTAGTTATAAACTGTGGCAGACCCCTCAGCTGAGACTAGGATATGAAATTTTTAAACTTGAGTTTTTGAAATGGCAGCCCCAGGGATTGAAATACCAGGATCATTTAGTTACGAAAAAAAAGTCAAGCCTGTATATACAGATAAAATGTAGTTTTGTTTTCAAGAGCGTTGATGTCTTCTTGTGGTAAATCAGGATCAGGCATTTAAAAGTCCTCTTTTAAGCAATCATCGTAAGTAAGTTCATGTTAAATGTCTGCACGAGTGCAGTAGACTGCCTCCTTGGCATTGTTGCTTCAGGAGGGATTTCGGGAGGGATTCTGTAGAACTGCACTATCGTCACTGAACTGTGCTTATAGAGAGGTGTAACATGCCATAACACAGTTTCAAAAGCAGCCAAATTACTACCCTTTCCAAGTACTGTTGTTTTCTGTAATTAAATGTGATGAGCCTGGGCTGTTTGTTCTGGTTTTTTTCCTCTGGGACAAAGGGTTTCATCTGTTTGTTTTCACTCTGATGCCCTAGGAACTTCAAAGCAAATGATACAGGGTTACCACCTTCCTGGCTCATCTAGTTACTGAAATTGCCCTCATTTTTTGATGTACCTCAGCACTTCCTCGATCCTCTGTAAATTCACTTTCCATTAAAGAGAAAGTCAGACACATACATCCCTTCCACTAGTCCCCATCTCCTAGAACTCATTTTCCTAATTTCTGCAGAAAATAGCACTTAGAGGAGGTGCTGCTGACAATCTGTTAAGTAGGTTAAGTCTCTGTCTATATTGCTCTTTCTCCCAGCTAAATGCAACAGTTTAAGAAGATGCGAGCGAAATTCATGAGACCTGAGCCGAAAATTGAGGCGTTTTGAAAATATATTACTTTTTTCAAAGAAAAGGCTTTTAAGTTAGACTTAGAAAAATACTGGCAAGTGAATTTTAGAAGTATGTTTAATCACATTTTGAAAGATGCTGAAAAAATGCTGAGAAGAAAATTTAGTTAATCCTGGCAATTGAGATAGGCTATGTTTCCCCCATAATTTAACAGAGTAATAAAGTCCACCTACTAATAAAACCAGAATTTAGAAAGTCATTAAGTATTTATAGTGGTATAGTGATGTGTCTGGGACAAATGTGACAAAACTGATTAACTCATGGAGCAGGAAACAATTCTGAAGGTAGATGCTTGATATATTTTTTGTGCTGAAGGCCTGATGTAGTCTAGGGAAGGAGAAATACAGGTAACAGTTCTGCAGGCAGCACTCAAGGCTTGTGAGCCCAATAGAAAGATATACAAACTGAGATGTTTCATCATTCTGATTTGTCTGAATCCTATAAATCTATTATAACACAAATTTGTTCCTTATAATTTGTTCTTGATATCAATTTTCTTTCATTTAATGCTGTGATGAAACCAGAATGAAAAAATCGTTTCTAAAGAATTCACTTTCTTGGTGATGTTTCTTTTGTACGGCTCTAACCATGAGTATTGTTACCTTTAACAAGTAACGAGTTCTGCCACTGAGGCAGAACTGAGGTTCTACAACAACAGTAAATGATTGTCACATATACAGAGTTGTGTTTGTGATTCCCGCCATGCTAGAAATAAAAAAGTTAAATAAATGTATTCTTGAATGAACTAAAAGTATTGATAGAAGAGCAACATCTTGGCCAATGAAAACGCTACAAAACTGAGTATGTTAAGAATAGGAGAACTTACGCTGGCTAAATCAAAGTTTGTGGACTCTCAAGAAGTTATTACAGAAAAGTGATAAAATTATGTCCGTAAAAATGCTGCATTACCAGTTTCCCACTGTGATTAGTAACGCATGATCGTTGTTATCTTTGTTTACAGTTTTGATTTTTCTCTACATGTCAGGCAGAAACTTGCATTGCTCTTTTGCTGTTGTGGCTAAATATGCCTGATGTGAATCTGCATCTCTGTCTTCCATTCTGGAAACTAATACGTTAGTAAAAATACAGGGCACAGGCAGAGTCATGGATTTGTAAACACAGATGAAAAATCAAGATTAAATATGTGACTAGAATTTCTTTTACCCGTAAGAAAACATAATTTACATAGCATTGCTTAGAACACAAATAATACAGCTTTCTTGAGTTCTGGCAGTTCGTGTGACAGCTGAGACTTCTGTTGGATCAACATGTGTCTTTTCGCTATTTCTTGAAGATCTCAGACAAGACAATTCTTTCAGCACCCCCTAAGGAAAATGGGAGACTGCATTCAGTACAGAAGGCAACAGTAACAAATACTAGTGACCATTCTCATGTAAGACAGAGATGATAATGCTCAATGGCATCACAGGGTAAGTCCAGACGTGCTTGGCTCCTGTCATTTTTCATTACATACATCTGATGCAGAGTAAATATGTGTGTGTGTATATAGCCATATCTCACAATTATGAGCAGCATTCCCCCATTCCTTCCTAGCAATGAAGATTCATTTTTCATTTGAGGTCCTTTTGTCCCTCTCAGCTAAAGCAGACCAAACTGTTGATTGGCACCTTTTACTGGGGCTTCTTTAAGCAAAAGTGCCTCCCAGACAGACAGGATTAGGGTGAGTAGTGTTGCTTCTTTAGAAGGTTAAAGTCTGGCCCAGTGACTAAGTGCTGTGGACATAGAGTAATGGAGTAAAATGGTGCTGCTGCTGCTAAGTCTTCTTAATTTCATGGCTGGAACTGGAGGTAATCTCAGACTTCATTGAGAGATAGGAGAATACTCTTTGTGGGACTAGAAAGATCAGATTTTGATCCTAGTCATTATGATCCCAGTCATAGTGCACAGAGATGTAGCTATTTCATAACAGCTTACTATCTCAGATTTGGTAGGGGGAGTGCGTTGAAGCAGCACAAAGTATAAGTTGGTTTAAGAATGAAACTTAATGTTGGGTATTTATTAAACCACTGATACCTCAGAGGAAACAAAAATAAACACAGAGTTATTTAAGAGAAGGATCTTCTTGTGTTTACCCAAAGCCACACAAGTAATTTTGTCTTCAGCTTTATGCTAGCCACAGCTTCCCAATGGAATTCCAGTTTAAATCTCTTACATAATCAGAGCACTTTCGGGGGAGAATTTGACCCTGAGGGAGACAGGAGAACTGGAGAGACTTGCTAATAGTCATGTGATAAAAATAGTCTTTTCATTAGCCCTTCATGAAGCACGGAGATTGCCTTGAAACGTGCCTTAGCTAGTATCAGAAATAGCCAAGCTAGAGATGAAAAGCATCCTTGTGCTCAAATGAAAAGGGAAAAGAAGACCCTAAGAGATTCTGTGACAGTCCTCCTAATGAGTTTCTCACACGTCACCATTTAAAATGGCATCCTTTTTTCACCAACACAGAAGTACAGGCATACCCTGGACATTCAGGTTCTCATGCACTCTTTCTCCCCTTAAATGCAGAATACATTAGCATCAGTTGTATTTCAGGGTCCATAGAAATCAGTCCTTACAGCCCAGGTGTTTAGATACAGAAAGAAAAATGAGCAAGTCTCATGATCCCTGGGAAGCAACACTTCAAGAGTTGAGAGAAGAGCAGTTTCTTTCCTGGTTTTCCTTATACAACATACCTAGTTCACCTACCTCATCTGCAGGTAGCCTGGCTCTTTAATCCCCTGTTTGACAATGGTAGGAGATTTATCCTACTTCACACTTGGAGGGCTAAGACTTTTGTGTATTGTTCTTCCAAATGTGTTACTTGCATCTCTAAACTTTTCCATGAAGTATGGAGCAGTTTTTGCAGCTTACATGGGATATAAAGACTAATAAGGTAGATTTTTCCTTCCTACCAAAGTACTGAGAACAAAATTTATATAAGTTAAAGGTCATCTCCACTTAATGGAATAAGCACCTGGGGCATGAGGAGAAGATATGCCTCATCATTTTAATGACTAGTGAAAGAGTGATATTACGATCCAATACAACACTTGGTCATGGTCAAGCATTAACAGAAACCTATCAGTGGTAAAAAATTAAAGTGCCACTATATATGTTATAAAAATATCTAAAACCAGAGCCAGTCTGAAGCAGGGGTGTGATATGAAACTGGATATGAAACTAAATCAGTTATAATACTGTTCATTTTAAAATATTGCTGAAACCACAGATAATCCAAAGATAGTGATAACGTCTATGTTTCAAGTTAACAATGCATAGCATTCTGTCCTGTCTTGATAATTTTCTACTGAAACAGAAAGAAATGAAAAATGTTTGCTTGTTTGTAAAGAGTAAGTCCTTTACAAAAATTCGTATTTGCAATTAGAAATAGTTTAGCAAGAGATACTGTAGAGGGATATATCTGTGAGGTTTTGAGCAAAGCATTTACATTTTCCTTTCTGTCCAGACTTTTATTTTATTGCATACTTACTCCTGAACATTATTTTTATTTATTTATTTTTAATACTTTTAATTTTTTTTTCCCTCCAGCATTACAGCTGAGGTATCCTTGTCACTGAGCAAGGACAGAGTGCCACACAAGGGAGGGAGATGCAGGCAGCAAGGCAGGCAGAGTAGTGTCACCCCAAAGAGAGCCAGGTCTACAGTGCCAGGGGAGAGCAATCATGACAGGTCTGTAGATAGTCTCCAGCCAAAAGTGGAGGTTGACAGATGAATACATGGTGATGAGACAAATCCAAGGTCAAGCCAGGAAGTCAAATCCGTGTGGTCAGAGGCAGGATTCAGATCAAGAGGGTTCCTGGCCAGGTGTGGGCATAGGTGCAATATAGCTCTGGCAGAAAACAAGTGTGAGACCCCAGCCTAAAAGCAGATCCTGGAGAAAGGTGAGGAGTCCTTGCAAGGGCTTCTCAGGCAACACTCCTGCATGTGGCTTCGTGGCTGGAGAGCTGCTCTGTCAGTGTTGGCCCTGAGCCCAGGCAGGTAGCTTCCAGGAGAGAGGGGCGTGCTCGGGGAGCATAGCTGTTTATAACCCATGTCAGGATTGGGTTTCTTTTTTATTACTTGCTTTACACATAATACATAAAAATGAGGTATTTTTTCAAGAACTAAGTATCAGAAAGCCATGTGCAGATTCAGTGGACATCAGGCCTCTGGTTGCTATTTATGTCTTTGAGAATCTCCTACTTTTGGAATTTTAAAAACCAGGGAATTATTTTATAAGAACTAAATTATAAAGGAAGTGAGGGATCTGGAAGAAATGTGTGAGATGAGAGGATACTCAGCTCAGCTCCTAACTAATATTTGACAGAGCAGAGCACTGAAATACTTTATCGCAGAATCATCTGACACACCATGCTTCTTGCTAGCCAGACTGCACGAGAAATCATTAAAGATTCCTCTTTGGAGTGTACTCTCTGAAGGGAGAGAGATATCAAAAACAGGAGAACAAGCAATTAGCAGTAGACCTAGACAGTATAAAACTGAAATCATGGAAAATAAAAATCCTCTTTATAAATACGACTTAATATGCCCACATTTCTCCTTGCAGTACGTTCTCAAGTTTTCCATTCTGGAACTAGCACATTACTGGGGAAAGCAAAGACATGTGCCAGGGATTCCAGTCAGAGTGAGGCTGAGCCCTAGATCAGATGGTAGTTGCATGTGGCTACAAAGGATACCTCATTTTATTCCCAACAGGTATGTCAAATCAGGTGTTTGGGTTTCAAATCAAACCAGTTTTCTTTTCTGTCTCTTCCTTTCTGTCACCATCTGAGCCACTATTTCTTGTGTCAAAGCTTGCAGTGCAAATGGTAGATGGATCTCTGGGTGAAGTAGAAGAAGTTGCTGGCTGCCCAGTGTTTTCTGACGGAGGGAAGACTTGTCTGACTTCAGCAGGGAAAGTAATGTACCCAAAGAACCAGAGAATCCTGAATAGCAGAGAAATCTTTTCAGGTTCAGTAGCATGCTGAAAAAAAATCCTCCTCTTCTCTGACTAAACTACTTCTGACAACTAGTCAGTCACAAAACATTCTACAAAATGGCCTTATGCCAAACTGGCCGTTTACCAAGTTCACTCCACTTGAGGCACAGATTAAAAAAAGCTAATTGAGACAAAGTCTCCATCAGCAGAAAGACTGTGATGTTAAAGAAAGACTGATTTTTACTTCTCTCTATAATTGTGACATTTATTTTAATTACAGAATGAGAGTGGTTGCATGGTAGTGATCCCCGGCTGCATTTGCAATCAGTTGTTTGCATACAAAAACCAACATTCCTACTGTTGAAATAATCTGTTCTGCTTTTATTTTTTTTTTTTAATCTCCCTTTATTCCTGTATTGTGTTACAGAAACCTAGGATGATCCTTTTTCCCCTGTGAAAAAATGTGAAAATACATTTGGGTAAGGCATCTTGATACATAGTAACTGGCAGAAACCAGAATGGTGGAGACTTCGAGCATGTAAAAAAGGATATGGAACAGTATGACTGTTCTTTGTGTAGCTGGGATAAGTATTGAACTGAAATTATAGCAGGATAGAAGCTGGTGGAGAAACTCTGCTAGCAAAGAAGGGTGGTGAAGCATTGGATTACACCACAAAGGAAGGGGTAGAGGCTCCATCTTCAAAGGTCATTAAAAACAGGTTAGGCAAACATCTCTCTAGTCTGGCATATGCAGAAATGATCGTGGCTTGAGGAAAGGAAATTATCTGGGTCTCTTTTTCTTTTTTGGGTTGGTCCAAAGAGAAGATCAAAAAGGCTAAATGTTCCTTCAGTTGAGACACCCTATCTCAGTGATCTCTCAGTGTCTCTTAGGAATCCCTGATCGCATGACATCCTGGAAACATGGAAGCAATTGTGGCTTATGAGGGTGTCTTTCTGGGGGAGAGAAGGGCTGTGTGCAATGTCAATAGATGTGCAGTGCTAATTGTACATAAAAATATGAGCTTTGGAAAATCATTGAAGAGTTCTGGAAACAGGAATGAGTAATTCAATGAGAAGTGAGGAGAGCAGGAAAAACTCATTAAGGGAAAATGGACATTTCAATTGAGTGCCACTACTACCAGTGGATTGACCAGTGTATCTTAGGACTATGATGCAGGTTAAGAACAGAATTGTCCTTTGGGTGCTGTCTGTCACTATTACCCAGGTCCTCCACTAGATCTTCAGAGCAGCCAGGGTTTCTGTTCTTAAGCACTGCAGACATCTGTAACATTTCTGCCTGTGTGGGAGGACTGAAAGATGGGAGGCGTTTGAGAACATCAGTGATGTTCTGCTCAGCTGAAAAACTCAAATTATTCTGTGCTGAATGGGACCCACTTTTCCTAAGCCTCCCAGGCAGTCATCTTGACAAATTGAAATTCATTCTCACATTCTCAGACTTGCTGAATGCCCTTTGAACGACTACAGCATTGACATGCTATGTTACAGTAACAGAAACACAAAGATTTGTTCAGGAAAATCTCTTATGCAGAAATCTACACAGGCTACGATTTTCTAAAGTTTAACCTGGATCACTTTGAAAATAAAATCCTTGTTGGCTTTTCTGAGAACGGAGAGTTCATTTTTTCTTATCCAGTCTCTTTAGAGGCTTTCAGTCGTATGTTACATCAAATAACTAACATTACCAATATTTTCAGTTAGTGAGATAATCACTGTTACCTGTTAGTTTTCCACTCATGAGTATTTTCCTTGCAGAATTCTGGATATCATCATTCTATCTTCTCTTTAGAAGAAGAAAAATTACATGTTGTTTTACATGATGAAAAATCTAGAATGATGCTTTTGTACCACAATAGTTCATGTACTGGTCAATCCTCTAAACAGAGAATAGTCTTATTCTTAAGGAAAAATGTTTCTTCTTCAAGTCTGTGACCTATCCTAGGTGACAGTCTTCATGCAATCTGCAGGAAGTATACAGGACACTTTTCATTTCAAGTTTTGATGTTTTTTCTAAGATGTTTAAAATAAATTAATTGTTTAGGCTCGTTTAGTGCCACAGATCAAACCCAAAGTGCGGCAGCAGAACAAGCCTTCCTGTGATGCCTCACGAACTAGAGTGAACTTGAGGAATGCATCCATAGAAGCATACGTTTGTTCAGTATTCCCAGTAACCTGAGAGTGCAGGGAAGACTACCTGCTGCCTTCACCAATTAATACCACTTGCTTTTTCGAGGTTTCTCTGAGTTTCTGAGGTATGTACAACATTGTGAGTGGTTGTCAGAGTAAGCAGTTTCTTTGCTGTAGTTTTCAATGGCTGTAGTTGCCTTTTTTATCTGTTTTGCTTTCATACTGCCTCCCTGCTCCGTTCCTTTGGGAAGTATGTAACTGCTCCTTCTGCTGTCATCAAAGATTAATCATCTAACATGAACCTTTCAGATCCTTGAAAACCAATATGTCACCATTTCCTACTTTAATTTATGATTACCATTTTTTTAGCTTGAGACCTCTGTCTTTGAAATTCTCTCAAACTCTTGAGTATTTGGAAAAGCGTATTAGGGAAATTAAGAGATACCACAAAGTTAAGTGATGGTGTGTGTGCAAGGTCAGGATCTTGCTTACTGCTCTCCAGCATTTCTTCAGACCCACACTTTATTACCTCTTCAGCACTCCCAGCAGGGTGACGGCACTCAGTACCTCTGAAGCTACTAATGTACTACGGAACTTATTACAATGTTTAGTCTTTTAGTTAAATTATCAGTAATTCTGAAGAAAATCAGGTGTTATTGCTTAAACCTGCTAATCCAGGCTCGGATGAGGCCTGAGTCTCACTGAACCATATGAGCTCACCTGTGTGTTACTTGAATAAATGTTTGCAACAAGAATGATGAGAAAAAAACAAAGGGTGGGAGGAGAAAACACTGAATCTTTCTAAGATATGCATATTAATAATGAAAGGAATGAGAGAGATTTATCTTTACAAACAAACTGTGGGTCTGCTGACAGGTAAAAGCTAGATACTGACAGGTCAAAGAAACAATGAGAGGAATTCCACTGATTGATGAAAGGAGTGAGAGGGATTTGTATTTACGAACAAACTGTGGGTCTGCTGATAGGTAAAGATAGATACTGAGAGGCGAAAGAAGCAATGGGAAGAAACGGGGTCTGTATTAAGCGATTCGGGAAGTCTGTACCTCTCAAGTACCTCAGCCAATGGGGAAAGAGAGAGGGAAATGCGGCCGGGAAATCAGGATAAAAAGGAGGCTATGTCCTCTAACACTTTGAGAGACCCCGTGGCCTCTCCCTTTATTTGAATAAAGTTACAGGACTCCTCTGTCTCCTTTTTGGACATAAACCTCTGGTGTTTGTGGATTAATTTTCCTGACAATAACAATCATCATCATCATCATCATCATCATCATCATCATAGCAGTTGTAACCAGATCAGACTTTTGACCCAGTTGTCCAGTTCATTGCGTAAGCAGCAGAAAGCCTGGAGGACCAGCACCATGAGGAGAAAACAAGACACTCATGCTGAAAGGCCTCTTTTGGTACATGTAATTGTTTGCGCCAATGTGGATTTACAAGATGAAAGTCAACACCCTTTGTCTGTAGGGTTGCATTACGTAGGTCAGCAAAACCCTTTCTGCAGGTTAAAAATGCATAAACAATGATTAGGGCGACACAGTGAAAGTGTGATCACTTGTGCTATGGTACTGTCACCACACGCCAGAGCCCTGGGAGTGTGTTGTGGCTGCCCAGTGCATCACTGTGCTCTTGGGAAGGGGCAGAAGGCCACCATCTGCTGCCTCTGAACTCCCAGGTGAGAACCTGACATCGGGCAGGTTCTCTTGCACCGCTGCTCTGAGCTCCATTTGGGACAGCTTGTGCATCAAGAGGGGGCTTTCCTTGCACCAGACCGCGCACGGCGGGTGCAGCAAGAGGAGGCTTTCCTTAATCCAGTCTGGGCATAGTGGGTGCACGCAGAGGAAGCTGTCCTTGCAGCAGACCGGACACGATGGGAACCTGCCTGCCGTTGTGCTGCCAGGAAACCACTAGAGAGCAGTGTCAGAGTGCTCTCGCCGTGCCCAGCAAACGCCCTGGGTAGGGGAAGCTGGGCTGGTCCCAGCAGGAGAGGCACTCGGACTCTGTGTCGCTTAAAATTATGGTGGGGCTATCACTGTAAGATGAGAATAGCATGGATAGTCTTACATCCCTGTAGATGCTAGGAGCCTGGAGCGGTGTAGCATTGAGCAGGATGCCAACCCATGCACAGGACGAACATACTCTGCATAGTGGAGTTTTATATGCTAAGAACTTTAGCTACTGATTTCACAAATTACAGCACAGTCGTCATGAATCTGATAATTTGTGTCTTTAGAATGCCCTCATTTTTAAATATCAAATAAGCCCTGGTAGTGATTTTTTGAGTTTTTGTCTGGGGTTTTTTGGTGGTTTGTTTTTGTTTTTTGGTTTTGAGATTTTTTTGGGTTTGTTGCTTTTTGGAGATTGTTTGGTTTTCTTGTTTGTTTGTTTGGGGTTTTAGGAGGCTTTTTTTTGGTTTTGGTTTTGTTTTTGGTTTGGTTTGGGGTTTTTTTTTGTTTGGTTGAGTTTTGGTTTTCTGTTTTTGTTTGTTTGCTTGTCTGTTTTGGGTTTTTTTGGTTTTTTACTCAGTGTCCTCATCTTGCTTTCAAGACAAGAACCATCTGGAAAATTTGAATGTCAGAATAAATAAATATTTTCAATGATATCTGATGCATTTGTCACACTAATTTTTGTTCTGACTTATTGCTGGAATTTGCTATCCTAAAATACTTGAAAGCACATAGGTGGCAACTTTTGTTCAGCAATATTGTATCCATTGTTATTTGCTACAAATATTACAAATTTATATTTAAGTTATATGGTTATTGGATCACTAATAAGATTGCATGTTTTTAACAATATCTAAAGTTGTATTGCTCATAAATTTTTGAAATATCTTTATTTTCCCTTTCTTTCATAGCAGAAGTTATAATTGTGTTAATTAATGAAATGGAAATAATGTAGCTTAAGGGACCGTCTGAGTACAGCCAACATAACAGAAATACATCTGTAAACATAAAGTGATTTGATAATTTAATTTCAATCAGTAGAAATGACCTGGGTTTTTTTCAGATTAAGAGGTCCTTTGAAGAGAAGAAGCCAAAGAACTTGGTGTTGTTGCACTAAGCAAGTCAAGCAGCAGTACATAGAATTCACTTAATCTATGCTAGACAGGGTCTATCTGGGATAATCCTTGGTGTGATGGGATGTTAAGATATTAATGCAAATTTTGTAACTACATATAACTTACAACCAGTAAAAGGAGCAAATGTAAAGCAAAGATCATTGAGATGAGTACTTCACTTTCTTCAAATGTATTTCTGATTTATATACAGAGAGTTGTGGGTAGAGCAGAAGAATATATTGCTCACTGAGCTGTCAATCCTTTCTTTTTACCAAGGTGTATATATATTTATATTGCACTGGTTTCCTTTTTAGAATTTCTGGTGCTTCTCTGCTTAAATGCAGAGATGGTAATGTGCATCTTAAGTAGCTGGGATAGATTGTTAAATCAGGTAATTGCCAGCCGTTCCTGTCTGTCCGTCTTCGATCCAAGATTCCCATGTACATGTGGCCATTCTCCAGGAACTCTGAATGAGGTGATAGACAAGTAGCTGTAAAGGTAATATATGATATTTACAGTCCTTGAATCATGATATCAATGTCATCTGAATATTTGTCAGTCCTATTAAAGAAAGTAGGATCAGTCTGGTAATCTTTTGGCTTCTGTAGTGTCTGACAAGTTGTAATCCCTAGCTTCGCTGCCAGCAAATTCCTTATCAAGAAAAGATATCCTAAAACACAGTGCCAATAAAACCTCTCCAATATGTTAATATAAGTGGGCTCTTTTAAGCAGGTAATTGTAAAAAAAAAACCAAAAAAACAAACAAAAA
>VZTA01029786.1:0-10012 GCA_013398855.1 Mohoua ochrocephala
TGTGCATTTGCAGATGTCTGGCCGGATGTCCTTTAACAAAAGGAAAGAAAGGAAGGACATATGAACGGGCAAAGGACCATATATGTTAAACACATTACCCTCAGAACATTAGTTTTTTCAGGGAAGAGTCCTGTGTTTACCCTAATAATTTGATACACATAGTATAATTATATCTATTTTTCCAATTCCTCAAACAGAAATGGAAGATTAGTAGCATTTTACTACCCTCTTAAAAGCAAGAATAAGCAGATCTCCAAAGATTTCAGACTATCAGAGTTGATATGCAAAATGCCACATGTGGTACTTTTATCTAATCAGGCAGCAGTCTATCACAAGGCTAATTTTAAAAACAATAAAGCTGGATCTTAACAAAACCCCAACTTTTATACTTTTGTCACTACATATCAAGGCCTTTTAGAACTGAAGAATCTGGCAGTATTCCAGATTACAAATGATGTGAATTTGAGTCAGTAAACTGGTTATATAATGCATGCAATTCACATCCTGTAGAAAAATCAGTTCATACTTCTCTCTGGCTGAGAAACTCTAAACTATCTTTATTCAAAAGATAGGCAGATTCCTTACTTGCAGCCAACATTATCAAAAATACCACTGCATATTAAAAAGCCATCACTATGAAGAGACACAAAAAAAATCTTGTTCCAATTCTTTAATTTACAATGAAAAATTGGTGAAAGCTATGGGAGATACCTGCAGCTGTTGCCTATTTCAATAAGCTTAAGAACATCTTCAACACATTTGACTTCCCGTTCCTGTAATCCCACCACCTGGACTTGCTGTTTACCATCTTCTAACACTCTTAATTTTGTCTTCCTGTTCAACAAGTCAAAAACCTTGGGGAGGAGGGGAACAGAACAGTTAAAGAGGAGCTTTAAAAGACATTTTTGCTTCAAATCTCATATCAAAATATGCAAAGCATTCCATGCACAATCTTGCTTGAGCAGGGAGGTTGGAAGCTTGTCCCACTGTGGTCCTTTCCAACCTTTGATTGAAAGGGAAGTGTAAAGAATTATTTGAAATAAAGCTTGTAGTACAAAAAGGAAAAAATTTTTTGTAACAAACTCACAATCTTGTTTGTGAAAGAGAAATTCCACCTTCCTCAGAAAAAAATCAGATACTTACCTTACCACTATAGATCTCAAAAAATGTTGCATATACTTGAAGTTCTAACTTCTTATAGTTTGGCTTCTTTAGCATTAAAAAGACATCTCTAGCTGTGAATACATTTACAAAATAAAAAGAAATGTAGTTATGTATTTTCATTTAGTGAAGACTCATTAATACATAGCAGTCTATTTTACAGCATGTCTCATGTTTTGCAAGTGTAAGTCAATCAAATCAATCAATTAAGAAACACTGCAGTTTAAACTGCCACATTACATTGGAAGATGCAAAAGACTCCAAAAATTGTAAACTTAATCGTCATTTATATTTCTTACATTTCTTAAGTTATCTATAAATATTTACCTTACTGTGTAAAAACTACACACCTAGGAACTACTTTTTATGTTACCAAAGCTCCACTGTAATGCAAAATATGTAGACCCTTATGTTTGTACAACAGGAAGTAGAAATGTATTGACCTCAACTAATTTGCAAAAAGCTAGCAGAACAATAAAGTCTCACCTGCAAGTGCATATATTCCTTTAGAACAATCTTGGTTCTTTCCTGAAAAGTCACCACCCATAGTCTAAATTAAAAAACAAAGACCAAAAATACACTATAAAGATCACAGAACTGTAACTTACATATTTGTTACTTATTAGAATTTATTGAAGTGTATAATACACAAAAAGTGTATTGTTGACATGTAGAGGAAATGCTTACATGGGTTTTTCCACTGCCTGTTTGTCCATATGCAAAGCAAGTGGCCATTCCCCTTTCAAATATGGTCTCTACTAATGGTCGAGCTGTAAACCTTAAATGTAAAAAAACAACAGTATTTAAGAAATTTAATTACTTTAAAATCCCACACTACCACAAGGACACTATAAATTTTAATGCCAGAAGTGATAAAACCGGTTCTGAACTTTGAGAGGCCAAAGGACATCTCCACATTAATTCCTGAACTAAAGAGGCTACCAGCTCTAAGGCATTCAAATATCCTGAACAATTAGAGAAAAGCTACAAGGTGTTTCCCATTTATTTTACAAAAATATTATCTTTCTTCAAACCCTGAGAAAAAGAATTTTCTTGTTTTAGTGATGCAACATGGCACAGTTTACTACATGGAGTTTGGAGCTCCCTAAAGAAGGCATCATTATAAGATACAGAAGTAGGACAGTACAGCAGTTAAATGCTTAGATTTTGCCAATACAAAAAATCCACTATAGTTTTTGCTCCCTAAATCAGCTTCCAAGATTACATTTAGAAGACAAGTGGTCAAAAACACATTGCATATCTTAATATTTTGAGAACATAGTTACGCTGAGACAAGGCTCAATAAAATGTGTACCCAAGCTCATCAGAATGGAAAAATCCAGTTATCCCTTAAGCATTATTTGATGTGTCAAAAATATTTTCCAAAGTATAATTTTTCTATTTTAGAGTATTAATTTTTACTTAAATAAATGTAGCTATTGCTCCTAATTCACCTGCTTATCACCATTACTTCATGAAAACCTCCAAAAACAAAGGGTAACCTTATGGAGGGCTACCTCCACCAGGTGATGGAGGCAAGAGTCTCTCTTTCTAAACTTTTTCCAGGTGTTTACAAATAAAGTATGTTTAGTGACAGAAACAAGAATGATTGTCAACAGAAACACTGAGGTGTTACAACCTCCTTTCATTCCACTTTGGAACAAACACATCACTTACAAAAATAATATGGGTAAGATTGAGCCATTCAGCAACTGAGGGTTATGCAAAAATCTAAGTTCAACTGAATCGTCAGTTTTCATCAAAAATGTACCAGATGATTCCTGATCAGCCTTAGTCTTTCTTTTTTGCATCCTCCAATTATATACCTTTTTTGTCCTCAAGAGGATATTCCCAATCAATTTCAGGAAACTTATCCACCTAAGAAGCACATTCCATTATCTCTGCTTAACTGAGTTTGAAATTATTTATTTTGCTGATTTATAAAAAATTGACTTAATTTTATGTATTTTAAAATAAGGCAAAATACAAACATGTCTAGAAAATTTTTGTAAAGCATTATACAACCCCAAATGGTACCAATGTCAAAACAGTCAAACTTTCCTTCTAGTAGAACCTTTATTTGCAATCTTGATCCTTTGGAAATATAAACTCTGATTCTCCTTTAAAATTCAAAAGGCATTTAAGTTTTTTAATACTAAAGAAAACTTGCAACTCAGTGTTGCGGCTCATGGATTCAAAAATACTTAAAATACAGCTTAAGTAAAATAATAATAAGAAAATAAAGAGTAGTACATTTCTTGAGAACATTTTTCAGTATAGAAATATGAGTAACTTTAGCATATTGAAGAAAACTGAAGTAACTTGTCATATTTTTTCCCCCCATTGTGACCCTGGTAGTTCTGGTTAGAGCAGAACATGATACCTATCTTCTTCGCAATTGTATTACTACAGGAGGCCTTGAAGTAGATTATCCTTCGTGTAATAATCATTATTGTGCCAGATGAGGGAGGCAAAAAAAAAAAGCCTGTACTGCTATACAGACTAGAGATTTGTTGTTTCAGTACGAATACAAGCATCTTTCAATACTTTCCCATATTACTATTAATTTATTATGCAAGTAATAAAAATTTTGCTGAAGAAACTCAGTACAAAAACATAATAACATTGTATGTCAAAACCAGCCCTCATATTTAAACACTATGCTCACAAAGACAAATAACATGAAAGAAGGAGATTACAGGAACTGGTTGTTAAGGGGGAGGAAAACTATTGCAAGAGGCTGTAAGGAAAAGGCTAGACAGAAAAGCAAAACTTGAGACAAAGGAAGGACATGGGGTGTAGGCCCCTTTGAGTCCTTCTGAGAAATGTCTCAAACACTCACAAATGAAGCAACTGGAAACAGCCAGGTGTTTCATGACATATGCCATGAGATATGCGTCCAAGGGATTTCCATGGGCTTGATGGCCTGCTAATGGGCTAATAAGTTATCAGGTAAAGGCTCTCTCTATCTCTCTCCTCCAGCCTCTGGTGGTGTTTCATTGCATCTGTAGCCAAGTATTCTTGAATCTGTCACTTTCCTCCCCCTCTTGTGTTGGAATGTCCTAAGGGATACTGACTCTACCCAATAAGTGGGCAGGCAGGGAGAGCTAGGAAGTGACCTCTCAGCTATAAGCCAGGAGAGGTTCGAGCAGTGCCAAGACAACAGATATCGGGGAAAGGCCAAAGCTCAACTACTACCCTATTTGATGATATCTCCGTGTGACAGAGGCACACCTCACCAACTAGATCACTCTCCCAACAGCTCTTTACTATCAAGAAAGAAAAGATACTACCAGTAGACAATCATTAGAGACAGAAATTTCCAGGAACACAGCTTTGTGGTTTAGAAGTTTTTTCATTAGTGTAAACTAACAGACTAAAAAGTTTTAACTTTTGCTACACTTCTCCTTTTACTTATATCAAGCATAAGACACAAGTTTTCATTTTCAAGGCCTTTTAATAATTCTCTTATCCACCACCAGGATGTTAGCATCTAACATCAGTCAAGATATGATGCCAACTTTGACTTCCTAATTGTTGAATTAAAACCAAGAATTAAGATCATTCTCTGTCCCTACTCCTTAAGGCTATGGGAAGCACTTTCTAAGCATAAGGAAAATTATCTTAATCAAATTCCTTTCTAATATCAATATTCTTTGCAAAAATATTCACAATACTTAGACAGCCTACCAAGATTATGACCTGTTATGGTGTCTAACCTTGCCTGCTACTGTATCTAATCCATTTAGCAACTTGTACAAGGTAAATAGCTACTTCTAAACAAGTTTTTTTAAGTATTGTGTACATTATTCTGTTTCAACTGCAGAAGTGAAACAGAAGAATAAAGGAGAAAATGAAGATCCAAATACCATGGGGTCTCTCTCTGTGCTCTTTCCCCACCCTCTCCTGATTTGTTTGCCTCCTGAGGAGGCAATACACACTAGAGCCTGGAAAAGTCTTGGAGGAGAACTGAGAGCAGGATTCAGGATAAACAGAGCTAAACCAAAAGTAAACAGGCAAAAGAATGAAGTTAGCAATATACATATCTGATAACAGAGAGAATAGAAGTCCATGACCAAGGTAAGCCCACAGTTATTCACATCAAAGATATATGAGAAAAAAGATTCCCAAAAACCCCCATATACACATACCTGTAAACCATTTCATTAGGAGCCATGTCATCAAAGGCATAATCAAAACGAAAAGTTTGGTTTTCTAGGTACCTTGTTAAATCCACCTTTTGTTTTGGTTCATGTACCATCACAACATCTTTACTAGGAATTGTTATTACATCAAGGTCTTTCATTAAAGTTTCTATAAAATAAATGAAATATATATATTTAAGTAGCAACACATCACTATTTTTAACATATTTTCATTGTTTACACTCTTATAATGTCTCAGATAACACAGCTCCTCCAAATAAAAACACTGCAATGGACTTGGGCTTCTGAAACCTAGATAGTAATATGCTAAGTAAGGGATTTCATTTTTGAAGTCTAGTTGTCCTATCTTATCAGGTGCTAGAAGGTAAAGAAAGGTTGTACAAAGTTGATTAGAAAAACTAAGATAACGATAGCACTATCATTATAGCTTCATTTTAAAATTCTGTCTTTTTATTTTTCCTAAATCTGTAAAGTTACAGTCATATGCTCACAGCTTTCAAAAAGAAAAAAAATTGTTTTCATTCTACACAGACAGTTTCATTTTTGTATTCCTCCTGGAATCGCAAGTCTTTAATATAGAATTTCTCTAAAGTAAAATGCTTTCTTTAAATTATCTTGTAAGCAGAAAAAGCTGAACATGCTAATGATGTTTCCTATCACTAGGAATGAACAAAAGCCATCTAGATGTGATTTCAATAGCGAGTCCTCAGGTTATAATTACTACATAGCACTACAATTTATTGCTAATTGTTGTATGAGATATGACTCAGCAAAACAGAGAACCCAGCGATCCATGATATGCACAAAAATAATTATCTTTTCTGTGTACAGTCAGGATCACTAATGTGTCCTACTTGCATTTCTATGCAAAATTTCTTAAGGCATGCAGTTCAAGAATTTGATGTAGCTCTATACAATCAGATAGACATCTTTTCATCAGTTAAAATGCTGATCAAACAGCTCAATGGTTACTATTGCATGACATTACACACCAACAGAAATATGCATTCAAGTCACTATATAATCAATTTTTCAACTGCACTGCAATAATATATAATGCAATTATTCTGCAGCAATCACAGAGAATAAATAAGGAATAATGGTGAAAAGATCTATATAAAGGTAATTTTTTTCAGAAAAAACTGTAGTTAAAGCAGTCAAAAGCTGTTTTTCTTAAACAATTGTTTGGAGTAAGACATTTACCTGCTTCCAGCTATTTGTTATGACAATCTGTATTCCTTGCTGATGAAAATTTGAAATAGTGTCTCTGAAATCCACCACACAATTATATAATTTCTCAATCGTAAATTATGTCACTGAAATAAAATCTTAAAATATCAGTCTGAAGACCTACGTCCTGCAAAGTCAATCCACAAAATGGTTGGTGCTGAGAACACCTAAAGACTTTGGTGATAATTCTGTGTTTGTGAGACTAACAGAAATTGATTTATACACTTGATTTCTATTAAATTATTTGAATATCTTACAGCATTTCAAAATACAGAACATGAAAGGGGAAAGATAATATTTTTGACGTGTTATTGCAATAATAAAGGAAAAACTATTTATATTTTTCTCTTTAGGGTATTACACACTAAAATCTATTTCTTTAAATAATTTTATATAATTTTAAAATGTAGCAAGAGAAATATTGTTTCTTATGAACTTTCAAAATTAAATTGAATGTTCTCAGAATACTGCATTAGTGGGTACAAGACTATATTTATGGTTCCTCCCCAGCATAGATTATTTCATTAATACCTTTTTATTATAGCTTATTCTTAAAAATGAAAAATAACTTTAGTGCAAACCTCATTTTTACTTAGACACTCATCTCCTTACCAACAACTCAGAGCTATTTTTAATAGCTCCAGACCACTAATATTCAAGATATGCAATTTGCACAGAATCAAGTCCCACTTCTGAAACCTAACTTATGCCTCATGACTGTCAATTGCTGTCAATTACTGTATTTTCACTTTCTCCACCTACAGTGCAGGTTGAAGGCAACATTCCCCCCCAAAGGTATCACATTTCTAATTTATATTTTATTAAAGATAACCTCCAATGCTAAAACAGAAATTGAACTGTTACCAGACTTGTATATTGAATGCCCTTATGACATAGGTTGTGAAAAATAGTTTCAATCAATCAGTTTTTGAGATTATGCATTCCTTTCAGATCAATTTAAAAAAATTACAGGGAAGAAGAAAACAGTAAAAGTAATAAACAAAAAAGGGAGGGAAAGCAGCAACATGGAGGGGAAGAAATAAGACAAAAGAAAACTAACTATATACTAACATCAATATGTTTTCCCTTTCCTATACAATTCTCCCATGTTCCTCTGGATATCCTCCAGATAACTCTCAATGTGTAGTTGACAGTACAAAAATAATAAACGCATCCCATGTTTCAGAGTCAGAGTGATGTTCTTTGAGTCCTTAAGCTAAAAAAAAACAAAGAGAAGGAAAGAAACATCTTTCAAAATGAAAATCAGCTTACTTTAGTGTTGGATTCATACAGGCTTCAATCCAGATGCATTTGCAGTTCTTAATTTCCCATGAAAGTAAAGAACTTCATAGAAAGATTGGGATTTAACTGGAGGTGAAAATCTAAATGGTTTTTTTGGGGGGGAATATAGACTCCAGTCTGATCACCAGGCAGTAAGAAAAAAAGTTGTAAAGCTAATCATACATGAAAAGAAGTCACTAGGGAGTGATTCCAGTACCTAAAAATAATTGTTTAATGCCATTTCATATGCCCTAAGGTATCCTGCCCAGTCCTGAGCAGCAATTCCAGGAGGTACATGTCTCCAGTTTGTCTATAACCTGCCAGCCCTGCAAGGATATCTTGGACACCCTTGAGCACCTTAAATGTCAGAAGACACCAACATTCAGGCACCTGAATTGTACCCTTGATGCCTGATTCAAGACTTGAAAGTACAAATATACATGTATTAAAAAAAAGTGTAGGAAAGCTTTCATTGAGTAGCTCACTGATCAGAAGATCACTTAAAGATAGTTTAAAAGAATGGTGATCCTAACACAATATAAAAATACTGAAGAAATTACAGTAGAATTAATTCCCAGATCAACTAAATGCATCCTAGATAAGCTTGGGAAAAAATTACACTCCATAAAATGGTGACAGCTAAACTACTTTCTTCCCCGTCTTTATTCAGGTTATGATAAGTTAATAAATTTTCTGGGTGCCTCACACATATTGTCTAGTATAACAGTTTCACCTTTGATCAGTATTTCTAGATCTCTTTAATATAAATAATATTACTATCAGAAGTAGCTTTTCAGAGAAAAAATTCCACAAAATCTTAAATGGCCATACCTTTTTTATTGAGTGGTCGTTTTCGTACACAAACACATATCCTGTGCTCATCAATCTACAAAGGAAACAATCTTTCAGTGAAATATACCCCAATTGCAGTTATACAATATTTTACTTCTATTCTTGAATAACAATATAATTTCAACAAATATAAATTTACAAGACAGTGAGTCATCTGAATGTGTAAAAGCCCCTTGTGTCTGCACAGTAACCTAGAATCCAAAAGGGAGAACAATACATTAATAAAACTCCCTGCAAACAGTGACCTGACCCTGCAGAGTAACAGGTATGTCTTGGAACATAGCAAGCAAATCCAGGTGTAACAGGGTAGATATGCTATTGACAGAAATTGTCACAATATCTTTGATCATGCCCAGGAAGAATTCTCAGTCTTGAGGGGTATAGAAGAGGTAAAAAGCAGAATCTGGACCCTAAACCTCAGAAAGGCAAACTTTCAGTGCTAGTGTATGGGATCCCTTGGGAAACTGTTCTCAGAAGTAAAGGAGCAAATGAGAGCTGGGAGATATTTAAGACATTTTTTCTTAGGGTGCAAGAGCTCTCAATCCCAACATGCAAGAAGTTGGGCAGGGGATGCAGGAGGCCAACTTGGCTAGGTCAAGACCTCAGCCAAACTAAAACACAAAACCAAAATGCATATGCAGTGGAGGCAGAGACACATCCTGGGGAGATTAGAGGGATATGGCCTGGGAGTGCAGGGAGGGGATCAGGAAAACCAAGGCACAGCTGGAGTTGAACTTGGCTATGGACATGAAAAATAACAAGAAGGGTTTCTACAGGCACATAGGACAAGAAAGGAAGATAAAGAAACTGCCCAAAGAGCAAAACAGGAGACCTGGCTACTTGAGCCATGGAGAAAGTTTAGGTACTCAATGAGTTTTTTGCCTTGGTCTTAACTGCCAAGTGCTCCAGTCACACTGCCCAACTCACAGAATCTAAAGGCAGGGACTGAGAAAATGAAGTACCACCCACCGTAGGAGATCAGCTTTGAGACCATCTAAGGAATCTGAAGGTGCAGAGTTCCCTGGGACCTGATGAGACATCCACAGGTCCTGAGGGAACTGACTGATGAAGTGGTGCTGGAGGTTAGGATTTTTCCTTTTTTTTCTTCTTTCTCTTAGGGAATTTTCTCCCAATTGTTGCTAAGAGACAATAACTACCGATACTTAAGAGAACAAAAGATGTGGCTGGGAAGAGGAGGAGGGGGAAGGGTCTAGCTGTCTTACCTGGGGAGTTTTCTCTTGGGAAGGGCAGAGATACCGCGAGATTTTGGCCGGGGGGGTGAGGGGCTGGGCTCGGCTCCTCTCGCTTTCTCGCTCCCGGCA
>VZTA01029788.1:617-26389 GCA_013398855.1 Mohoua ochrocephala
GGTCCTGCACTTGGGTCACAGCAACCCCATCCAGTGCTACGGGCTGGGGGAAGATTCGTTGGAAAGTGGCCCAATGAAAAAGAACCTGGTGGTGCTGGTCAACAGTGGCTGAACCAGGCTGAGGCAGGAGTGTGCTCAGGTGACCAAGAAGGCCAATGGCATCCTGGCCTGTGTCAGCAATAGAGTGGCCAGCAGGACCAGGGCAGGGATTGTCCCCCTGTGCTCAGCACTGACGAGGCCACACCTCAAGTTCTGTTGTCCTGTTCTGGGCCCCTTAATTCAGGAAGGATATTGAGGCGCTGGGGTATGTCCAGAGAAGGGCAGCAAAGCTGGCAATGGGTCTGGAGCACAAGTCCTATGAAGAGCGGCTGAGGGAGCTGGGGTTATTTATCCTGAAGAAAAGGAGGCTCAGGGATGACCTTATCACTCTCTGCAATCCCCTGTAAGGAGGTTGTAGCCAGGTGGGGGTTGGCCTCTTCTCCAAGGCAACCAGCAACCAGGATGAGAGGATGTGGCCTGAAGCTGTCCTAAGGGAGGTTTGCGTTGGATATCAGGAAGAATTTTTTCACTGAAAGGGCAGTTAAGCATGGGAACTGACTGCCCAGGGAGGAGGTAGAGTTATCCCTGGAGGTGTTCAAGAAGCAACTAGTATCTTTTAGTTGATATGATGTCCAGTTATAGGTTGGACTTGGTGATCATAGAGGTCTTTTCCAACTTTAATGATTCTGTGATTCTATGAAGAGTTGTTGGAGGTGGGAGAGAGAGCAAGGAAGGAGTGGAGGCATAAGGGTCAAAGGGAGAAAGGGCATGAGGGGAAGAGAGTAGGAGAGAGTGCAGCGGAGGAAGTGCTCAGGAGGGAGTGAATATGTGCAAGATAGACGGTGATTCTAACGGGCAAGAGCTGCTGAGTACCTCATGGAGTGTAAAGGGAGTTGTATAAGGGAAAGGAACAGATTTCCTGATGTTTGTGTACATTGCATAGTGTGTTATTAAAGTCTCTGAAGTACAGGTGAGGTTCCCTCACAGGAGCCAAGTTCTAGGCAGGGTGCTGACTTAATATTTAATTTTGGTTCTTGGCATCTACCTTATGATATTCAAATTTCTGCATAACTGGAGTCTCTTAGTTATTGTCAGCTGACACAGGTGGCTGTAAATTTGCCTGTTTATTTGTAACATAGTCACTAGTTGGCCAGTTAGTGATTGACTGTTGCTGATAGCAGTCTGTGACTCTCTCGTGACAGAGAACTTTTCTGGTGGAAAAGTGACTTTTATAATGCCAAACAGACTTTCCTCCCCTCAACCTTTCACAAACGCACATTTAATTCGCACAAATTCACATTTAATTAATGTGAGAACTTAACTAACTAGGTGCAGGATTTAACTGTTACCACAACACAGGAAAAGAGTCATCTTCAAAACTTTAGACTACTTGCTCTACTTGCTTTATCTGTCTCTCTGGCTCAGAGATTTGTTGATTATTATTATTAATATTATTACCCTACTCTTTGCTTCAGCTTTTCTGCAAACTCAACAGACCCCTTTCTCCAGTCTTTTGGAACTTCACTTATCTTGTAAGAGTCAAAAAGTAATGGTTTCCAACTCTGGGATTGCTTCACCTGCCTGTATTACTCTTGCTAAATAAATCCCATCCAACAAACTTAGTAACATCTTGTCCGAGAACTCACTGTAATTTTCTTTTTTATTGATAAACAGCCCTTTGTATTTTGTGCTAATTTAATAGTTACCAAATTTCTGCTGACATCAGGTATTTAACAACTGTCTGACAGAAGTTACCCTTCTGTGTGGAGGAGCCCACCAGCTGGTTCTTTATATGTTTTCCGATGCTTCTTACAGTGTTTGCCTTTTCTTCTGTCCATTTCTGACTGCACCTCATTTTGTGGCTGAGTCTCTGGTATGTTTTGTGGGCTTTTTGCATGTGAGTGTTAATGCTGTCCATTTTGTGTTTTTACACAGCCTACACTTTCATATGCTGTCATGCTCCCCTTGGTTTTGCAATGGGTTAGTTTATATCTCGGCTTTTAATCCTTTTGTTTCCCTGAGAAGGTGTCAGTTTTCTGCACTCCTTTCTTCCCACTGATTTTCACCTATTGCCGTTCTGAATTTACTGAAATGTATTGTCCCTGTGTCCATTTTCTTTTGCTTTGGTATTTGTTCTGTCCTAATATTTTTCTTCTTCTATCTTAAATTCTTGGTTTCTCTTGCTTTCTCGTGATTTTTCACCTTCAAATTCTGAGCCAGATTCTGTTGGTGGACAGCAAAATCTAGGCAGGCTTCATGTCTGGTTATTTTCCCTGTCCTTGGTATCAGAGGTTCATCCATTCTAGGAGCTTGATAGAAAGTTTTTGCTTAGTAATATTTTCCCTCAGTAGGTGTCTGAATAATTAAAATTATATGAACTAGATGGAAGTGAGTAGCTCACACAAAATATTGTGTTCCTATCTGATCTTTGAGTTGACTGATACTATTATTTGTGCCCTTGAACTCTAGCCAGTGTCCAGGACTGTTAAAAGTTCCTTCAAAGAAAGGAAAAGAAACTAAAATCTTTCAAAGTTTCAAGAGGCTGTAACTGTGTCTGGACTTCCTGATCATTCTCTGGTTTAGATATGTACTGTTTCACTGAGTCTTCCTTGTAACAATTAACTCATTAGTATTACCATGTATTGAGATAGATGGTACACTCTTCAGTTGTTTCCCATATTTATAGCAGTAGTAAAATCAAACCTGTGAAATTCAGCACATTGACTGGCTCTTTTTTCCCTTGTGCTGCCATTAATTATATCTAGGCTGAAGGTGTTTAAAAACTCAAACCATGAGAGTGTCATTTTCTTTGAACATAAATATTTGTATACATTTTTACATGGCAAAATGCTCTATCATTTCTTAAGTCTTCACCTTCCCTGTGGAAATGGAGCAGAAAGGGCCCCTGTGAATCATAGTTGGAGTGAAGATGAGAAAACTGTATGGGCATTAAAAGAACCATCAACATGGCCAGGAAACTTTGGTATGCCTTGCCAAGAAGGATGAAATCAGTTTCTTGTGTGGTTTTCACTGAAGTTATGAGCTGCTGTTCAAAGAAGAGATGTCAATAAAATAAATTATTGACACTAAATTCTTGCTAAGATGTACTGTGAACCTAAAATTTCTAATAATTGGTTTATTTCAGGTGATTTGGGATCATATGTTGGAATAGAATTATTTCAGTGGAGCAAATTTTAAATTTACTCATGTATCTACAGATTACACACAAACCTTCCTGCCAGTCTTTAGGTAACCAGCAGTGGGCAACTCCGTAGTACCAATTAAAGCTTGTGATAATAAGATAGAGGAAGAAGATTTAGCCACAGTGGTTTGGGGGAGTAGGTAAAAAGTAAAAAAACCCAAACATGCAGACTTCAAATTCTATAAATATGAAGTGTTTGATAGAGAATGCTTCCCTGGAATTGAAACCCCTACTGAAGGTTTATGGTCCTTCTCTGCATGAATGATACCGTATTTTCCCATGAGGGTGAACTGTACATATTATAGGCTTGAAGAGAGAACAGTGAGCAGTAAGATGCTTCTCTGAACTATTGCAAGACACAGTATGGGTCGGTAAAAGTTGAATGTAACTTGAATAACGATATATTCATTTCCTTATGTTCCTGATAGCTCAGCCTAAAACCACATTTTTGCAAGCTGGGGGACATACTATCTTTTTCAGGGTAAAATATTATCTCTGCTAATAAAGAGATGGTGATATGTAGACATTATAAAGCACTTGTCCTCAGAGGGGATGTTGTAGTACAAACAGTTCTTTAGAGATTAGGAGAGGTCAAAGGTAAAGCTATGCAAAGGCTGGTCAGTGGTAGGGGGAAAAAAATTAATTTATAAAGGGTATGTGGGTTTGTTGTACAAATACCCATCACTGTGTTCAACCTGAAACACTCACATAATGTCAGCATACCAATAAGGAAAGAGAAAGGGTGAGGAGAGCTTGGGAGCTTACTGTAGCTTTCTTTTCTGTAGCATTCTGTCTCCACCCTTATTACATACCAGTTCAACTTACCTGGTGTTTCCAATTTGTCTTTCTACTGCTTGGCTAGGATTCCCTCAACTTAAAATAAAAACCACCTGCTCTTCCTAAATTGTTGTTTATGAAGCTTACAAGATAGCTGTCTAAGTGATTGTTTACAGACGCAAAATCGTGCTACCACTTAATTGGTAACTTAAGAAAAAAGTTAAGTGTTCTCCATTTGCTATTTTCTTGTTATGTTGTGATTGTTTTTACAGATTACCAACGGAACACTAGATGTAAAAAAAATGATGAAGACTTGGATTTTGCATAAAGGATTTCCTTTAGTCACTGTTGTCCGAAAGGGAAAGATTATTTCAGTACAACAAGAGAAATTTTTGTATCGTGTGGAACCAGACAATTGGACATCAGATGCAAGGTTATTACCTTCTTAATACCTTTTATCCATTAAAAGCAAGCTTCTGTCTTAAACCTTGTACATCTTTCTCACTTGTATTTAGGCCTTTTAATGTTTTCTTTGAAGGCAGGTAGTGATAGAGAATTCAGCACAGAAATTCACACATCAAGTATCTGCCTGAAGGCCCATGCCCATTTCCACTGAAGCAACTGGGAAAAATCTGTGATACCCTTTGTAATCCGATTTTCTTACATGCGTCCTTTCCTGAAGCTTTTAAGCTCGATATCATGAGTTGGCTTTCAATACCAAAAGGCAGATCTCATAAGTAAGCGTTTCTTTACGTTTAAGAAAGCTCTGTGTGTTTAACAAGAATCCGAAGAAAGGCAGGTTGCAGAAGTTTTACAGATGTTACAGATGCGTGCATTCCACTTTAGAGCTTCTGCTTCTTACTGCCAAAATTCAGTGTACCACTCGGGCTTTGCTAGAGGAAGGTAGAGAAGCTAGAATCAATGCTTTCTTGGCTTTGAAATTTTAAGATGACACTACTGCATGACAACAAATGACTGAACATGTAACAGAGGCAATATCCATTGTACCAAAACCTAAAAGGAAGTACATATGCAAATACTGAAGAAGCAAAGATGTGGCAGTTGGTAATTTTAAAATTTAGTTTACTTACAAATATAACTTACCTTATGACCCTCAAGAGTGTCTTCTAACAAAAATATGTAAGTGTGAATTCTTTTGAGATTTTGCTGGTTTTATTCAGTTGTTTGAAGTTTTAACAGGAGCTGAGTCCTTTGCAACCATCTTGCAGAAAATTGGGTCTGTGAAAGAAATTTGTCTCTTGAAATGTAGGAATTTAGAGGGCTCTGTTTTATTTTTATTATGCGGAGGAGGAAAAGCAGTGTGGGGTTGAAAGGTAAGGGAAGAAGGGAAGGATTTTTAAGCTAAGTAATTGCTGTTGCTAGTTGATGGAAATTTGGGGCATGCATGAAAAGGTTTTGAAGAAGAGCACTCTGTGTGAGTCATACATAGAGGGGGTCCCTGTCAAAATCAGATTAATACGTGCAGCTTCTTTCATCCCACTCAGACTTGTGTTTTCTCTAAATAGCCAAGTCCTTATCATCATTATGAGCCTCCTTAGCATTTATTCTTCCAGCTTGCAGTTCACGTAAGAAAGTCTTTGCGGTGTGCAATTAATTAATGGTTTCTATACCATGATTTGGAATTTGAGTCTTGTACTTGGATCATTTTTTTATTTTAGTTAAAACTTGTAAAATATCAGAACAACAATGTTGGACTCGGGTAAAAATAATACTGGATGAATTTCTGATGCAGCCAGAGATTTGCTGTCTATGTAATTTTGGACAAGCTACCTATCATGCTAGAACTGGGAAAGAAGTACTAGGAAAAGTGGAGTCCATCAGGTGTCCATATTGGGACTACTGCGGTTTAAGATCTTCATCAGTGACGTACACAGTGAGATCGAGTGCCCCTGCAGAGAATTTGTGGATGACACCAAGCCGAGCGGTGTAGTTGGTGTGCCTGGGGGAAGGGATGCCATCCAGGAGGACCTGGACAAACTCAAGCAGTGGGCCCTTGGTCAGGGCAGCCTCTGGTATCAACACAAGCTGGGGGATGAACAGATCAAGAGCAGCCTTGCAAAGGAGGGGGGGATGGGTGGTAGTGGACACAAGCCAGCAATGTGCACACACAGCCCAGAATTCCAGTTGTATCTTGGGCTGCATCCAAAGCAGTGTGGCCAGTAGGGCAGGGGAGGGGATTCCGCCCCTCTGCTCCCCTCTGGTGAGACCTCACCTGGAACACTGCATCCAGCCCTGGGGTCCCCAACACAGGAAGGACATGGAGTGAGTCCAGAGGAGGTTCACAAAAATGATCAGATGGACAGAACACCTCTCCTGCAGGGACAGACAGTCAGTTTGGGCTGTTCACCCTGGAGAATAAAAGGCTCTGGGGAAACCTCACTGCATTCTTTCAAGTACTTAATGGAAAGACGGGGACAGACTTTTAGCAGGTCCTGTCGTGATAGGACAAGGAACAATGGTTTTAAAATAAAAGAGGGTAGACTTAGACTAGCTATAAGGAATAGTATTTTTACAATAAGGGTGGTGAAACAGTGGCACTGGTGGCCCAGAGAGGTGGTCAGTGCCCCATCCCTGGAAACGTTCAGGGCTAGGTTGAATGGGACTCTGAGCAACATGATCTAGTTGAAGATGTCCCTGCTCATCACAGGGGAGCTGAACTAGATGACCTTAAAAGGTCTTTTCGAAGACCTTTTTTTCCAAGCTGTTCTATAAAATTTACCCATTCCCCAACATGGTGGAACTAAAAAATTAATTTCTGTGCATGCTGTGCATTTATTCTTTCATCATATTCTGATTATAAAAGTGAGATTTATACTTTAGTATTTTACACAGCATTCAGTGATTCTAGTATTATTAGTATAAAAAAGTGCTTAAATTAAAACAAAACAAACCATTCAAGAGAGGTAATATGTATATAATTAATATGTGAGTAAACATTTGTTTTCCTTTGCAGTTACCTGTGGCATATTCCTCTCACTTACATGACAAACAGGTGCAACTTTACCCATTGTACTAATGCCTATTTACTGGATCAGAAGTCAGGTACGTGACTCACAGCTTTGGTAGCAAGTTACTTAAGTGTTACAGTTATATGATTTTTCTGAGAACACCCTTGAGTAAGATGTGAAGGCGAAGACATACGGGTACAGAATAATTACAGAGATCTGGAGCAAAGCACTGCTGGTGTTGTCATCATCAGAGAGTTGGTTCCCTATAGCACTGTATGGATAAATATATGACTGCAACTGGACCAGAAACACAGGTTTGAAATTTGTAAAAGCCTATGCTTTTCATCACAGTGCATACACACAGTCTCTCAAACTGCATGTTCCTTAGAGAGCAAGTAATGTGAAAGTTGGTCTGCCAGTTTGTTGAAATGTTAGGAAGTAACTTTTCACTGAAATATTTATTTTATTTAATTGTGTGGGAAAATATTGTATTTGGAACAGTAGATGGGGCTGTTTGAAAGGAGGACTGGACAGAAGGAGAGAAATTAACTGATGCAGCTTGGGGCAGACCATGATAATGTTCATTCAATCAGATGTAGGAAGAAGGATGAGGAAGTACAACCTGGAATTTTTGAGCTGCCTTTTGAAACCTTTGTACTGGCTTTCCTTCTTCATAGTAGGGGGAAATAGTATGAAAGAATTTACTCTCTGAAACTAGTCTGCTTCATAGACTTTGATTTGAACAAACAGTTGTTAAGTGTTTGTTTCTGCTGGTAACATATTGTGTGTCCACTAGCTGTCATTGAACTTCCAGAAGAGGTGGAGTGGATAAAATTCAATGTGGATATGAATGGTTATTACATAGTACACTATGCTGAAGACTGGAAAACACTGATTGATCTGTTGAAAAAAAACCACACTGCTCTGAGTCCTAAAGACAGAGCGAATTTGATCAACAATATCTTCAACCTTGCACGGTAAGACTTCTGTGTTGGAAAACATGTTTCATATGTGTTTGAAGTTTTTTCCAAGTCAGAAAAGATGAGATTTAGTTTCTAGAGACAGCCGCTTTAGAGAAGGTTTGATTCAGTCTTCAGTAGCCTTGTTGGAACCGTTCACTGATGCTTCCATATTGGTGCTAGATGTTATCTCCCTGTTCTTTATAGCATCATCTATTTATTGGGATCACATAGAGCCACATGATAGTTTCCATTTCTGGAAGACACTATTTTCTTTAGTGTCCTATAATCTGCCTACTAGCCTGTTTTCCTGTGCTCTAGTGCTCCACTTTAGAAAAGTAAGCTATTTCCCTCTGAAATTTTTACTGGCGCCCTCTCATGTCTTTCACCACCACTGCTGGAGCAGGTGAGGCTGAACATTATGGATAGTCTCTTTGGAAGCTGCTGCTGTATCTGAGTACCCTCATTTATGATAAATATTTTCAGACATCCTTGCCACACTTCCTTGCCCATTTTCAATTTTTGTTAACTGAAGGCATGGTAGTAGCCATTGTTGCTTTGTTGTATTCTTACTGCAGTTAAAATATGAAAATCTCTATGTGTAAATTGTTTCTTATGTCACTCCCTCTACTCATTTATCTCTCTGTTAGTGTAATGGAAAGCATCACTTCTCATCTTGTTTCAGGGAGTGCTTTTGTTTTGTAATCCATTTTAATGTTTGTGTTCATTGACCCATAGTCTAGGAAGAGAGTCTCTGGAAAAGGCCTTTGAGTTGATTGATTACCTTAACAAAGAGAACAGCACTGCGCCACTTACTCAAGCTTTGTTTCAACTGAGTCTTATATACAACCTTTTAGACAAAAAGGGTGAACAACAACTGGCAGCACGAGTCATGGTATGTCTTAGTTTTTAATGAATTATAATTTGAAATAATTAGCTATAATGTTCTTTATAGTTACATTATCTTTTTACGTGTTGACTGCTGAATATATTCGGTAATTTCACTAAGTTGGATGGGGATTCTAGAGAGTTGCCAGTCTTGACAGCTTTTTCTAATGATCTCTTATCAAAATGCTACATTTTTGGATCAGCTTCTTCCCCTCTCCTTCCCCTGTTTCCATACCATACCCATATGCCCCAAACTGTTTTGTAGGAAGTGTGGTGCAGTGGGAACACAGTGGTGTCTGGGGCCATCTTAAAGTGCCCATACTGGTCAATTTAGTACAAATATGTAATTAAACAGAGAGTCCATGTACTTCTTTTGTACGGAGAAGTTATTTTCAAACTTTAGAGTGGCTGGAAATCTAATTGCTCTATAGAGAGGCAGGAGAAAAAAAGGAAAGTGTTTTCTGTAAAAATAGAAACACAAAGATAGTTGTCATCGTCCTGTTCCATTTGTGTAATAGATTAATACAATATAGTGCTACAGACTTGGCAGTGAAATCAATATTGTAGGTTCTGTTCTTGAAGAGGATATGTCTTTCTCTGTTTACCTTCTTATTATGGAGATTCTTCTCCATATTCATCTGCTGGTTTAAAATGATCCTTGCTGCTTTACATTGTAAAACGTCAGTAAAGGGATTTAGTCTATAAGAAGATTATTAAATGCTTAGATAAAAGATCAGATATTTTTTCTTTACACTAGGTAGGGGTAATTAGTGAGTGCTTAAGGAAACGTAAGAAACAAAAAGCACTATTTTAATTTACCCAAAGTTGTTACATATCTGCTGTAAACAGCCCAAGCTCTGGTTTGCAATGCAGCGTCTGCGCAGTTTTATTTAAGTTCGAAAGTTTCAGCTGAGATGTGGCAGCTGATGAGGCATCCAGCTGTCATTTTGGCAAGCTGCAGAACTACAAAACTGAAGGATGTTCAGCCTATAGACAGACGAAAGTTGTTTCTTCGTGCTAAACAAAGGTGTATTAACTGTGACTTGGTGAAGTTAAAAGCAGTTAAAACATACAGAAGCTGTAGTTAGTTGAGATCGTAAGCTGATTACAAGCAAGTCTGAGCCATGGCTTGAAGAGTAGTCTTCAGTTTCTCTGTGCAATTTAAGATGTAACCTGGCCCACCTTTCAGATTTATGTGGTATCTGATACTTGTTCCTGCAGTTAAGAAATAGCATGTGCAAATTGGAATAAATAGATGAAAAACTACTATGTTTAGCTTCCACATTTCTAAAGCTCAACTTTTTTTTCTTATTTTAAACTAATTTTGTATATAAAAAGTCCTCTTAGAAGGAATTAGCTATTGCTAGTAACTTTTTCCTCCTTTAGCATAGAATAAAGCACTTGTTTGGGGATAAAATTGATCAACAGCACTGGACAGATGATGGGACCCTGTCTGAACGAGAACTCCGGTCAACACTGCTGGCTTTTGCCTGCACCCATGATATAAGAAACTGTAGAACAACTGCCGCTGAGATGTTTGAGACATGGATGAAGTCTAACGGAACAATAAGGTACCACAAAAACTGAGCTTCCACTTCTTTTACCCATCTGTTTTCCTGTTACGCTGCCACCATTGTACTGGGGAAAAATACCCCAGCAACAAACAGAACAATCAAAAAAAAAACCCACCACACCACCCCATCTACTTAGTATTGATCAAGGACATAATTCTGTCTTTAACTGTTCCGTGTGTAGAAGTAATTGCTGTTTCACAGTGCTAGATGACTGTGCTAGACTTTGTCTCCAGTCTCATTAAGTGTGACTGCAAAACCAGCCACAAACTGCTTTCATCTGCCTTTCCTGAGCTACATGCTGAAAGAAGATTACTTAGTGGCAAAGCCAAAGCACACCTTTTTATCATGCAGAATTCATTCTGCTCTGGATTCGTGTGCATTTTGAGTCATAGAAAATTCTCAGGTTTTTGGTACAATTTACTTTGTTTTCATGTGACTGAATTATTTGCTTTTTCCTAGTGACTGAAAGTATTAGATTGGCATGAATTCAGTCCAGCAAACTTTAACAATTGCTACAGAATCAAATTGCTCGAAAGAGAGGCATCTCTTTCAGGTTAATTTTTTAATTTTGTGGCTTGTTTCTTCTTTCTCAGGTGAGCATTTTTGTGCCCGCTTTGTTTATTTGTTTTGTTGCTTTTGTTTTTCCCTGTAGACTGCCTAGTGATGTTATGAAAGCCATATTTGCAGTTGGAGCCAAGTCTAATGATGGCTGGGAATTCCTCCTGAAGATGTACTTCTCTTCAGTTTCTGAAGCAGAGAAAAGCAAAATGATTGAAGCCTTGGCCAGCACAGAAGATGCTAGAAAGCTGATCTGGTATGAAGGAGCAAAAAAGTTGTATGCTGTGTAAATTACAAGCGATAAAATCTTCTTGGAAAAGTGCATTGCCTTTTTTTCTGTTGCTGAAAAAATTTCTGATTGCTAAAGAAAATCCATCCAAATGTTTTGCACAGGCTTCCATACACATGAAGAACCTGATATATTTAAAAACAACTTATGTAACAGAGCAGCACGAAAGACCAAATTCTGAATATGCATAAAGAGAAAAGAATCAAACTTAAAGGCTTTGCGCTACTGATAACACAAAATTTTAGATTTTGTGGTACGAGGAACAAAATTGCAGGCTGTTCTATAGAACCTTAAAAGATTGGTATATCTTTATAATCAAAATAATAACTAGTTGAGGGGGTTTTTGTTTGGGTTTTTTTCCCTCTTCTTTTTTCCTTTCTTTGGGTGAAATTTTAACTTTTCATTATGTTCCTCTCTGTAGACTAAATCTCAGTACTTCATGGAGAGCACAAACTTGTCCTGCTAATTTAGTCTTCAGCTTCCCTCTCTTACCTCTTCAATGTATTGTTTTTCTTTTGCAAGTTATTAGAATTTACTTCATCTTTTCCAGCACCAATGAAAATTCAGGTACTTGGTTTAGAGCTAAGGTCACTCTGATTTCTAGAAATTAAAGCTAAGTAAGTACAGTTGTTGTAATAAAATGTAACATTGGTTTCTTCCAGATGCCTGAAGTTGCTTGCTTGATGTATTATATCATCTTTTCCATCTAATTGAGGACTTCTGGGAAACCCATGTGAACATAGGAAGAGGTGTTTTTTTCCTGTCTCTTTTCATATGCTTTGTCTCCTAGGTTAATGCAGAACAGTCTTGAAGGAGAAATCATCAGGTCACAGGAGCTTTCACATATCATAGCAACTGTTAGCCAGGGTTTGCCTGGATATTTGCTGGCCTGGGACTTCGTCAAAGAGAACTGGGAAAAGCTGACACGAAAGTAAGGCTTTTGATGCAGCTGAAACTTGAAAATCACAGTGGCAAAAGCACCTGTTTGTTTCTTTCAGACAAGACAGTAAATAGTTGCATTCATATAGGAAGATTCCTATCAAAATTGTAAATCATGTTTTAAAATCAGAGGTTACAAATAGAACTTGCTACATAAACTTTGAAGTCTCAGCAATCGTTGATGGGACTTTAGAGCTTCCTAGAACCTCAGAGTAATTCTAAACAATCTTGATCTTAATTTCTCTTGAAAGGTTGCTGTCTCTAAGATGATTGGTTCAGTTACAGGATATTTATGTGGATCAAATGGATTCAAAAGGAGATCCAGAGAATTAATTTAGCATTTCTTTTTTCTGCATTGTTGCAGTACTCCTAAAACCAAGTAACTAAAATATCCCACTTGCTTCAGAAGTATGTTCTCTTTAACTGGATTTGAAGGGTACCCAGCAGGAAAGCTGGCCCCCTCCCAAGTCTTCAAAAGGCTAACAGTACTCGAAACCTGTATTTCTAAATCCCAGCTTTGGTTTTAAACAGTTTCACATTACTAAGAAAGTTTCTCCTCGGTGAAAACTTCTGCTCTAGCAAGCGCTTCATAACCAATATTACAAAGTTACTTCACTTGAAACAAAACCTGGTTGCAAGTTCAATTATGGTAGAGCTTTAGGACACATACATACCACAAAGTCAGATCTTGATATTCATTGTGTGGTGTCCTCAGTTCTTTACTATTTTATTTGTGGTAGAAGTTTGAAAATTTTCCATGGCTTTTGCTCTGATGTTACATTTTTAGAGGGAATAGGGAGCTAGAGGCTTGGATTTCTAAGACTGTATATTTCTTTTGAAAAATAAGGTATGTAATTGTAATGTAAGGTATTGAATTGAAGTGCTTTTAATAATTTCCAACTGCTAAACAAAAAAGTAGAAATGGTAGAAAAGAATGTAGACATGTACCAAAACTGCGTCTTAAAGTGTCTCCTAGATGAAAATATTTGTTTGTCTTTCAGGTTTCACCTAGGCTCATATACTGTCCAGAATGTCATTAGCTGGTCAACTTCTCAGTTTGCAACAAAGGCACATCTGCTTGAGGTTGGTGGCTCAGTCTCCCAGAAAGGGGTATTTTCTAGTGCCAGTGCTGTTTTCATTTAGTTGAAGGATGATGAAAGCACGTGTTCACATGTTATTTAAATCCTCAACACCCTTTTGCGGGGATATACATGAGTTGCTTTCCCTATTTCACACATGGCAAATATGTGCATAAACACTGGGAGATTACATACGGAGTCCGTGACGGAGTTGCATTTCAGAGTTGTACCCAGTTACTGGTCTATACTATTGTGTTTTCCTACGCACTGGAACACACTGTCTCACAAAACAGTGATTTGATCTGTATATAATTTTGGTCTAGAATTTGTAAACAAGCTATGCTTTCTGTATCTCTGAAATGTGATACATTTTTATGTGCCATAAAAATGGCTTTTTGCTGGTTTTTTCTATCAGCAATCCCAAAGAGTTATTGTGGAAGTTGAGTATCAGCCAAGAGTTGTTTAATAGCTTTTAGAAAGCTCTGTTGTCTTCCTTAAAAAGGCTTTGAAGTTAATGTATCAAGAATCATTCAAGGTTTAGTCTAATGTTTTCATTCAGATAATTTGGTAGAGGTAGTTGTTAATGGTTTGATCTATAATATTTTAACTGTTAGCGTTGACAGTTATAATGATGATTGGGTGTGGGGGTTGTTCCAGAATGCTGAAGAGGGTTGCTTGCAACAACCAATTCTTTGTCACAGAATGGGACTCCTTTTCCAGAGCTCTGCCTACTCTCTGTTGGCTTTGTGATATGGTAAATGAATGTCTGTTTATTGGTGAAATGATGTGTCGAAACCAAATGAGTTATTGCTGTTGTATTCATGAAAAATGCTTTCCTTGCATTTTGGACACTCCTTTGAGAGGTTTGCTTACTGCATAGATAAAAACAATTCTCAAAAAATCGGTTTCCTGCAACATGTGTGTAACCTTTGCTGCCGAACCTATTTGTCTGGCTAGTGATTTTAATTAAGATCTTCTTTTTCTTTCTTTATTCTTGCTATGCAGGTCAAGTCATTTTTTGAGTCAAAGTCAGAGGAGAGTTCTCAACTGCGTTGTGTAAAAGAGGCAATCGAAACGATTCAGCTTAATATCCAGTGGATGGAGAGAAATTTGGCAAAGCTACAAGAACTGCTGTAGTGCATATAATACTGTGCTGTGTCAGCCATTTAGGAGCTCTGTGAGCAGTTAATTGTGTTTCATTTGCAAAAGCCAGGGTGAAACCAGGCATTACTGCAACATTGCACTATTAAGGAGTCTAGATAGCTCAGGGCATGTCTCAGATAAATTTTTATTTTCTTTGAAGCATTTTTGAGCAATATGTAAGTATTTACCCTGAAACTGTTTTCATCTATAGACCAAACATCTGCACAAATGATTAAATATAATTTTATATGTGAAACTTACGCCCTTTCCTTTGGAGTTGTGTTATAATTTCTTGGCAGTGGGTTAATATTGGCAGCCAGGTAAGAAAGGAAGAGTTACCATGAACTGTCACTTCTTTGCAGACTGCTAATTGAGCAGTAGATTTTTTTTTCTTAATGCAAAACTGTATGTGGTTTCCACATTTGTAGATATAGAAGCTGTTGTGAAACAGAATTATATTTCCGATATGTAAGTAATAGTGAATGTTATAAAGTTCAAGAAGTGAAATAAATACAATTCCAATTTGATTTAAGTTTGGATTTTTTATCTTCATGGTGTTCTTTGGGAATTACACATAAAAAAATAAATCTTTTGCTAATAGCATATAACTGATACATAAAGTGGCTGGATGGTAGTATGGAAAAGAAGAAACAGATAGCAAAACCAAGTGTTTTAGAGATGGGATTTCCAGAAACAATGGTGTGACTTTGGAACTTCTACTCTGAATTTATCAGATGGTTTTGAGAATCTTATCATTAATCATCAAAATTTAAGTGATTTTGCTGTATTGGTCTCTGACCAACTGCACAAAATTGTGTTTTTTCAGGTTGGTTCATCTGTTAGACTGACTACTGATTTGTGCCCTTTTGACTACTGACTTTCAATTTCACCACTTGTTGCAAAGGTTTTGCAGTTGGTAGATACGTCAGTCACTTCACATTTGTAAACCTCTGGTCTTTCATTGCCTGATAACTCGCAAATCACAGAATAATTTGTCATCATTGCTCACTCTTTATGGCATTAGTTTTAGAAAGCTTCTAAGTTAGATTTTAATGATTTGTTTTTCTACTCTTGTGAAAAATCTTGTGAGACAAATTCTCAAAGTCTTTTAAAGAATAGGAGCTAAAACCCTAATGTGCTCCACTAGAAAGGTGAAATACCTGCAGTGCAATCGTTGTCTTTCAGAAGTGGTGAAAAAAGCCATTTTGGAGGTATAGTACATATATACAATACATGCAAGAGTAAGCATACTTTTTTATCTTTTCATTTCACTACCAATGTATCTTTTGTGGATTCATGCAAGCAGATTTAGAACTGTTGTTAAATTATGGAATGAGAATTGCAATTTAGTATATTCTTGGAGTTTTTTTACTGTCATGTGTTATTACTTTGATTCCTCCTTTATTTTAAATCCTTGAAATTCTACAGAAATACTATTTCCATCTTTGAATATTTGTAGGTATGTGTGTGTACATATATATACACACACACACACATATATATACGTATCTCATCTTTTTCTTCCTAGTCACTTCTTAAATTAAATAAGAAGTCAGTAGTAAACTTCCACTTTTCTATCCCTTCTGTCCCCTCACACGTGTTTTATTTCATCCCTGGCCACAGTATCGAGTCTTAAAAAATATAAAATCAAAACTGTGGAAGAGGATCCCATCTTCCTCCTGATTTCTGCTCTGGAATTTTAAAAATTTACTATTCTATTAAAATGTTTTAGTGATAACTATGAAGAAATAACACGGAGCTGAGTTTTAGACAGGAAAGTGTGCCAAAAACAATCTGGAAAGTTGGGGAGGTTTTTTTCATTTTACTGTTTGTTGCATGTGCATACTTTTGTTGTCAGTTGTAGAGGTTTTAAAATTATTTTTCTGCTAGGGAGTCTCCAGCCCTGTTAAGTTGTACTGGAGTCAACTCCTCCTTCCACGAGAAATGCTTAAATGTAATTCTCCTTTTTTGAGTGTATTGGGAATTGATGCAGACTGCAATGGCTAAGACCTGGTGCGAGTCAGACGGCTGGCAAGGCTCGTGTTGGACATGGGCTTAGGCCAGGGTGAGAGTCGGGAAAAGGGTGTGAGGCGTCAGTGCACGACAAAGAGCAGAAACCCAGTGTTAGAGGGGCTGTGAAAAAGCCACCAAGAGAAGGCTGCCACTGCTCCCTGAGAGCTAGAGGGAGTTGTGTCTCCCATTAGCTGAGTTCTGGTTAGGGTTAGTGTGAGGGTTAAGCTTAGCCATAGGTGCAGAACAGAAACTTGGAACTGTTCAAGCCAGGTAAGGCAAGGTTACAGAGTACTTCGTGTGACTGAGCAGTACTTAGTGAGTGAGACCACCAAGTGTAGGACACCAAGTACTAGGGGCTGTACAAATGCAGATTAATAGGCTGAAGTGTAGTAAGCAAATGTTTCGGTGGATGCTTTAGGAATTGACTTAATGGGCCAGTTTAGCAATGCTAGAGGGATGACTACAGAATTTAAAGATCTAACGGGACTTCTGAAAAAGGATGTGTCATTGGGGCAGGGGTAATTTGCGAGTGAAGGGCACTGTGACAAACCAAGCTTGGCCACGCCCAGAGCGATGTGGGTCCCCACATTACCTTCAGTGTCTTTGATGCTATTGGAACAATTGTCCGGCAGCATCCGTTCATGGGTGATGCAGCTCCTCAGCTCAGAGGCTGTGCAAGGACAGAGTGGCCACGTCGGGCTTGCTCCCGCGCTTGATACTGCCTTTCACCTCCTCTACAGCTCCAATTCTCCAACCCCTTTGTTAAAGCTGTGGGGTGGCAAGAGGAGAAGGCTCCTCACATCAGCACCTGGTGGCTGCAGAAGCTTTGTGTTCCAGAGATCAGAAAGCAGAGCCCAAGGGTACATCACAGCCAGCAGCAGGGATTTACCTTGCCATTTCCTTCCACTCAGCATCTTCAGCCTCTTTCATAGAGATCTCATCCAGTTCATAGGACAAGTCATGAGGGATGTGCTGCTCGTCCTACTTGGTCGTGAGGATGAACTGTACCCACTGGGATGGGGTGTCTGGGGATAGAAGACTAAGCTCCATCCTGTTCCTGTGGCTACCATGCTCATATGCCAAGTGGGCGTCAGATGGGCACCAGTTCAGCCATGAATACTGGGCGAGGCCCTTACCCCTGGGTCTGCGCGGGCTTGCCCAGAGCCACGGACGATAAACATCTATTTCACCTCTGCATAAGGATGGACTGCTTTCTTCCCCCACGTTTCCATTTTTAAAGGCAGGATCCCTCTAAGGAAGATGGGGTTTGCTAAATTATGCATTTAAACTGCCTTAATTTTTTTTTTTTTTTTAAGTTTGGAAAAAGGTCATCTTGCTAAACAATGCCACTTTCCCTCAGAAGAACAACTAGCCACATGGACCTGCTTGCAGAAGACCTCACGTAGTGCCCGCATAGCCCCAAGGAAATTAGTGAATGATGTGGATTGTTACAGTCATAGTCCTGCTCTGTTGGAGCAAAGTCCTCCTCTTTCTGATGCTTCCAGTTACGGGGGTTCATGATGCCAATGGCTCTGCCTTACCAGCGGTGTCTGCAAGCCCTTGCACAGGATTCAGTGGTCTGCAAAAAAGTGACATTTGCTCTTGATAATGGGGAGACAGTTGATGCAGAAACCACAGATAAATCAGTGCATCTATCCAAGGAAGAAATACCAACTTCTCTTGATTTTATTTTCGCTGTATCCCTCAATGGTGCAGACCTGTCCTTTCTTCCAAGTCCATTTTCCTTAAGCTTTGCAACAAGTGCTGGCAACAAGTGTTCCCGAAGTTATGAAACCTCTTCTCGAATTTCAGCTTTGGCTGGACAACTCAGATCTGTTCATGATGCAGCAGCTCTTTTTTAAATCTTTGCATGGCAAAGGTGACAAGATCAAATCAGTCCCATGATAATGAACTCAAGAACAACAACAACAACAAAAAAATCACAGACCAACGTCTGCAGCCGTTGCATCATCATTCTGACTTTTCCAAGCTAGGAGCAGCCTCTGAGAAATCAAACTATGGATTATCCAGCCCTGGGATGAAGGCTCACACCACAGCCTCTGGGGAGGCTTTCCCCCTTGGTTTAAAAGCTGTAATATCATAAAAAGCATGTGCAAATAACTGTGCTTATTCACATAGTACCATGGGACATTTTGCTGCGCGTGCTGTAACACTGTGCAACAGGCCTGGGGACTTTGTGCAATGGACAAATGCACAACGGTGGTGGCCCTTCTACCAGGATCTCAGCAGAGACTCCCCTTTGGACTTCTCATACTGAACATTGATGGCCTTGCTCATCATTCCCCAATTAGTTGCTGCCTCCTCATCTGTATAGCAGGAGGAAAGTATAAGCTGGGGCTGGGTGTGTACAGCTCCCTTATGTCCTCCTAGGCATCATCCACCCCTGTGTCCATGCAAATCCATAACCATCACACCTCTACATGCCTTCTCCTCCAGGCACGGTTCCAAAAACAGACTTGAAGTTTTTCCCATACCCATATAAAACAGCCCATGACTTCACCTATATTGTACGCATTGGGAATCTGAAAGTATTTATTACAGAGGGAGAGGCTGAGAGTTTCAGACCAAAAATAAATCTCCTGCCTTGTTCCTGCACTTCCTAAGGGGGAGAAAAAAAAGGGGGAGGAGGGGGAATTTCCAAACAGGGGGAAGTAGCAAACCAAAGGAAAACCAAAAACCTGCAGTTTTGATCACAGCAAGTTTCAGTCCCCAAGCGTGACACCTGCAGGCCTCCCTAGATCACACTTTGCCACGGGACATAGCCATGAACACTAAAGGCTCTCAAGAACCTGCAAGGGTGAAACTTCAGCCCAACGAGCTTCAGACTTCCTCAATGCAAACACACTTTCCATGGAAAACCTTTCTCCTCTTTTTCTCCTCTGTTTCTCCTCTGTTTCTCCTCTGTTTCTCCTCTGCTTCACTATTTCTTTTTCTCTTTTTTCTCGTTTTCTCTTTTTCTCTTCTTTCTTTTTATTTTTTCTCTGTTTTCTTTTTTTCTCTTTTTTTCCTCCTATTTCTCTTTTTTCTTTTTTCCTCTTTTTTTTTTTTCCTCTTTTTCTCTCTTTTTTTTCTCTTTTTTCCCCTCTTTTTTTCTCTTTTTCTCCTTTACCCTGTGCAAAAGCCAAAGGCCTAGAGCTCATGCCCACTTCACCCAAAATACTGCTGCTGGCACAGCATGAAGAGCATTTCTGCCTTAAAAGCCAAGGAACTACAGCAACAAACTGAAGTAAGTATTTCTGCTTCTCTTTTCCCCTGTAACCAAGGCGGGGGAAAGGAATTACCAGATTTACTGAGCTCAGAGAAACAAAAACCCAGCCACATCTCTCACTCAAGTCCCACCGCAGCTTGAAGACGGGCAGCCTGGAGCCTGAGGCGTGCTAGGGAAGGACTGTTTGGCTGCAGTTCAGGCTGCAGGAGACCACAACCCTTTCCTGCTGGGGCAATGCCTGCTGATCCAAAGGCAGCCTCAGTGCCAAAGGCCCGCTCTGTCCTGCCCACACTCCTCCTCCACACGTGCGCGATGGCTGGTGGTGACTTTGTCGCTGTGGAAATGAAGTGGCCTATTGTCACACATAGCCACTTTTGCAGTCCCACTCATTCTCCTGTGCGAGGCAAGGCCTCCCCCAGCCAGCACCTGCAAAATGCAGCTGTGGGCAGGCAGGTCGGGCAGGAAGGGAAAAGGTTCCTCCAAATGGCTGGAATGGTGCCCACTCAGAGAGGAGGGAAAGGGTGCAGTGGAAGAAGGGGACGTAGGTCCTAGGGGCTTCCGGATCTTGGGGGCAGCAGCTGGAAATGCACAGTGTCTTAGGCTCACATGTGATCCTTCTGTGTGTGTGCTGTACAGCACACCAGGGAACTTGAAACTGGACTCTGGATATCGGGGCAGGAACAGTCCATCTCCTTGGTCCTCCTTGAACTTCATCAAAGGAAAGCTAAGAAAATTGGAATTTGGTCATCAAGGAGAGGAACTTGTTGGCCGTAATTGAAATGGCAGTCCAATGCACAGCCTCTGCTGTACCTCTCGAAACAGCAGTAAGCTGTTTAGCAGTCAAATGGAAGCAACTAAATAAACAGGCTCAACTGTAAAGGGGCTCCACTTCTGTAGGAGGAAAATGACTTTAATTAGAGTTCTTCATAGTTAGTTTCTAAACAACACCGAAAGAACTTAGGCCTTGAGACAGTTACGTTTGTTTAGTTGATTTTCCTGTCTCAAGCAAAGCAAATGAAAACAATGTCACAGATTGTTTTAAAAATCAGAATGCGTGTTGCTTTTAGTTGTTGTTGCTGCGAATTCTGTAAGAGTTTTGGATGTCAAGCAAACTCTTGTATCACTGGCACAGTACTAACGTAGGTTGCCCAGGGAGACTGTGGATGCCCCATCCCTTTTACTGTTCAAGGCCAGCTTGGATGAGACTCCGAGCAGCCTGGTGTAGCGGAAGATGTTCATGTGCATGGCTGGGGTTTAGATCTAGTTGATCCTTAAGGTACCTTCCAATCCAGACCTTTCTGTGGTTTTATGACTCTGTGTTGCCCCTCCCCCCCACCTCCAGAGGCCAGCACCATGCCCAGAACATGGAACAAGCTCCTCTGTGACATCAGCCCCAGGGCCAAGTACGCTGTGGGCAGCGGAAGTGCTGAGGGCACTACGCTGGCAGATGCACTGGTGGTAACGAGCCCTCGCTCCTTGCAGCTGACCTGCGTCTCTGGCAGCGATGATTTTGCTGTACATTCTCATCCTACTGGCTGTCTGTGGGTCTGCACATGGCGCCTGTGGGTAAGTAGCCTCAGATTCTATGGGGAGGCCCAGACAAGGCTTAGGGGGTTCCCTGAGGATGCCCACTTGCCAACCGTGGCCATACCACAGCTTCCAAAACCCTGGGCGGGAGCCTCAGTTCATCACCAGCGCCCGGGCTGCTGGCACAACTTGTCTGTGGGGCTCAAGCAGAAACAGGCAGACAGATGCACACCCCAGGCAGTTCCCTGGCCCTGCTGGCTTTGCAACCAAAGCCTCGTGGGGAGGGAAGCTGGCCGACCTTCAGCCTGCACAGCAGCAAGCCTTCACGCAGGACAGTAATGACTTTCTGCTTACAGAGGGACCTGTGGGCTCCGGCCCATGAGTGCTATCTTCAGCTCATCACGCGTCGTGGGTGGCACAGATGTCCTGCCGGGGTCTGGGGCCTGGGCTGGGATCGCCAGTATCCGCTGCATCTGGGCACCACCGATATCTGTGCACGTCTGCGGAGGGACCCTGGTCGGTGCGCAGTGGCTCCTCACAGCTGCCCACTGCTTTATCAACATTACATAGTAAGGAGGACCTGGGCACGGGGATATCCCCACACCACCCATCCCATTTCCTTGCCGTGTGCCTAGTGCTAGGGCATTGCAGAGCCCAGCTGAGAGACTGCTCAGGGAGAAGACTGGGCTCATGCTGCTGCTTCCTAGCAGCCTCCAGCTTAATATATCTCGAGCCTACTTTCACTCTCTGTAGTGCTGTTTTCCTCTCTGCCTCAGGAAGCAGACGGCAGGAAAGTGCTGGGCTGTAACAGCACATGATTTCACTCCCTCTCACCCCTCTCTCCATCTGCCTTCCAGCCCCCTCAGCGAGTGGGCCGTGGTGCTCGGGGCCACCTCGTTGGGTCAGTCAGGCCCTGAGGTGGAAGTGCGCCGGATTAAGCGGCTGATCATGCACGAACGCTACACTCCTATCCTTGAGCACAATGACATCGCCTTGCTGGAATTGGACCGGCCAGTCCGGTGCAGATCCTCCATTCAGCTCGCCTGCCTGCCTGGTCCCACCGTGAAAGTGTCGGAGCTGAAAAACTGTTATGTTGCTGGCTGGGGTGACAGGATCGTAAAAGGTGAGTTCCCATAAAGGACCTGTGCCCTGAGGGCAAGCTTGGCACACCAGGGAGAGATGGCTGGGGCTTCCTGACAGCAGAGGACAAAATGAGAGTTGGGCTGTGGGACATATGCCTCTGGAGAGATGGGCCTGGCCTGCTGCCCAAAGCCACACAGCAGTGACACAGCACTCCAACACCTCTCTGGAGGCAGCGCCAAGCCCTAGGGAAGGACTTCACACACAGACAGGCCAGGAGAATGGGCAAGGAGCTGCTGGGAGCTCATTCCTTTCTCTGCTCACAGCTTCAGGTAGAGATGTCCTGCAGCAGGCCAAGGTACAAGTCGTGGATAACAAGCTCTGCAACAGTAGCGAGTGGCTGCAGGGATACATCCACGACTTCAACGTGTGTGCTGGGCAGGGTGGCGTCGGCACCTGCCAGGTAGGAGCGTGCCGCGAGTCCCCCAGCCCCCAGCAGCATGGGCAGCCCCATCGCACCACCCAAGCACAGCCCAGCACGTGCTTCCCCTGGCCAGCCGCCCTCCCAGCCCCAGCTCCGCACCTCTGCTGGAGCTTCCACCCCCTTTCCCATCCGTGGGGCCTTGCTCAGCGAGGTCCAGATGCCAACCCTGAAACATCTGAGCACAGGGGAGACAGAGAGCCCCACCTTACAGACCCCCAACCTGCTCCCGAGGGTGTCAAGGTTCTGCAAGCTCCAGCACTTGAGCAAAACCTTGCTCTGCCAGGAATCCAGTTCTGGCAGGGGCTGGGAGAGCAAAAGAGCCAACTCTAACTGCTGACAGGGGCACCCAAAAGCACCTTAATCCTCTCTGCTCTGCTTCAGGGTGACAGCGGGGGGCCTCTTGTCTGCCAAGACAAACGTGGGGACTTCTTCTGGCAAATTGGTGTGACCAGCTGGGGAGTAGGCTGTGCCAGACCTAAACGGCCTGCGGTCTCCAGCTCCACGCAGTACTACTACAACTGGATCCAGGCCAAGATGCGAACAAAGCCAGCACCAGCAGTTACTCCAGCGCCAGCACCAACCTACCCCTCAACCCCCTTGCAGACGCTGCCTCCAAAACCAACACAGCCCTGTCCATTTCCACGTGACAAGCTGCAGAATTTCTTTAATCTGCTGAAGGACATCTTGCGGTTCCTAAAGGGAAAAATGTTTTGAACAGCAGAATGGACCAGCTGCAGTTCAGGCTGCAGTGGACCACAACCCTTTCCTTCTGACTTATATTAATTTGAATTTTATTAAACTGAATTAAATTTTAAATGGTAAGCAAAAAAAAAAAATAGACCTATATTTTCTGCTCTGTGAATATTCTGCATCCGAATTCTGTAAAATCCTGCTGGTTTGATCATTGCCCAAGCAGCCCTGAACTCAGGGATCCCTTCATCCTCATCTAGGAAGAACTTGGCCTCACACTCCCTTCTGTAGAGATCAATGCCTTCCCTACAGATCTTGACATGTGTACAGCAGAAAAGTAGCATCTGGCACCTTAAGTCTGCAACAACAAGGGCAAGAAACACAAGACTAGGAAAACAAGATAAAGGAAAAAAAGGGTGCAGATGTTGCCCTGTCATTAAGAATGTGAAGCCCTTCCCTCTCCTCTGTGCCCTAAGGGTGATTTTCATCTCTAGCAGATGGTGACTGGGTTTTTTGACCAATGTAGAAACCTAAGCAGTAAAGAGTTAAGGCATTGCTATGCCCCAAACACCAACAGCCATCAGGCAGGCAAGTTACAACAGGATGTGCCTGGAAAGGGGAGCCATATGAAGGTAAGGCCAGATGAGCCCTTCTCAGCTGAATTTCCCGTTCCAGTCCATGGTGACCACACAACGTAAAGGACAGCTTAATTGCAGGAGTGGGGTCAAGGAGCGAGCAAGACCAATAGAAGGAGAATCAAGACCACCAAAAAACCCTCAAAGCCACCCAGCCCATTTCCAGAAAGGTCCAGAATACTGGGCTGCACATGTTAACTCATTTGTATGAAGAGTGAGGAACCTAATCCCAGGATCGGGAAAACTTACCTATAAAAATGTACCACCACAGAGGCTGGGTGGCACGCTCTCAGGACCCTGGACACCTGTTGGCTGGATCAATGCTGGACCCAGGATTGCAATCTTCTTTTCTCTCCTACCTGATTTCTCTTTCCCTTTTTGTTCCCTCTTTTCTTTTATTCTTTTGCTTCTCTTACTATTAGAAGATAGTGGCAAAACAGACACCAATTGCCATGCTGAGCGTGTAGTTTGTTAATAGAAATTTGTGAGGGTTTTTTTTGGACCCTTTTGGCTTTTGCCATTCTTTTTCATCTGTGAACATCTATGAATCTTGGTTGCTCCCTTCCATGTAGGAGTGGGATGTAACACCAATGCACAAACACTCCAGGGAAAATAAGAGCTGCACCTGCCTCCTCCAGTGCCAATCCCTGGGCCAAGGATCAGCTGCACATCTCCCTCTCACAGCAGCAGTCTATTGTGTCAGCACATCTGTTATGATCCAGCACATCTGTTATGATCCAGTTACACATCTGTTATGATCCAGTTACTGAGACATGCCTCTACCTGAATTAAAGTGCAGGTAACACCCTGTGCCAAAGTCAATAGTATGGATTTTATTTAACAGTAAATGTGAGGTAGAGAGATGGATAGAAATAAGAAAGAGAGGAGGGCTGGAGGGAGGGAAAGAGTGAGACAGTTTAAGTAGAAAGATATCACCACACTTGGATCCATAAAGCATCCTGTTGCATCTTTCTTCTCCCTGGTCTTCTCCCTGGTGCTGTTCCCAAGGTGTTCAAAACTTTCCACTATTTATACATTTTAGCAAACAAAGGAATTAATGCTTATTGGCTACAGAGTTACCCACTCAGAGTTGATTTTCAGCACAGTTGCTGGGTTGGTTTTCTGTGTGGATTCTTTGTGTCCGGTATCAGTGCTCCCACACTTCGTTTTCCTCCTGCTAGTCTGATGTAACATGCAGACAATCTTATCTCCACTTCCTCTCAGGTGGGTTAACTCACAGCCCAAGTTTCACAGAGGCATGTTCAGGGAGGGGGAGCTTCAGTTGTCACAGATGAGCAGTTGCTTCTTTGGAGAGTTTGCCACAGTGGGCAAAGTCCTTCCGTGATCATAGAACACATCTTGGAGAGGCAAGGAGAACCTCCATTCTTCATTGGACGAGGGGGTGAATATAGTTGCCAAAAATGAGGAAAAGGCTGAGGTACCTAACATCTTCTTTTGCCTCAGTTTTCAACAGTAAGACAGGTCGTCCTCAGGACAACTGGCCTCCTGAGCTGGTAGATGGGGACAGGGAAAGAATAGCCCCCCCTGTAATGCAGGAGGAAGCACTCAGTGACCTGCTGAGCCACTTAGATGCTCACAAGTCTATGAGACCAGACAGGATCCATCCTAGGGTGATGTGGGAGATGGCAGAAGACCTCGCCAAGACGTTTTCCGGCATTTATCATCAGTCCTGGGTAA
>VZTA01029791.1:2413-51982 GCA_013398855.1 Mohoua ochrocephala
AGAGCCTGCTGGAAGTGGGAGAAGTCGATGTCCCTATATAATACAGAGCAGCTCAGTAAAGCATTTTTGAGCACTTAGGGATAGTAGCAGAGGAGAGAAGAAAAGAGATAAAATCTTGAAATGCTTGAGTATTTCTGTAGGTATTTTCTTTCCTAAAGTCTGTGTTTCCTTAGAAATTCTTGTTCAATTAGTAGAGAAAGGTTGAAGATGAATATCTAAAGAAGTCAGGTATAGAAATCTAACTGCCTAAATCTCTTACTTCTTAAAGTTTATGAGATTTACTTTTTTCCTCTTCTTTTTTCCTTAATTCTAATGGTAGTTGTTCAGGAAGTTGTAGTTTGTTATTATATGGAATTTTTTTTTTTTTTAAATTCAATAATGAAAAATGGTAGCAGTACTCTCCTAATCCTGAGATAGTTCTGTATTTCCTGGATATTTATGATCTGCATCCCCTTAAAAAATATAAAATAGATCTATGTTTGCAAAATCTGCTCTAATCTTCATTTATCTAAATCTAATCTCTTTCATATGTGGCATCTTAATAGGTGCCTATGTGATATTTCCTGCTGCACTGAACTCAGTTTATCAGGGCTATGAAGAAAGATTAGAAAAATTAACTAGGACAGTTTCACCTGCTTATTTAGTCTTTTGAATTTTGCCAGAGAATAATTAGCTACTTTTGTGAGTAATAACATCAGAGATATTCCCTGTCTAGAAATGGCAGTGTGGTCTCATATCTTGAGTTCTTTGTGTGTTTAGAAAGATCAACTTATTGAGGTCCAGCTGTTCTTTATCATTCCCCAAATCTTTTATGAGGATGGTGTGGGTCAGAAAAGGCTGCATTACTGACCAGCAGTGAATTCCTGGAAGTGTTCAGGGCCAGGCTGGATGATGCTTTGGGCAACCTGGTCTAGTGGAAGGTGTCCCTGCCCATGGCAGGGGGTTGGAAGGAAATGATCTTTAAGGTCCCTTCCAACTCAAACCATTCTGTGATGCTGTGAATGAGAAACTTTTACCTTAACATTATCCAGTCTATCTGCAGACCAGCTGGGTGGAGGGAGAGCAACTCTGAGGGATTCTTTTAATGGGAAATATACTCCTGTATAAAACTTAAATCTCTCAGGGCTGTGGATGTGTTTCCCAGTATTTAGTAAAGTTTGGAACCAGCAGATGGAGATAAGGAGGGTTCTAATGACTGAAAGATGGCAGTTGTTGTGCTCACCTTGTTAAAGAGTGAGGTGTCAGAAAAGAACATAAAAGGACATAAATCTCTTAAACTTCAATTCCTTGGAAAAGTATGTAATAAGTGTTCTTGAAAGTCAAAATCAGGTATGTGAGCAAAAGGAAGGTGACTGTCAATGGGAAGTGTGGATTTAAAGGTAAACTGTGGGTCAGCTTTTTGGGGTTGTTTTTTTGACTTGTTCAAATTTTCGGTATGTTTTTCCATAGTATCCTTTTTCTCTATAATCCAAAGAAAAAAACAACCCCCAAAACCAACAGAACAGGAGCAAGAACAAAAGAGAAACCCACCAAACAAAACACCACAGCCAAGTTATGAAGATAATTTCATATGCAGTTAGGGTAACAACGTATTGTAGCTGAATGTGGGAATAGTGGAAATAAGGTGAGAACAAGAATTCATATTAAACACTATGCTTTTATAAATTATACTATCAAAGAACCAAGGAGAAGCATATAGTAATAATTCATAGCATAGAATATTTACTCCTAGTTTGCAGATGTCTTCTAAGTAATATCCAAATAAGAATAAAACTGCAAAATGAAGTGGCAGCTACCATTTGGAATAAAAAGATTCTTAATGTGGTGCCTGCAAGTGAAATAAATCTGAAATCCAAATCTAAAGAAAGAGAAGTGATCTGGTAATTCAGATATAGCAGCTGTAGGCAGGTCCTGGCAGGACCTCAGAACTCGGAAAATTACTTTGTCATTGTTGTTTGTTTGCCTAGAAGGAAAAGGAGTTCTTATTTCCTAAAGCTGTGAAACTGTCTGTTTAGAAGATGTGCCTTCTCATTAACAGGAAATTTCTTCAGTGCTGTAATGAAGGGTTGGCTTCTGGCTATGTTAAACTCAATTATAATTATTTTCGTCCTAACGCCTTTGTATCTGATGAGTCTTGTCTTATCAAGCTGGATAGAAGATGCATAATCAAAAGGAAAAGTGCATCTAATAATTAATTCATGGTAATTTGTTAAATTTTTTTATGATCTGAGTAAAATAATCTGTATGAGATAATGTATTTGATTAATTTTTTTTTGTCCTGGTTTACTGTATTTATTAGGGAACATCAAATAACTACAAAAACCTAATTTAGATGAAGCTTATTATCATAAATAAATTTTTTTGAATTGTTAGTTTGGGCAACCAAAATAAGAAATATAAAATTGCACGTGACATTGCTGAACATGTGGTATGTCATAATTTTCTCTGTAAAATGATATTTGGAGATACCTCTCCTGGTTGTATTACAGTGAAGGAAGTTCATCATAATGTTGTGCTTTAGAAGCATATTTGCCAACATCAGTAAGTTAGTCAAGATATAGTGTTTAAACTTATTTGACTTTTTTTTTCTCGACTAACTCTAAGGTCAATGTCATTACCCCCTCTAAAGTTTTAAGTAAATAAAGTTTTCATCACTCTTAGTAACATTTGCCAGTAGTGAATCACCAGCTGAGGGGCTGTGTGGTCAGGACATCCAGACCACTTCCAAAACCTGGTCTGGGGTACTAAACTGGAGCTCAAACACGCTGAAAGGTGATATTAATATTTCCAGAAAAACAGGATTTTTTTGTTTTTTTGGTTCATGGCAATTATTTTGTTTGCTTTAGTCTGGTTTGGCCATAATCATAACCACAAAAATGAGAGAACTCAATTTTCCAGTCAGCTTGGTTGCCAAAGCTTTGAGTGGAAGTTGGAACTCAAGCTCTGCATCTCCTTGCTGTTCTAGCACATGGCTACAACAAGGGTCAGGTAAACTACACCTGCTTTTTAGCTGCTTTTTGCTTTATTAAGTAGCAGACAATAGATATCTCAGTATTTATATGTTCTCTTTTAAATTGGCATTAGGTCTTGGAAGCAGCTTCCTTTTGAAGAAATTAATTCATGTTTTATGAGAAGTTCATATAAATATGCTGCTCCCGAGGAACAGCACTTGAATAATCAGGATACGATTTCTTTCTCCTTATCTTGAGGTATGTGAGCAGCCAAGCTGATGGTCCAAAAGCTGGAAACATAAGGTATGCAGAGCTTAGCTCTGGTGGTTGATGTGGGTTGGATATTGCTCCATCGTTAGACGTTTTTGACCTGTGATGAAACTTCAGCACCGTTCTTTTGGTCACTGTATCTGCAGAAAGAGCCTGGAAGTATCTTTGTGACAGAAATATTGAATGACCAGATCGTTCTCGAGCTTAAAAGAGGCTTCCTGGAGAGACTGAGTACTAAGTGCACAGAATTGCAGCTTAGAGTTACTGCCAAGCACCATTACTGGTTCAAAAGAGAAGGAAATTCTATTCTGACAGTTCTGAGGAAAAAAGAGAGTTTGGGTATGTGGACAGAAGCTCTTTTAGGGCACTTTGATTCAAGGTCAAACAACAATTCTGGTCCTATTTATTCAGAATTTTATGTTGCTTTGTGAAATGTCTGTTATTAAGTATAAATCCAGAACCATTCAGCAGCCAGACTTGCTTTTGAAAGGGACTCTTCAGGGACAATGGGAACCTTGTGGGAACAGCCACTCAGTAATACAGTATTATACTCGTGAAAGCCTCACAAAGCTGATATGAAGAGATGTTCAGATCCTTGCAGGTAGGTAGGCCAAGAGAGTTAAACATTGCCTGCATAAAAAAGAAACAACTTTTCTCTGAGAAGTCTGACTATGGACAAGAGGTATTTTCTACATATTTCTAAGGATCCAACTTTGAATATTTGGAATATTAAGCTGCCAAAAAGGTTGGCAAAGGAACTTTGACTTCAAGCAGATTTTATGGTGCTCATTGGCTTGATTTAGCTTTACCCAGTTCTAGCTTTTAAGCTTTTTCCCCCCCATCATCCCCAATAAGATTCAATGTCTTATTTCATACACTTGGTGAGACCTATAGAGATAAAATACAAAGGATTAAGTTCAGGACAGGATTGTAGTTTAAGTAACCCTATCTTCTGTAGGAGTAAATCCAGGAAGCAAGGGAAGTAGTGCGTTTCTTCTGATTTATGGGACACATGGTGCATTAAAATGTTCTACAAAATATACTGCGGTATTTATTTACTCCTACTTTTATGCCATAGGATTTCAGTTCTGCACAGCATAGGAAATAACTTCTTAATTTGTATCTGCCAGCAATTATGCCAACATCTCACATAAACAATTTTATTACAAAGTATTAAAACCAGTATTTGGAAAAACACTGGATATCTCCCATGTGTCTGTCAACTTATACTAGTTGCAAGTAATAATGGAAGAAACAGTTTCAATGTTAATCCTATGTTTAGCAGTGCTTTTTGTAATATTCTTTTATATCAAAGGTGGATATATTCTGTCTCCAGCTGGACAAAGAAGCCAGATTCCACCTCAAAAATATCCCAACCAGTAAGAATTTTAATTCCTGTTTTATGCTAATCAGTCACTTCACAGTAAGACACTTTTGTGTTCAGTGAGGCACACTGAGCAGTGCTATGTCCTGCTATTGACCCAATGAAGATATCTGACTCTCATTAGTATCTTAAATTGAATGATTTCTTCTTGTTTGAAATAGCTGTACTGTAATACTTGGGCTGAAGTATGGTCCCTGTTCTCAGAAAAGAGGCTTCAAACTAAATTCCAGATTGCTTTAATTCTGAGGGAAAATTATGATGGGAATTGCATCGACCATGTAAAGCCTTTCAGCAGCTTGGAAAAATGTTGAGCACAGATGTAGTCTTTTATTCAGTATTTGTGATGTGGAAGGCAGTAGTGGAGCTTGCAGTGACTTCAGATGAATCAGACTAAAATTGACTTCTCCAGATCTAAACAGCTACCTTTAACCTGTGCACAGATTTTTGAGCTTCTTGGGCATCAGAGTTACTCTAATTGTTTCTGCCTACATTTTACCCACCATATATTTGTGAGCTCTTTTGTACTTTAGAAGTTGTAGGAATAAGACCTAAAGCAATGAAATATGCAGTTGGGCTTCTGAATGCATTGGAGGATAATACCTGGGTAAAATTAAACTTAATTGATGGCAAAGCTAAGCTTAAAGAATTGCCAATTAGTGTTAGGATTAATGCTAGAATGTACTCCTGGTGTGACATCGTCCCCTCAGAGCAGATGTGCACCGTGGCTTATTTCTAACAGCAAAGCTCCACTGAACTCGGTAGTGTAAGCAGAACCCTGTTTTCTAGAACAATTTAAGAACATCTGATGGAATCAGGTAAATGTGAGCACACTTCTGATTTATGAAAACTGGACTCCGAGTTTATCAGATTTTGAGGAATAAAGTTGGAAGAATTCCAAGCTGGTACATGAGTATCTAGGAAGAATTCGATCGCAGCTAAATTTTAGACTAAAGTTCGGGCAGCTTGGGGCTTTTTACAAGATGTATGCAAAACAGCCTTGCCTCTAGGTTTAATCAGTTTGGAAATCTTTCTCTTTTCAAAGAAAGGCCAGGCAGAGGGTTTTAGTCACAGAAGATTAATGCATGCTATTGGGGATTTTTATATTAGTTCATTCTTCTTCCCTGTTGTCTCCAGTGATGTCAGTTGCTCGTGTTTTCAACCAGTAAAACACAAGCTAAAATTATAGGTTGCTAAATATAGATAACTTGCCACATCATTTAATTTTACAACTTGCTTGTAATGAAGACCCCAAAGCAAAATCCAAAATGTTAATTGGGGCAGAAATGAAACCTTGCAATAATTTTTGCTCATTGCTTCTTAATTACAAATTAATAATGGTTAGAAAATATTATTATAAAGCCCAACAATAAATGATATATGACTGCTGTTATGTCTGAGGAGAGTTTTTCTCTCTCTGGATTCTCTTTAAGAGGCAAGGGTGACAATTTTAAGGTAAAACATTCTGAAGCAGAGGGATCTTTGTTGATAAAAGTTAAATAAAATTGAATTCCTCCTTTATAAACAGATTAAATCACATTCAGCCGTCATGGGAAAATTAATAATGCATATTTTATGATGCTAGGTTCAATTCAACTGCCTTGAAATCAAGGTTGTTTGTGAAGGGAATGATTTAATTCTCTAGGAATTGGAATTCTAAGTAGGAATTATTTTGTTTGTGTATTTATGCACTAGCATAAGTACAAAAAGATGTGGATTTGCTATCTATTAACTGAAAATAAAAGTTGTGGGATTATATAAAATGTATAAATAAATGCAACTGAATATGTTCTATTTGTCTTGAGGATGCCCATGCATGTGTGCTTGCAAACAAGGAATTGCAGAATTTTTGGAAGAAATATTGCAAAAAATATTCATTTACATATATTGGAGTTAAAATTCATATGATTTAGAAGTTAAGATACCAGCTTGGATTTTTTTTTTCTTTCAGTTTTTTACTAGAAAGGTATTTTCCATAGATATCCATGTTCCATGAAGTCATCATCAGGTAAATCACACTGGTACAGGGCTGGGTTCCCAGGACTTTCCCCTCCAGCTGAGAAATTTAGCACTTAGATGATACAATCATGATTTTTGCCTAAGTAACCCAAACCCACTTTTACTTCTGTAAATAGTAGAGGAAAAACTAGTGATGATAGCAGCAGTAGTGTATTGTTGGGTCCCTAAAGGGATGTGCTCATCAAAGGGAACAGTGGTGAAACACCAAGGCTTTCTGCATGAAATTATTTTGATACATTGATATAAAAATCATTCAGCATAACCAAACTAAGACTAATGTAGAACAATCTTACTCTGCTGGTGACCAGTTGGCACAATGGCTGAGGCTGGCACAGATGGCAGATTAGCTCGCACTGACCCTTCATTTCTCTCTGGGTGCGTTAACCAGAACGCTCCTCACTTGGTTATTTTCCTTCCTAGAACCCTTTTCACTCACGTTGCAGCTTCACTCGTGTCCAATAGACTCCTCTTTACTATTAATCCTGCAATAGACACTTCTGCTGTAGCTTATTTTTATTTCAGAAATAATCTCACAATGTCCATTTTAAACTTTGGTTTATGGACTGGTTTAGACATCGATATTTTACTTCCTTCGCTCACAGATTTTAATGAGTGAGAGGAACTGCATCACAATCATGGTTATCTGTGCAGATATTCACCTGAATGAGGGAAATCCCACAGGTTTATTAGCAGCTGCCAAACCTGGGGATGTGCCATCTTGGCTCATTCATTTGTGCTTCTACAGCTGACAGAATTGGTTACAAGAATTATTTCAACCCCGTGCTCTGAAAATTCTCCTATAGATAAACTCCTATAACCAGTTATGTTTTAAGATCGTGATAGAAATCGTATGGCTGCTTGACTGGTGTGGTTTTCAGGAGACTATGATGAGGCAAGTTAGTCCAGAGGAATATGGTTCTCTTTCTTTCAAGGTGGTACTACACTTATAATTTCTGTGAGAAGAAAAATTCATCGTCTTGGAAAGACTTTCAACCCTTCAGGGTCAGAGAATGGTGGTTAATGTAGTGACAGGAACATCCTTGGTTATTTGTAGCAAAGATACTAACACAGGATGTTACAGCAAGGCTATTTGTAGCAAATAGCTTTGCAATAAAAGCACAGCCTTTTGCAATAAAAGCAAAGAGTGGAGAGCAGGTGGAATTGCTCATTGTATTCAAAGTGTCAAATGGCTTTTTCTACCCATTTCAATAATAAAAGAAAAAAAAATTATTAATGTAGTTGTTAACTAAAAATTCTAAACTGCCTTTGGAGGCTGTACTTAAAAAGCTAAATGGACTTTTCCATTCCACCTATCTGGCATTTACACAGTGTTAAATCTAAAAGCATAATTTTCACATTAACTGATGTTGTAGATCATGACATAGTTATAAGTGTAGATGCATCCCGTGCATATAAACATGAACTCTATTGTCAGCTAATTCCATAAGTATCTGCTTTAAATGCTAAGTGAATTGTCACTTCAGCTGTAATGCAAGAATCTACCTGTCTTCTAATAAATAAGACTGATCCATGCACAAATGTATGAACACGAGAAGATGAAGTTTTTGTCCAGGTTGAAATTTGTTATTTTGGATTTTTGTCAGGGAGCACAAAACTGGTAATATGACTTTTTTCTGTATTTTTATGCAGAAACTTAAACTTTGAATGGGGCTCTGCTCACTCCCCAACTATTAAATAAAGATTCATTTAAAGAGCAAGAGGAGAAATGGTAGGAAAATTGAGAGAGAAGAGGGAGTAGAGATATGAGAAATTATTCCAAGTACTCTGAAGTTTTTTGCCTTCACAGTAGCAACACACATAAGTTGGATTCTGGTGGTTTCTGTCATTATTGTAATGCTGAAAAATGTTGTAGGCAGCCATTTGAGCCTAAGTTCTATTCTTACAATGCAAGGTATTGAGAAGAATAAAGTCCCTCCTTCTCATCAGAATTCTTTGAGGTGCTTTAAGTCAGGCACATGCAAACACAGTCATTTTTAAAGAGCAAGTCTATCATTTCCAATATCCAACTTATGGGAGCCTGAAGAGCTAGCTTTGAGTTGATAGCTGGACAGTTCATAAATTTAAAGATGTTCTTCAAGCCAAAGGGTACCTCACCATGATTTATCCTCCTGTGCAGTTTGGCTCATGGAAATTCAACTAATGCTTCTTTATTAGTGTTGTGGTTTGACACTGGCCCAATGCCAGGCACCCAGGAGAGCCGCTCGCTCACCCTCCCCTGCCACAGCTGGGCAGAGGAGGGAAAAAGAAAAAAAATTAACGAACGCTTCATGAGTGAGGTAAGGACCAGGAGAAACACTTCAAGGGTTTCACTAAGAAATGAGATTTACTTGATCTCAGTTAACTGTAACTTTGTTTAATGTCAGCAAATTCTAATTGAATTTCCAAGGGTATTCTATCTCTTTTGAAAATAGTGCCACAATGGGGTAAGTAGGGATGGTGTTCCATTCTGTGCTTTCAGTTTTCAGCATCAGACCTCTTCAATCTTATTTTGGGGGTTCCTTTGCAACTTTTTTTAAGCAAGAATGAGTGAAATAACCAAAAGTATTCCCCCAGTCTGCTATTCTAGTTGCTGAGTGGTACCAGTAGCGTGTGACAACAAACCTGTTAAAAGTTGTGGTAACATCTGATGGAAGCCTTTGTTGGGGATCTCTGGTACACTGCAAACACAGGTTTTGTTTAAAGGTAGAAATTAGGAAGTTAATATTGGTTCTGCCATCCTCTGGGATTAGGAATTGTACATCATTACAATAGAAAAGAAACTGCTAACCAGTTTACTAGTCTGTCACCAAGATTTTGAAATCATCTCTTCACTGGATTAAGTGACTACATTTCCGGGTCCTAAACGGTCTTGTTTTAACTGTACAAAGTGCCTGGTCAGGTTTTTTCATACAGAATCTACACAAGGACAAAATGGGAAAAGGAGCGTGTACTTCTTTATCAATGAGCATGCTTTAGTAGTATTTCATACTTCAAACGAGTTTGCAAAGCATTCAGAAAAATCTATTCCTGACATGAAAATGTGGTTATATTGTACAGGCAGGATGGGGAACTTTTCCACACAGTTGGACTAAGGGAATGGCTGTGCAGCACCAGAGGAAATGTGCAGTAACCTTGTATTCTGTCACACAACATGACCTATATTTGGTAAGTGGAATAAAGCATAGGGGTGGGAGAAATCAGCTATGATTCTTTTCTGGAATGTTTTCTCCCAGCTTAATAAAATTTCTTTTCAGAATCCTTCTAACCAGCAGAAGTGCTTTTACTTGATAGCCCACAGTGAATTATTTATTTTATTAATATCTTCAACTTCATCAATTGCCTTTTCAATACTTCTAAAAGTTTGATGCACAACTGCCTGTGGCAAGGAGTACTCTTTTAACTCTCCACTTTGAAAATGCAGGCTTGTTTTGGATCTGCCTGCTTTATATTTCCTTCCATTGAAAGAGACAATGAACGACTTGTTATCTTTTTATCTTTTATGCCACTGATGGCATCTGTCATGTACTTCTTCACTCATCTTTTTTTTCCAGGCTGAAAAGAGCTGGTCTATTATACGCTCATCATGCTGATACCATCCTGTACCTTTGATCATCCTTGTATTTCTACAAGGATTTGGAGAGGTACTGAGAAGCTAAATGACATTGCAGGGCAATTCCAAAGCTGAGTTTACAGGTCCCTCTGAAAGGTCTTGTGCTACAATACAGGATTGCTTTTGAAGCCACACATTGTACCTCAAACCACCTCTGCACCAGCTGGAAGTGGCTGTAGCAGATTTTCTTTGAGATGATTAGTAGTATTACATTCTCCTCCCAAAATGCCTGAAGCCAGTAAAGCACAGGAAGAGAGGAGAGGTATAAAGGAAAGTGGGATTATATCCATGCTTGTGTTGCTGAAGAATATTAACATATTAAAGGCAAAAGTTGTTTCAAGATCTGACACTATTAGAAGAGTAAGGTAGCTAGATCTGTATATCTAATGTGTTTTGTATATCTAATGCTTAGTACCTCTAACGTTTCAAGGAGTGGTCGGAGATTTTACCATTTGAACGGTCTAAAAGACACTTCAGGCAATAAAAAGCTTTGAAATTATTTGCATTTCTTAAAACCACTTGTCTCACCGAGAAGGACACACTTTCTTCCTCCTCGTTTTATATTTTGTGTTGATTCTCTCAAGCTAAATCATAAACCACGTGGTGTTTTTAAAGATTGTCTCTGTAAAGTTTGCCTTGCAGATTGTAATCCTTTAGAGAAAGGAAAATAGACTCTTCTATGCAAGAAAGATATTTAAAGCAGGTATATCATTTACTTTCCTTGCCTGAAGTGATGTTTTGGAAGCAGTGCTTTTGGTGTAGTCTGGTTCTGAGAACAGCTTTAAAGCCCTGTCCATCCAAACCTGTCTCTATATGCAGTTCAAACTGGTTGAGTTCCAACTGTCCACAAATCCTGTCTGCTTGTGTCAGGATGATGTTTGTGGCCTATCAAGAAAGGAATCTCTGCCTGTCTGCAAAAAATGGGTCGACATAATATGCATACAGTTCTGAGGACACTCTCAAATGCATTCCACTCGTAAAATTTTAATATTTTCCCCCCTCCTGGCAAATGCCATGAGGTCTGCTCTAGAAGAGACCACAAGGGCCATTGCAGACAAGCATTGAAGGAAGATTAGTTTGCTCTTAAAGTGATTGACTCTCTCCCACCCAGACATACCACGAAGGTGAATGTAGGTCTTCCATCCATGCAAGGATGATTTTCATAGACATTGAAGGTCAGCTGCCCGTAGATCTCAGGATTTACTAAAACACAAGAAAACCTAAGTTCCTCTTCTTGGCAGCCACTGGCAGGAGTTGCAGTGCTGGGCTATTTCTCATTAGCTGACAAGTCAGTGGTGCTCTTGGAGAGATCATCTGATTTCAGCTGACACTTCTGGGAAGGAGGGGGAAAACTTCAGGGAAAAGAGCCAGGTCCTCAGCTGATAGAAGAAGTCAAGTTTCAGCACTGCTGTACTTCAGTAGCCTTAGTTTAATCTTGCAGAAGTAATCCTTTGGAGAAGGTACAACAATCCCAGGTATGGTGTTTCACAACTTATTTTCCTGGTGGATTACACAATTTTTCACTCGTCTCAAAGAATTGTGATAAAATACTGCAGAGATGATTTTCTCCTGAGAGACAAGGTCCTGCTGTTTGAACAGTTTAAGTGCAGAATATTGGCTCTGGGAGCAAAGGTGCCTATGGAAAAGGGATGTTACAATATTAAGATTTGGATGTACACCATAATGGGTAAGTTAAAACAGGCAAACCTTGTGTGAGTTAAATATCACATCTGTGGCTTGATGTCAAGGTCTTCTAATATGGGCTGTGAGGTTTCATGTTAAATTTCAAGGTCAAAGTATTCCCAAAATTTTGTAGAATTAGATCATCCTGGGATACAAAGGATGCTGGCAAACGGGCAGGTTTTCAGATCCCGCAGATTTTCAGATCTTTGGCAAGAACCACACAATTTGAATGGAAAACATTTTAAAATTAAAATTCTGGAACTGTCTTGGGGACATGCACAGAGCAAATCTTGAGGGAAGATTTAAGCAAAGGTGTACAGTTGACAAGACTTACACAGTGTGCCTCAAAATTACAGTTGTGAAATATTTGGCATTCAGATGCTTTTTATCACACTTGGTAAGTATTTCCATGCCTGTCTTATGCTGTGCATACTGAATTCTCTCTAAGAACCGTAGCAGAACTTTGGGATCATGGAGACAGTTTTCCTGCTGGAGATACATCAATGCTGCAAGGTTTTGATTAAAATACCTGGTAAAGAGGCTTTTATTCTTGGTTTACACTGCAACCCACCTCAGATACAGGAAGTAATTAATTACATGCAGGTAAACTCCTCTCAAATACTTTTTCAGTGCTGATTTCCAGGAAGGAATCCTCCTGAGAAATGAAGTGAATGAGAATAAAAGAACAGAGCAAGCTCTATATCTGATTGTAAAAACATCTCTTAAATTGAAATTAAAACAGTCTAGGAATTGGATGGTAAGTATTTGTACTAAGCTGGATGGTGTGTGTGTATATAAAGTGATTTATACTCCCTGAGATGATAATGCAGAGAATCTGTGCATTAGTACTTAACTGTGTACTTCTTATTCACATCTTTTCTGAACACGTTTAAAAACCTGGGCTTTACAGGCTTGTGTGTGATATCAAAGCAGAATTGATCACATAGGCTGTGGGTGCTTGGCCATGTTTATTCCAGCAGTGTTCTCCTTACCTGCACCTCCTACCATAAAACGATAGAGAAACTATTCATTTTTGTGGCAGGTTGTCCAAGTCAGTGTTGCCATAAGAACTCTAACTTTCAGAATTCTTTGTCTTCTCCATCTCAAATGATTCAGCTTTGCTTTTGGCAACGATGCTAGTTCTGAATTTAATAATAGGCTTTTGTTTGTAAGCCAATAAACAAAGAGTGTATAGGTTCAACGTGAGTTTGCTAATCTGCTTCTGGCACCCTGAACTTCTAAAACTGCAGTATTGAACATGACAGGGTGAGAATGTGCCAGCAACATACACTGAAATATTGTTAAGCTCAGTTTTTGCCGATATTCCCTTCAACATGTCAGAGAAGTGGTAAATGGCAGACATTTATGAGATTTATAATGAAAACTCTACTTCTTCCTTGATTTATCTGCCTACACGTGGTCTTTTCCACAACGGATCTGAGAGCACAGAGAACCACAGTGATGTCTCCTAAAATCCCTCAATGCATCTCAGAATTGAACTAATTAATTTATAATAAAAACCAGTTGTTTCTATGGGAATGGAGTGAATCTACCTTACCAAAACATCTAGAATACTCCCACACTAAAATTTCATGGGTTTTTTGTGTAGGAGAAAGATATGACCTGGTAGCAACAACTGCAGGTCTAATAATCATTGTGCCTATTGACCATTGTCTGCTGCAATTGTCTGGGTAAAAGGTTATCAGAAATAAATAACTCCCCACAAAAAAAACCAACAAAGGCAACAACTATGAATTATTTGTATTTTAAAAATAACTCAGACTATCTCCCGAACCTGATTCCAGATTAGTTGCAAGAGGACATCCTGAGAGGAAAAAAAAAATTACAAACCCCATATAAAACTTTCCAGATGTTGATGATCTGCAGCCAAAATTGGCACATGAAAAATCAGCCTGATCTTGTAGGATTCTGATTTTTTTGACCAGTTACCCTAACATGAATCCATCCATCAAAATGCAGTTTACCTGTTTCTAATGACTATGCCTTGAAAGCTGATATTGTAGCCATTTTTCTTGCTATCTCGATGGACAGAGACTCTTAATGAATGAGACTTTTTCCTTTTCCTTATAGAGGCCATTTCCTCCAGCAGTTTTGAATGCACTGATAAGCCATACCCAGAGAACTTGGACCAGTTTTGTGCTGTGTAGGTGTCCATTAAAATAAACACTACTGTTAATGGGATTTTATAACCTTTGAGAAAACTGCGAGAGAAAGAAAGCTGAAGAATATATTAACAAATTTCCAAGAGCACAGTATTTGGAAGAAATAGAGTGTAATACTCTATGTTCTCTCATTGGAGTATCTTACTTGTCCAAAGATATAAAACCAGAGAATTATTTAGGTAGGAAAAGATCTTTTAAATCGTTTAGCTCAAACATTAACCCAGCACTGCCATGTCCACCAATAAACCATGTCCCTAAATTCCACATATGTTCATCTTTTAGATGGTGAGCTCTTGTTTGCTTTCCTTTAGGGGCACAGCTGTCTTTTGGAAAAAGAAATTTCGTTGAGATTGAAATTTTTAATTATAATATGCTTTTTAAAGAAATTCAGTATTATTAAAAATTACTTCAAATTCATGTTGGCCTCGTTTTAAAAAACCTCAGCCTATTTAAATTCATTCTCTTTGGTTTAACCTGTTTATATTTGAATGGTCAATAACTTTATGTGTGAACTTTGTATTAAAATGTTGGTATCAGTTTTATATAACAATAAAAATAGTTGGAAAGTCACAGGTAAGTGCTAGTGCTGACTGGAGCTTTCTGTGAGACACTGTGAAGTGTATCATGGAGAATTAAAACTTTCCTGCTTTGCAATTCCAGGGTCATTTGTGTCTCTCTCTTTATCCTGAGCACATGCACTTGGATGAGGGAAATAACTGATTCCCTTATCACAGCTTGAGTTGGTTGGACTGAGTCTAAAAAAGCTCTTGCCATAATCCTCTCCTTGTTCAAAGTATTTTTAAGCACCTCAAGTGTGGGTTTTTGGTGCCACGCCAACGCTGTCTGGCAGTGCCTGGAAAACTCCCACTGCCTTCCAGTCAGTTGGATTCATGGCATGGAGCTCTCAGCACAAGGAGCTGCTCCGTGTGGTGACTGTGCAGCTTTGAAAGGGTTCCTTTTTGTACTTATTTTTTTAGAAAATTCCTCCCCATAAAGCCCATACCCACTTATCACTACACTGTGGAAAAGGACAGACAAGTTCAGGTACATCTACCTGGCAAAACAACTGAACCCTTATGCCTGAAATTATGGTTTGTTCCACTGAATACCAAATATATGTTCAAATTGGATCCGTTAACCAAAATATAAATTTCCACAGCCACAGTCAAATGACAAATCTGAAAGGCATTAATCAAAAATTTTAGGATAATCACATTTAATAGTCTGTCTGCAAGTTTTTCTACTACATCCCAGTATGAAGCAAAAGTTGCATAGATGAATAATGAAATCACTTTATATCTCAGAACATTTATGGAAGAAAGCTGTGTTAGCTTTTGATTAGGCTTCTGTGAGAGTGTTTACGGACGGCTTAGTGATAGAAAGATCTTCCCTGTGTATTGTATTTTATAGCTGATTACAGCCTGGAGTAGATACAGATTGATGGGCACGCTTAGGGCTCTCCTGAGATCACAGCTGGCACAGATCCTTTCGGTTCTTCTTTGAGGTATGCGTTTGGTTTTTCCCTTAAAAAAAACAAACAAAAAAAAACTCAACAAAAACCAACCAACCAACAAAGCCCCAACCAACAACCAAATTAAAAAAACCCCAAAATCCTAACAAAGCAAAACCCTGACAAATCAAACAATCAAGACCAAAAGATAAACCAAGAAATCTGATTTATAAGAGTCTAGTGCATGTTGCAGTCTTTATAATTTAAACAATACTTTTAATGTTTTTGTGTTTATGCTGCTGCAGGGAAAAAAAACAATGTATATAACCTGTGAAAGACAGATGCCCTCATGTTTTCTCTTCTCTTGGAAACACATCAACATTCATTGACTATCTCAGCCCCTTCTTTGCTAGTGTGTTGGTCAGAATGGTTAATGAAGCACACAGTAAAGAGGAGGAAAACCTAATATCTGATATCTTCTAAGTATGCTTTTGAAAACATCACACTTTGAAGCCCTGAGGTAAAAAGGACATAAATATAATTATTTGCTGTTACGTCTGTCTGCTTCAAATTACAGCAAAACTCTCAAAGACCAAATACTAACTCCTATTTCGTGTTTTAATTACCATAAGCTATAATGGGATTCATATCTGCAAACATTTGTTGCGCTGTATCACAAGGATATTTTTAGTTGCTTTGAAGGCTGTTATTATGATAAAAAATTTTGACAAAAGGAAAATTATAGTTGCTCTTAAATTAGATATTAATCTGGAAGCAACACGTAAACTGAACAGTAAAGATAACTTTTCTGGGAATTTAAAATTAAAACCTCTGATGTGCAATTAAAGCAAGGAGTCAAGTACTTCAGGTTTTTTCTGGTTTTTTCCTTTGCTTGCTGAGTTGTGTATTTTAAAAGTTCACCATTGTGAGAGTGGGATGCCTGAGAAGTCCAACTGGATTATCTAGCATGAAGGCAAGAGCCTCTTAGGTACACAGGAATATGGCATGGAGAAGAGTAATAAACCCAGCTCTGCTGAACACAGCAGTCACACATACAAGGAGGAAAGAGGTAAACAGGATGAAAATTTAAAAAAACAAATGTGTGGCTTGATTTACCTACGATTCCAACCTTTTCCATGCATCTGACGACTCGTTTCTCCTGGATGAACTGAACAGGGTAATGTGAGGGACTCCTGTAATAGCTCTTCCTCTCAGCTGCTGCATAACATTGGCCAGAGAATTCCCTGCAGAGAATTAAAAAACTGTCTTTTAACAACAGTTTCTGGAATTTAATTTGGAAAATCACTTGTGTGTCAATGATGGACAATAGAGAAGCTATCCTGACCCTGAGGTAAGTTGTGCTCATTGTGGTTATTTTTCTTCCCTGTTCAAGAGTACAAATAACTTCTGGATTGAACGTGTCTGGTTTACATCTGCAGCTCACAGTCAGGGAACCGGTCTGATCTCTCTCTGACAATTTAACACAGAATATAATCCCATTTCAAAAGATGTGTGAAGAACTTCCTCTGCCTCCCTCATGGTCCAATCCCAATGTAAGAATGCACTGAAACAGAGGTGGATGGATGGATGGATGGATGGGTCTACAACTACCTATTATCCTGCGCCCTAATTCACACCATATGGAATTAGCTGGATTAGCCCTGGGTGAAGGAGAATTTGGGAAGCTGTCAGGAAGTGCAGGTTAGGTCTTATTTCTCATTCCCTGTGTTGGAACGAACACTGTTGTAAAAAGGATATCTCCTGTGATTTTAGTTCTTTGCCAGTTTAATATTGGTGGTCAGGGTTCCTCACACTGAAACTTTCATGCAAGGATATTTTTGCATAGAAGAGACAAAAGGAAAGGCTAACACCCAGGACCAAGCAAACAATTCCGATGATGGAAAGACAGTGAAGTCGTTGTTCTTTTGCATGATCAAGACTTAGTTCAGCAAAATCATTGCAGCCAAATAATTGCAAATAATTGACCTATCGTGATAAGTGATTTGCACATTTTTGAAAGGAAAATTTATCTGGTGGAAGATCATTTTTTATTTAAAATTTTCCGAATCATGCAGCTAGGAGAAGGGACACACTGAACACAGCCATTTTCACAGCCAGTTCCCCTGGACATTGCAGAAGAGCTGTTGCACAACAGATCTGAGATCCATTTTCACGTTGTCTCCAGAAAAGTGGAGAGGCACAGCAGACTCCTCCAAGCCTAGAGAGAGCTGCATCAGGCTGTGGAGCTGCTGCCCAAACAGAATGTTACCCAGCTCAAGGCAGCAGTGAGCTGCAAGGAGCTTCTCTCTGGGCTGCACCACCGAGAGCTGCACTAAGCTCTTCACAGCAGGATGCAGAGCTGCTCAAAAGCCCTCTGAGAGTAATTTCATTCCTTAGTAAGAGGCAAAGATAGTATTTATCACACATTCTTATGCAACCTTTTTGAGGTAGACACAATTCTGTCACATAAAAGTCTTTAAAATTTTTTTCTTTTCCTTTCCCTACCACTTTTTCTTCTTGACTATCAAAACCCCCCCCCCAAAAATTCTATTCAACCTGATAACACTAAATAATAGAATGAAGCAAGGAGGGAATGAAAATAGAAACAGCTCCTGTGATCTTTTAAAGTGAGTTCAAATATTTAGCATCAGAAAATACTGAGGACAGGAAAACCTCAAGAAAGGAAACATACAGAAAAAGAAGTGAGAGAAAATAGATGTTCTCCATACAGCATACTTCTTTTGCATAATTAAGAAATAGGAGGGGGAGAAAATAGTTGAATCTGAAAGATGCTGGGTTTTACATTTTTTGAAAGGTATCTAGAATTTAACTGGGTTTTTTTTCACTCTTTCATTACCAATGTGCCTTGAAAGGTGCCAATTCTCCTTTCAAAACTTGGCTTCAGATTTATTATCCTGATGACCTGATCTTCCATGACATTTGCTTTGCTTTTAGTTCCCATTTATTTTTAGCTGTGTGCCAAAAACTACAATTTCATGGTAACCCTAAGTATCCGTGAATCATTCATGAATATTTGCTGAATGAGCAGTTATTCCTCCTCCTCCTCCTCCATTTTCTTCCCCGTCTCTTGCAACATTTTGCCACAATAAAACTGAGAGGAACTTCTTGTTTCTTCCAATTTCTCTACAACATTTTGGAATGAAACTTAATTAGAGGTAAATTCTAACAAAAAAATGTGATGTTTGTAAATGAAAAAACTTGGCAGGGTTTCTCTTTGGGTAAAGAGTGAAAATTGAAAGGTTTGTCCTAGAGCAATATAGAACAAATTTTCTTCTTATAGTCACAAAATATCCTCGTGATATTTTGATGGTGACCAGCATTTTTATGAGCTTTGCCAACAACCTTTGGTAGGCAAAGAATAATTTGAACTATACATCACATTAATCTAACTTGATATATTCTTGGAGAATTCACAGAGACAAATTTTACAGTTTTTTACATTTCCATAATTTTCAACAGAACTGGGACTCTTAAAGACCATATGTGTGTGTGTGTGTGTATATATATGTTTTTCCTTGACACTGTTTCATTGGTATTTCTACAGACATTTTAATCATCAGCTAAACTTTCTCACAGTGGCTGGGTAGCTTCCTGAGTAGTGAAATAGAGTGTATTACTGAAAATTAAAAATAGCTGAATTGAAAGATTTAGCTTTATTTCATGTCTTGTTAGTCATCCAAAATACAGTAGAAGTGTTTCTCTGCTTGATATTACAGCTCAATGGAATGACATTCTCCTACCCAGTAGCAGGAGAAAGAACCTGAGCCACCAAAAATATTGTCATGAAACTTTACATTTCCAGGCCCAAAAGCAGTCTGAGTGTGTCACTGTGAGGTCTGTTCAGGCTCACATGCCAAACCCTAAACCAGCAACCTTGAACATAAAAATGTTTTGTTGCTTGTTAGCCATGGATGACTTATCCCAGATCTGCCGGAAAAATCTGAGAAATGAACACACATGATGCAGCAATGAGTGCAAATCTGTGTGTTCCCTGTCCTAACGCTACTCTAAATTTTTGCAGGGAATCTGTTGTTTGTGAGGAGCATGAACCAGACTAATAATTACCTTTGTCTCAATGTCACTGCTTTTGTTTTGAGAATTGTTCAGCTTCATCCATCTACAGCCTCAATATTTCATAACGATTGCCAGTTTGGAACTATTGCTGTCATTCACGTACATGTTGTATCCTTCCAGTTGTGTCGATCTATCTGCAGGATCAGGGCCTTGATTTACATGTTTGAACAATATAATTATGAAGGATGTTATCTGGGTGAAAATGTGATGCTGCCAAATGTCGGATAATTTGCAAACAACACAAATTCGGAGCGTCTGCCTCTTGAGTATTTTTGGAAAGGTATGGGGAACAACCAATTGATGATTAAGAGACCTCCCAATAGGCAAACTAAACAAAAGGTAACAATTTATCCCAATGTTTTGGTTCACTGCTGATGAATTTTCTTAGCATCTGCTTAAGTGTTTGATTAAAGTATTCTACAAGCCCATCTGTTTCTGGCTGATACGAAACTCTGAGCGATGGGGGAATTTTTAACAGCTTGCACACCTCATTTAGCAGAGAAGACATAAAATTAGTGCCCTGATCTGTTGAATTTTCTAAGGGTAAGCCCACTCTGATAACAGCATTAATCAATTCATTAGCTTCATGTTTTGTCAGCTAAGACTTCATGGCACTACTGTGGGGTTTGAATGTCCAAGTACTCCTTCCAAGATTTGTTACATTCCTCAGACAAGAAATTTGACTAAATGAGAGTTATGCTTCAAATTAAATTTTCCTAGTCTGGCTGTACAGCATGATACTGGATAAAAAATGGAGAGGACATGCTCAGGATGTCTCCTAAACATTTTCTTGTTCCCATGGGGATCTCCAACTCCAGATGTCTGCCGGAAATGCAATCCAGCAGAGAAGAAACAGTCTGGGAGGTTCCTGGAGTGTGTGGAACTTGCTGGAGTTGCTGTTTTCAACCAGATAAGGACTCGTGGTGATATGATGGTCAGAGGCCCTCTTGGGGCACAGCGATCACAAAATTATATGAGTTTGGGATTTCTGGAGAAATGAGGAGGGCTGCCAGCAGCACTTTTGCCTCAGACTTCCAGAGGGCAGCATTTGGCCTGTTTAGAAGATTGGTTGAGAGAATCCCTTGGGAGGAAGAGTCCTTGGTGGGGCAGTCCTGAAGGACAAAGGAGTCCAGGAAGGCTGGACATTCTTCAAGAGGGGAATCTTAAAGGCTGTTCCCAGGGAAGGTCATGGAGCAGATCACCTTGAGTGGCATCACACAGCACGTACAGGACAAGCCCAGCCAGCATGGGCTCAGGAAAGGCAGGTCCTGCTGGCCACCCTGATCTTCTGTGACAGGGTGCCTCACCTGGTGAAGTGAGGGAAAGGCTGTGAATGCTGTCTACCTGGACTTTAGCCTTTGACACCATTTCCCAGAGTGCTCTCCTGGAGAAACCGGCTGCCCGTGGCTTGGATGGGTGCACAGTTTGCTGGGTGAAAAATTGGCTGGATGGCCAGGCCCAGGGAGCAGTGGGGAATGGAGCCACAGCCAGCTGGTGGAGTGTCCCATCTGGTGTTCTCCAGGGGAACAGTTCTAGGCCCAGTTCTGTTTAATCTCTTTATTAATGATCTGGATGAGGGGATCGAGGGCACCCTCAGTCAGTTTGGGGATGACATCCAGCTGGGTGAGAGTGTTGATCTGCTGGAGGGCAGGAAAGCTCTGCAGAAGGATCTGGACAGGCTGGATGGATGGGCTGAGGCAAGTGGTCTGAGGTTCAACAAGGCCAAACGCAAGACCCTGCACTTTGGCCACAACAATGCCCTGTAGAATTCCAGGCCATGGGCTGAGGGGCTGGAGCAGCTGCAGGACAGAAAAGGACCTCGGGGTGCTGGTGACAGTGGCTGAACATGAGCCAATGTGTGCCCAGATGGCCAAGAAGGCCAGTGGCACCTGGCCTGTATCAGCAATAGTGTGGCCAGCAGGACCAGGGCAGTGACTGTCCCCCTGTGCTGGGTGCTAGTGAGGCTGCACCTTGAATCCTGTGTTCAGTTTTGGGCCCCGTTCTCTGGGAGAAGAGAGTTCAGCCACCATTAAACTTTGCTGTGCTTCCTACCGTGGGGCCAGAGAATGAACTTAGTACTGTTTTATTTACTGCTGTAAATAACTCCAAGAATTATGCTACTGTGCCATGCACTCATTCTGCAGGCAAATTAAAAAATCTTCCTCTGTTCCAGCTTCCTCTCTGTAAAGTTAATGTCATGGTACTGCTATTTTTATAAAATTTCAGTTATAGGGTGCCGGGGAAGCGATTTTTCCTTCGCAAGGGTGAATTTTCAGGGTGTATAGAAGGTGACAGCTAAGCCTGAGATTATCATGACCCCAGGCCAATGTGTATTTCACTGCATGCAGAGGTCGTGTTCCTGTGCTATCTCTGTCAGCAGGAGAGCTTTGTTCATCCCTTCTGTTTGTGCAGTTTCTACACGGGGCTTCCCATCTCAGGTGAAACACTCAGATAAGGCTTTAATGTGAAGAAAAAGAAGCATCAGTATGAACATTATTGGCAGGAGGTTCCTGTTGGGGCAAATTTCCTCCCACCTTATGGCAGCAGAAGGAAACTGCTTAAGATTTGCTCATTCCTTTCTACAAAACTGCATTAAAATGCACCCTTTGCTTTAGGAACTCCTGCCCTATGGAGCAGAGGTGTGCCAAGAGGTCCAAATCCTTAGGATGAACTTTTCTGCCTGCTCGGAGAGTGTATAAATAGTTTAGAAGAAATCAAAGGCTTGTTTTTAATCTCAGGAAACTGGGCATATGCTGAGCTCACAAACTATCACTGGCAGAGTTTGAATTAGGGATGAGCTCGAAGTATTAAATCCTGATGCTGGACAGAAGCCTGTGAGCATCAGAGAGAACTGAGACATAGGATTGTTTTCTGGGGTCCTTCCTAAGGTAGAAATGGAGGTATCAGCCCCATTTACCTCAGACTCAGCTCTTATACTTAATCTTTACACTACTGTAAAGTTACTTTACAGTATCAGCCACGTTTCCAACATGAGTGGAAAAGACAATACATGGGAAGCTACAATTTTTCCTCTCTCCCAGTGTTTTCTATTACAGAGCACAGACAATTTGAGGTCTCTATCTAGAACACACACTGATATTTCCTCTGGCAATACATAATTCTGTACATCTCTTTCTCATGATGTGAATTCCATGATTTCTGTTGTGCAGTCATCTGAAAGCAGCCTTAGTTTCCTTCCATTCACAGGTGTTAGTTATATTTCAGATCTTCTCTCTCTATATTTCCACATCTCTGCCAAAGAATAGCCTAAGATTAAACAGAAAGATGTTGGTTTTAATTCCAGCATATTGATATTCAATTTCTACTTAGGAAAATAAAGATGATTTTACTTTTTTGGATAATTTTCCTTTCTTTTGTCCTTTTAAATGAATAAGCAGACAAAGCAAGATAGTCTCTACACTGAGGTGATGTAACCATTAAAACTATAAAACGCACTGTTGAAGCTTTCCTGAAGCTCAATTTTTCCTTGTGTATAAGAAAACATTCTAGCTAATATGATCATCCTAAATAAAACTAATTAGAGTCTTATTTCCTATCCTATGTAATGTGTGAATATTTGCCTTTTCCTGTAATTATGAGACATAAAAAAGCATAAAGGTTGGATTAGTAATTGAGCTACTGGAAGCCAATGTGCACTTTTTTATGTGAATGCAAATAAGTATGAATCTATCACCCTTAATCAGCAGAAGCACTGAGAGCCTTGAATGGCAAAAGGGCATTCCCAGACCTCTGTGTCTTTTAGACTGTTACTGTGATCATCTCATCCATATAATTTTTTTTTATCAAATTGCTTTCTCTAACTTCCTTAGAAACTTGAGGAACCTTCCCTTTCCCTGCAACAAAATCCTGAAGGCAGTGATTGGAGATATTTTCTCTTCCTATCAGTTGCTCTTTGTTTCAATATTCAGCTGCACAAGTGAGTTCTCAAAGCAGCAAGAACATTCACTTCTTCTAAAACTGAGGAAATTTTCTTCATAGCACAAATTACAGAAAACTGAGAAATGTAATGATAAAACTTTTGTGGGTTTAGGCCCTTATATTTGTGAGTTCCTCAGAACAGGCTCAGAATTTGCAAACATTGCCCAAGTTTTGAAGGTTCCTAGATTTTAAGGCATTGCAATTTCTCCCTCAAAATCTGATGTTCTGTAATGAGGAGGGAAAAAATAGGATCAGGCAACTTAAATTTGTGAATCCATTACAGGAACATATCCCAGATGTGACATGCATTTAAAAACTTTATTCTCTACTCGCTTATGACATAAATATTTGTAGATATGTTTGTTTTTATGTGGTGTGACTATAAATTATCAGTGTTGTGCATGAAGCTGGAACATTTTCAACAGCACAGAAACTTTCTGAGCCAGTAAAGGTCAGATAGGTGTGTGAGATCTTTCAGAGAGATCTAATAAATTTACTGATTACAGTTTTCAAGGTCACCAGGATTGCTGTGATCAACTACCATGTTTTTCTGTGACAGAAGGTTGGGAGAATACAGTTGTCTTGTTCAAGAAAAAGAACAGACTGAAGGAATGTAATCTTCAAGTGCTCAGATTGTTTTTTATAAAGATCAATAGAAATAACTACTCACTACATTGAAACAAGTACCAGTGAGCTTCAGCTTCTGCCTTAATATTAACAGAGATTAAACACCAGGAAAGCCTGTGCAAAAATATTGCAGCATTCTTAGCTGGAGTTTCAAAAAAACATTTAGAAAAACATTTGTTAGTGAAGATTTAGGTCGAGTTGGTGCTGTTTGGTGGAGGGAGCTGACTTCTAATGATGCCCTCATGTTTATCCACAGTTCTTTTCTGCAGATCATGTGTTTTTCTCTACTTAAATGAACTCAATTTATGGTTGAACTAAAATAGAGGTTTTGGATATAGTTAAGGTAAGTGTGGCATAACAGCGGATGAACATTCAACTGTGGAGACAAAGGCAACAAACATTAATGAAGTAGCAAACATACACTGGAACCTACTTAGAGTGCACCTCAAATCATTACAGAAAAAGTCCTTGTAGTCTTTACAGATAATTCTTTGTGAAGCTGCAACTGAACAAACAAAACATAAAGACATTTAGAGAAGGTCTAGAAACCAAACTTGAAACTATAATAATATCATCACATATTTTTCCTGGCTTAGCCTTATGTAACACTGTTTCTTCTCCATTATCTCACCTCAAAAACATATAGCACAAATGGAAGGCATCCAAAGAAGCCTGATGAACTTCTCGAAGGCATGGGAAGGATGCTCAGTTTTGAGGTGATTAGTACAGGATGTTACAGAACCATACAGGGTAATGAATGTCACAGAGAAGGTAAATTAAGAAGTCCTTGTTCACTTTTTCTTCTAATAAAGCACAGGGGTATGTGTTAAAATATGAAAAGAAATCAGTATGAAACCAATAACGTGAGTTCTTGCATGTGATATAATTACACTGCTGAGCTCATTGATTTGGTATTTAATGGAGGATCCAGCCCTAGAATTGTCTATTTACAAAAAAAAAAGTCTAATTTTTTCTAAAAGCAATGCCTACAGTAGCAAAAGATAGGCAATGAAACTATTGGGATTTGCTAAAATTCAGACTCACAAAAATATTTGGGCAACAAACTCATTTGAATTTGAGTGAGGATAGGTTTTAAAGTCTTTATTAGGATTTGGCTGCCATTTGTCATGACCTTCCTCTGAACGTGCTGAGGGTGAATGTACCCCAAGACACCGTGGCTGAGAATCTCGGAGTTGTTTGCTGTGAAAAGTCAGCAGCCTCAGCATTGTGCCTGAATGTGACAAAAGAGACATAAAATCTCACTGTTCTCTTTGTGCATCTGATTTCTCACAGGTTCCCAGCCTTTCTGATAGTGATACTTTGTCCACACCAGCACTTGCACTGTCACCAGTTCTCCAACAAGAAAAAGCACTTAATAGTTGGGTGTCTAATTGTTCAGGACAATGTACTTTTGAGTCCAAGGCAAAGTGATTGTGCCATTGGTGATTTCTGTATCTAGTGCACGATGCATTGCACCTGGTTTCATTTTTTAAAAGTTTCTAGAAGTTTCTATTCAAAGCCAAGCACCTGAATTCCCCTCTCTGGTCAGTGGCAGGAGGCAACTCCAGGGCAAGGCTGTTAAACCTCTTCCCTCAGCAGTGGCTGAAACTTAGAGAAATTAAACTGTGTTCGAGTTATATTTGGGCCTGAATGCCATGGTAAGAGTTCTCCCCAAATATCACAACCAACAGGTTTGTTCACTTCTAGACAGCCCTGGAATTAATCCATTGCCTACATGACCTTCTATGGATACATCCAAAGTAACTGCAATGTTGTCTGCAGCCAGGATTTCTTTGAGAAAACCTATTCTGCCACTCAGCAGTAAAATATATGGTCTTCGGATGATGTGACCAGCAACTGGAAGAATTATTCAGCAAGTAGGATCTTATACAACGTTAAAAAATAAAAACTGCAGAGCCAGCTGCTAAAAGTGTCCACTTGGAAACACAAAAGTGGAAGAAAAGCATTGGTCATTTCCCAAATAGGGTTGTTCTGCTCGTAAAACTACATTTTTCAGCTTAAAGGCATTCTTTTGTAACTTTACTGCTTCAGATGGTTGAAAATGAAATATTCAGCAGATTTCCACTACAATCTTGTAATGCATATTTCAGAAATATTACAATCCACTTTTTGAAGAATGAAAAAAAAGCACCTGAACACATACCGAAGTCTGCAGTTTGTAAATTCTTATTTCCTGAAGTTTTGGTCTCTTTTCTGTGTCGCTGGCGATTATATCACCACCCTCTGCTGATCAAATAGCAAACACAGAATTCCAGGATGACAGCATTGTCTGTTATGAAGTTTCCCTGGCATGTCACATCACAAGAGAGTCTTTTTATTAGTTCTAACATCAAACAGCAATAAATTGGACTGAAGAGGCTTTTGTGCTCATTTTTGCCATGCCATGTGTCTGCCTCGTGTTTCATTGCATGGGTTTCCTTTGCTGAAAGGGAGTTTTAAACATACATTTGCTACAGCTGGGAAAGGGGAAAATGCTTTACACTTTCACACTTTAAATGTAATTTCTCATCTCAGGTGTAGGCATCACTAAAAGGTAAGTCATCTGACATCAAATATTTTAGGAAGGGAGGAATCACCCTGTAGGGATGTCTGTGTCATCTTTGAACACAAAGACAGCATTGTGGATAAAGATTTACTATCTTTATTGCCTCTATGTCTAGGAAAGAGACTTCAAACTCAGCAATAATGCACTTGGAGTCACTGAGATTTTGTTGGTGTTCCTAATGACGTTGGCTCCAACAGGGGGATGAGTTTGGTCTCAGTGACAATTTTTACGCTTCCCAGGAGGCCAGACAATCCCAGGTGGTCAATTCTGTGCCACATAGACAATATTCTCTGTATTTACAGAGGTGCTGGCAGGTCTGTCCTGGCGTGTGCATCAAAACAGTTGAGATTATGATTTATATGCCCTTCTCTCTGTAGCACCACAGTTTTAGGCTGGTTTTGCTCTATATTGCCAACAGCTGCAATTGTGGGAGCAATGTGAACAGTCTGATAGAAAGAAATACAGTATTTACTTAATTCAGGCAGAGGAAGGAGTTCAAACTGTTTCTTCCTAATCACTGGAGTATTATAGGAAGTCCCATGGACTGTCATCTTGCATTTTAAAATGAAACCTGCTTCATAAACCATCTTTGGAAAGAACTCTCTGGAAGAAGTTTTGGCATCAAAAAAAATAATCCAATCTATTTCTTCCACTCTTTTATTTGATTGTCTTTAAGTGACCTCTTACTGAGTGACCTCTAAATTGATAAATTGACTTAACTGATCTCAAAAAGCAATAAACTTATTGTTTCTGCGCTGTTGGTGACTTTGTCAGTGAAATGAAACAAGACCCACACTGGAATTGATTCAATCTCATCAATAAAAATTCTACACATGAAAAAGCTTCTTTAGGACAGCATTTCTCAAGAAAATAACGTTCTAATGATAGCCTTACATATAGCTCTAGAAGTGAACAATTCTGTTTGGAAGCAGGCTTTGAGCAGAAACCAGTAAAAAAAGCATTGCTACATCTGTTATCAAGTTTTTTAAAAAAATAAATTAGTAGGCTATTATAAGATCGCAGCGAGTAATTTTCATTCCACAGTCCAAGAACTGGTCCCAGGAGAAACTCATGGAGTTCTTCAAGGCCAGGGCAAGGTCCAGTGCCAGAGTGGGAGCAGTCCCTGCATCAGTAAAGACTGGGTGGTGGGGGGATTGAGAGCAGCCCTGCCAAGAAGGACCTGGGGGTAGGTGTGGGTGAAAATTGGGCATAAACTGCTCTTGTGGGATTCCACCTGGAGCACTGTGACCAGCTCTGGGACCCTCAGCAGAAGAAAGACGTGGCCCTGTTTGAGCAGGTCCACAAAGATGCTCTGAGGGCTGGAGCACCTCTCCTGTGAAGATTGAGAGACCGAGCTGTTCAGTCTGGGGAAGAGAAGGCTCTGGGGACACCTTAGAGCAGCCTTTTGATGCCTAATCAGGATTTAAAAGATCAAGAGGGACTTTTTACCAGGGCCTCTAACAATAGGATAAGTGACAATGATTTTAAACTTAAAAACGGAAAATTTAGATTTGACCTAAGGAAGAAATTCTTCACTTTGAGGGTGGTGAGACACTGGAACAGATTTTACATAGAAGTTGTTGTTGCCCCATCACTGGAAGTGTCCAAGGGCGTATTGGACAGGACTTGGAGCGACCTGGTCTAGTGAAAGATATCCCTGCCCATAGCAGAGGGGCTGGACTAGATGACTTTTAAAGGTCCCTTCTGTCTCAAACCGTTCTATGATTCTATGATACTCGTCCTGTATCAGTCAGAACTATGTTGGAGAAAAAATTAACATTCAGTTTTATAATAAAGTTCCACCTTCTAATGGAAAAACATGAGGGTGCCAATCTCTGGTTGCTGGATGAAAAGTTTCCTGCATTTCATAGTGTCTGAGGGGATTATTTTGCAACCCAGAGTCCTTTCGATCTGCTTTTCTGTGTGTGTGTTAAACATCTGTGTGAATAATATATATGCATTGATGAAATTTCATAAATACAAATGTGTTTTGTACTGTGGTGGAAAATATTTCACTGAGACATTTAACACTTCATACTCTACAGAAAACATATCGGCCAAAAACATTTATGGGTGATAAGAAAAAAGAAAGAAAAGAGGCAGACCAAGTTTTCATGTTTCAAGACTGGTTAAGAGAGGCAGAAAATAAAAGGACTTTTCTTCTTAAGTTGTTCTTTAACAGAGTTATCCAGGATATTTTGTCACTCGTGGGAACTGCCTGTATGTCTTTTCACTTCCTATTACCACTTGTTGTTTATTCTGGTTCCTAATGTCAATACTGTGCTGTGCCAGCCATCTGTCTTTTGTCCACCTTTTGGGATTTCTCTGATCTTTGGCAATTTTATCTCAGTGCTTTGCCAGTTGTCTTAGAATAAGAATATAGCCATTGTCAGAGCTGCTGGGTTTGTAGGCTTTGTTTTATTTTTATGTTCTTTCCTTTCTTGCATCCCCAGTGACAAATTGTGTCACCCTTTCCTCCAACTCTTCTCTTGGCACTGAATTGGCTTCCAAGCAATGTGGATTTCTGGTATATGTGACACCCTGATGAATGACATTTACCAGGATGTAACTCCTACCATACACAAGGACACACAACTCACTGTAGCTGTTTCTTGGATCACTTTAACCCATCCAGCAGTTGAATCATGTGCTCAGAGTGGATACATCAAGATGAACAGCAAAAAACGCATAACCAAAATAGACTGGAAATGCAAATCTCATGGCAATTATCTCACTCAACACTGTATATCATGTCAGTGCACTTGCCAGGGGTGCTGAAGGTTCAGGCTTAGAAACACACTTTGTGCAGTTCTGAGTCAGAACAATTTATCATCTCCTCTTTCAGCTCGGGCAGCACTAGAACCTGAACTTCATTCATCCAGGTCTGAGTGCTCTAAGTACACAGACATGAAAGCAGTCTCTTAGCAACCCTCACAGAGCAAATTCCTTTGCTGTTTGAGGCAGCAGCTCCATGAACATGTGGCTCATTTAATGACTGGTGTATTTTCTCTACTGCATTTGTAAGAGAATTCATAGTACAGATGTGTTTAGAAAAGGGGTCAGCATTTTGTCCCAGAGTTGGTGTCTTAGTGACAGGAACACATCGCTGAGAACTCTCAACCCCATGGTGCAGTGGGATTGTTTTCCTAACCCTCTACAGGGATTTTTCTGGGTCTAGAACAATTTAGCTGTCTCAAGGAAATTCCTACATCAAAAAAACTTTTGATCTCTCAGCCATGTGATCCCTGTCTGGGAATCTCCTAATTCTCCTTCACTGTGTGAAGAAACCTGGGTTCTCACACTGTGAAAAGGCAGTTGCTGCAGAGGCTCCCTCTGGAGTGACCAGCTACAGATGACAATGTATTCTCTGTTTTACCAATAAAGGAATGGGAGGAAATACATTTTTAAGGTATCTTTGTTGTTGTTTTTTCATTTACTGCAAAAAGATCCACAAAATAGAATCTCTGACTGGTCACTGAAATCTCAAACAGCTGATGAATCCCCCCACTGGGCTCACACCTCTGGTCTTTGATTGTTTTATATAAACATCGTCTCTAGATGGTTTACAACAAGCTAAATCCTACAAGAACAGAGAATAAAAAATTAGGAATATAATGTCTGTTTTGTGTTAATCACAGCCCATCAACAGATCAAGAACTTGATTTCAAGCTTTACATAGTGCCAGGGAAGTTTTGGGGCTTGGTAATGTTGGCTCCTCAGTACTTCATGTGAAACAGCTGTTTGGAATGCATTTCTTTCACTACATCTTTCCGCTGAGATATTTAAATTTATGATGATTTACATTTAATCAGGTTTGCTGATATTTGAGTATATGAGTATCTTGCTCTGCCATACTGTCTGAATAACATTAAGTTTACTACAGATTTAGAGAATCTGGATAATTAAATCATTCATGTTGCAAAGAAAAACAACAACAACAAAACAGCATACCATAAAAAAATATAATGCTGCAACACCAACCAAGCAAAAAACTTCTTCAAGATTTCCAAACTCTGCATTCAGACAAAAATGATTTTAGATATTAGTCATAAAGAGATATAATTGTAGGCACCTAAATACATTGAAACCTCAAAAAAGAAAATGGAAGTAACTATCAAAGTCCCAGTGCATTCTTCTCAAAGAAAATAGTCTTTAAATTTTATTGAGAAATCACTTACAAAAGTATGCAATACTTTTCACATTCTTTGCATAATCAGAGCTCTTAAAAATTTAATCAAACCACCACCTGCCTCAAAAATTCATCATAAAAGTGTTTAAATTTTAAAACACAATTATCTGTCAAAAGCACTTGAGCACTTCCAAATCCATAATAAGAAATAGTTCAAAAAGTTCTGAGGATGCTCCAATTAACAAAATTTTTCAGCAAACGAATGAATGAGCAATATCCCTTTTAGGAAACTGAGAGCAATATCAGTACACTGTTTCTGAAAATTCTGATCTCAGCCTTATTTTGATGCTGTGTGTCCATCCCCATGTGTTTTAAGGTCCTTCATGGCAGCCAAGCTACCTATATTAAAGGATTTAAATTGTCTTCTCTAGGTCTAATTCCTGCAGCCATATATCAGTCCTGACTCTGCAAACTCAGTGCTTTTCAACTAAAGCTAAATTTTACACTGGGCATTTGTTGTCAATAAAAATACAAGCAATGGTGAGTCCTGCTTAAAAGGCTCAAATATGTCAACCAGCAGCTTCTGAAGATGACAGCCAATTTCACCCCTGTTTTAACCATTCCAGGTAATCACGGAGGCACAAATGAGCCATACAGAGCTGTGATCCCACCTGGTGCAGGGATTGTCAAAGGAAAAATGACTGATAGTCGCTGCTGGTGAGAGCATTCAGCTCTTTCCACTCTCTGGGTATAACCAGGTCATACCTTTGATGGTTTGATAGCTCTCCACTGCTTCATGACACTGTGAAAACCTCTTCAACAGCACAGTCAGCTTCAGTGAGGCCAGAGGAGCAGATTTTTGTCACTGTTTTCAGGGTCTCATTCAACAAAGAGAGATACTGAATGAATATTTTCCTAGGGGACAAATTAATTGTCCATTCTAAATTTTGCCTTTTGTTTTTTTCTGTCTCCAACAAAATTTGGGTGTTCTCTTCGTCATTAAAGAATAATAGGAGGATGCAGGGCCATTTCTTTGCCTAAAGTTTTAGCTAAATAGTGGTTTGAGAAGGGTTTTTTTTTGCTTTTCATATGGCAAGGATATGGTATGTGATACTTAAACTTTGCTTTTTCTGACAGACTTTAAGTGAACTTGAATGTGTTACATTTAAACTAGAATTAATTGATCAAAACTGTCAGATCCACATAAAAAGCGCTAAGAAATAAACTCAGTTACAGGGGTATAATGAAAAATTACATGCTATGACCTACATAATGTATTAGCTGATAAGTAAATTACAACTAACATCAAGACACACCTTGGGAAACTGGAAATCTGCCATTCAGGATAAAACTGAAGGTGCAACCATTTAATGGGTAAGAAAAATAAGAAATGTCCCCAAATACTCAATGTAAATATTTATTTATTCTCTTTCCATGAGAATGAGAGGCGAATCTCCCGCTGCACGAGTAAGTGAAGGAAATGAACTGTAGAGAAATACTAAATAACCTGGAGGTACCTAATGGAAAAATCTGAACACTGAGTACAGGCATTTTGCCTCTGTCAACAGCAGGGAGCCACTTTAGTTTCTAACATAGTGCAAAAATGTTCTAATTTTCACAGTAGAAGGCTGCTGTGTTAACCTAGCAGTGTCATCAGAGCACCAGAGAAAAAACTTTGGTGTGTCATGAGGCATTTGAATGAGTGATGCCTTGAGTGGCCACCGAAAACACAGAGACTGGACAAGAATTAAGAGAATAAAAGGAGGTATTTATTTGAAGGCCTTCAAAGGTACACCCTGGGCAGTCCAGAGGCTCCACCCCAGATGAGCCCTGGGTCACGGGTTCTTCCCACTGTTATAAGTTTGGTTCATTTGCACATCAGGGTTAATTCTCCAATTATCACCTCAGTTCATGATGGAATTACCCCAAGTTTGCCCCCCTTTAGAGGCTTTGAGTTGACACATTTTGGGCCTGGTGTCCTTGGAGTGGAAACCTGCAGAGGTTTGTTGTGTGTGAGCAGCAGGAGAGAACAGCAGCTCCCAGGGCACAAGGAACTGCAGAGTCACACACCAGGCAGGGCAGGGTTTGAAAAACATAAAAGTTAAAACCTAAGGTATCATTCGCTGAAATTTTTAATAAATGTAAATAAAAGTGTGACTGCTTAAAACAAAATCTAAAATGAATTTTTTTTTATAAGCTTATTCAGTGTTTTTAAGCATCAAACCAATACATGTGCATTTTATCTGATGATAATGGTAATTGAAATATTGTTTTATCAACAGTCTTAATGTGGCAGCACATTACAAGAGTTTCAGACTATTATGGACCTAGATTACCACCTTGTCAGCAGGTTTGAGGGTAGGTGGCTGTGATGTTAGTCACTGCTTTGGACCTGGCTGCAAGGTTTGCCCTGATTTAAACTCTCCTGAACTGCTGCCCAGACTTGAGCCAGAATTCTGCACGTTAAAATCTGCATAAATCTCACTAATACCGACAGCACAGCAATACTTTTATTATACTTTGCACAAGTGGGATCATTCACACAGGTCCTGTGAGGCTTGAACACACAGAGAAGTCCATTAAAGATTAGCATGTTTAGTCTCTTTCCGTGTCCTTGATAGTCCTGCTGTGGTGGCACTGAGAGGATTTGCTGTTAATTATCCCACTGCCTGCTAATGGCTGCCTAATTCTGCAAGGAGAAGGCTTAATGGCTGTGTTAGGAAGGAGCTGAGCGAGCTCCCTGCTCCCTCTTGGAGTGAGCACAGGGTTATATTTGGGCACAGGCACAGCAGCTCACATTAACACGGCAGCTTTGCTGCAGCAGAACCCTCAGAGAGAGCAGCACCAGAGCGGGGAATGGCACAGGGTTTCACACATGGCAGTCCCCAGCTGGGAACTCCTCCCCTCTGTTCTACACAAAACCATTATTTCGGTGACTTCTGAGTCAAATCCTGGCTCTGTGCTTCTGCAACTGTAGCAGCAGCAGCTGATTTTGTCGAGGAAAATGGAATTCCAGGTCTTTTTGACTGTCACATTTGCTCCAGATTTAATGTTAGAAATCCTGGCTGTCACCATTATCTCATTGTCCCTTTTTAAAATTATTAAAATTTAGCGGAATATATCTCTGAATTCATCAGATCTATTCAGAACTCAACAAAGGCTCACCAAATTCTTGGCAGATGTATCCTTCCATGCCTGAAAGTGACATACCTGCTGTACATGTGTGTAAATCAATAGAACTTAAAATTTAATTTCCTTCAGTTCACCTTGAATATGAAATAAGCCTACAGACCTTTGAAAAAGAGAGAGAAAACTCTATGGATTTATCAGAATCTTCTAAAACTGAGACCTAATTCAATTATGCATTATTTTCTTTCCATGTCATTTAGTTAAATTAATTTAATTAATTTTTGCCTAATTTAAAGACTGAAAACACAGATGAAAGTCAATAAGAATTAATCTCTTCCTGGAAATAGTTCTGTGTGCCTATGCAAGCAGTGATGTGAGTATTCTTACTTATCATGAATATTCATAAGAACTGACTGTAAGACAAATGTAAAATGGCTTTAGAAAACAGAGCCCAAGATGAAGAATTTTAACATTTCATGTCTAAACTATTTCCTTATCCCTGACAGCTGATCTGTCCACAAAGAGAATGAATGGAAGAAGCAATTACTGTATTTAAACACACTGGGCAAACACTGTCCTAGGAGGAAGATCTGACTTCAGCAAGGTACAGATGGAACCACCCTTGTCACCTGAAGTTTCTTTCCAGAAAATAAACATTGTCAGCTCCAATTAGAGCTGGATTGTCACAAGTGCTCAGTTTGCTCCCTGCTGAACATCGCGTTGGCTGCCCAGCTTTCCACTGAGTTCCCAGCCCTGAATGAGCCCCTGAGGGTCCCCTTGGGGAGTACAGTCAGTGACCCCAGACAAAGAACCCTTGTTTAATAATAATTTTAATAATAATTTTAATAATAATAATTTAATAATAATAGCTTTTAAAATCATAATAATACTAGTAATAATAATAATAGAGTTACTTAAGCAATGCATTCTATGAGCTTGTCATGAGGAAAATACAAAGAAAGAAGTGAGCTTGGCCACCTCAGCAGCTAAGAAAATGTCTTCCTCTTTTTTATCATGCTCAGATTTTTTAATTCTCAGCAAAGGTTGCTAGAGATTTTTGGGTTTCTTTCTGTCTGTGAAAGAATCCACAGAAATCAGTGTTCCTGTTGCATGCCTTTGAGATGTGAGAGTCATCAGTCAAGCCACCCAGCTTTTGCAGAAGGAGCTCTGCTGCCTGCATACCAAAGCACAGTTTAATCAAGCTAGATATTTTAGCAAGAGATAAATTAAAACTTTTCCACTGGAAAAAGATGGATTAAATATTCCCTTGGAAAAAAGGCGAATCCTGATGAATTCCTTAAGAGGCCAGGTACCTCACCTGAGCATCAAATAAGGCAGATGGCCTGAAGAAGAAAGTGTCTCCTATTCACAAGGACAAGTTTTTAACCACTATAATCTCTGCAAGTTACTGCTTTTTAAACATAGCTTGATTAGTGGGAAAAGGGGCTGTTTCCCTGGCAACAGCATTTATTAGCATAAAGTAAATATAGTAGTTGAAGAAAATATTCTAGTGTGTGGAGAAAGAGAGTAACTGGATTTCTTTTGGCAACAGAGAGTGGATATTTAGAGCCAAACTATCCCTCCTATGATACCAACGTAGTTCATCAGGTGCTATTGTAACTTTAATTTTTCCTAAAGAATTCTCAGCTGCGCAGTGTCATGCTGTAGCACAGTCACTACCCTGCCAAAGTCAGAACTGTTAAAAACACAAAAAATGGAAAAAATAAATACCCTAGTGAACAATTGTTCAGAGAGGAAGTTAGTCAATCCAGACACATCATTTACAAAAGGGGAAAATAATCAATTTTAAAATGGCCAAACTTACTGAAATCTTATTTTCACATCAATGGCTCTGGTCTCGAATCTGATTCTTGTGCTGCACAGGGGGCACAGGGAAAGGAAACAGTCACACTAAAGCCAAGGTTCAGCAACAAGTTTCTCCACGGCTTTCACAAAATAAATGGAGATTTCTGTTCAAACAAGTGAGGAAGGAAGAACTCACAGCTCTGACTTGTAGAGAAAGCAGAAACCTCTTTAGGACACGTAAAGGCTACGCACACACAGAGAAATTACAGCCACTGTAGAAGGTTAAAGGACAGACGTGAAATGGGAGAATTAGGATAAATTAGGATAAATTAGGCTAATTGAGCAGGTACACCCTCTTGTGTTTTTTCCCAAGCAGAGTTTAGATCTCTGTGCAACAGATCTGCTTTCTGCTGCTCTGCAGTGTCCTGGGCACGCTGCTGCAGCCTCCTGCCACTGCGCAAAGCATGCAAATGTTGTGGTCTGATGATGAAGTGTTTAGGACCCATGGAAGGTGGTCCCTGACTTTGCTGGGAATGGCAATTTGTCTTCCCAGGCACTGGGGACAAAGGACAGCTCTGCTTATAGTTGACATAATTAGAAAACTAAAATTAAATTCTGTTTAAGATAATTAAACAGAAATAACTGATGTGAAAAATGGTGTCTGGAGGATGATTCTGAAACTTCAGAAGTGTTGGTTGGAGAGATAAAAGAGTATTCTTCCATCCTGTAATGAGACACATGGTGTAGCAATGCCAGGTGAGCCAGACACAACACCCACCAAGAATTTCCAAATCCCTAATCAACCATTAGATCACACAGAACTTGACCCCAAAAGAGTGGCTTTGCAAAGGGAGACAGGGATGAAAGCAGAGGTGTAGCTGATACTAAATAATCCTTTTTTTTCCCCTAGGATCTCACATGGGACAGGAGGAAGGAGGGAAAATTTGTGGGGATGGCAAAACATAATTCCCTGCAGTGAGGGGGATCTCTCATGGCCTTGCATACCCTTGGATTCCAGCAGTGCAGGGCTGTAGAGCCCAGTGTAATACAGAGACTTCAGCCAAAGCCCAGTGGGATCCTCTTTGACTCTGGGCATTAACTCTGGAGATAAATATGGTGAGAATTCAAGGGAATCAAAGCTGGCTCTAGGAAAGGGCAAAGCTGGCAGCTGGAGAAGGCAAAGGACTGCTTAGGGCAGTGAAGAGCAAAAGAGCCACATCCCTGTTGCCCATTTTATCCACGCCAGGGCTGAGGAGAGCCAAGCTGGGACCAGCTGCTGCTGCTGGGGAGGGAACGGGAGGGAGCAGAATGGGGGCTGAACTGAGAGGGCTGCGTGGAGGCACCCCTGGAAGCAGCTGCCCTCTGTGCCAAGCCCGGCCTGCCTGCAGAGGAGTCAAAACTGATTTTACACACACCTCTGAGAAATCCTGAGCCAGCTTGAAGTCAACGGGGGCTTAGAAAATGCAAAGGAAAAAAAAGTAGAAAAAAAAATCCCAAAAAATGCTGCTTTTCTTCATGTTAAAAGTACTCAGGAGAGGAGGATAAATGTAGTCTTAAATAAGCTGATATTCTGGGATGTCTGGGACTGCAAAGATCTTTTTCTGACTGAAAAGGTGATGTACGACCTGATGAGGTAGCACATTGATTTTGTACACCACTATTTTGTTTTGCAGTTTCCCCCTTTTCAGCTTTTCTTTCTTTTTCATGCAGAAAGCTAAAGGAAATAGATACACATAAGAGAGATTATCTGTCTTGCCATTTCATCTCTGCTTCCAACTATGCCATATTAAAATGGACTTCTCTTTCCATTCGATTAAAACTATTAGAAGGATTAAAAGGAACATTTTAATTTCAAAGACAATTTTTCTGAATTAAAGCAGTGCTACAGAGAAGCTTTGTTGAAAAACCTTTTCTTTTTGAACATAAATTTTGAATCTTAGAAAGCCAGGAGTTCTATGCTTTTCTATAAAATTGCTCAAAATTTAACCTAGTAATTAAGGCTACTTTATCAAAATGAGTATTTGAGTATAAGCATTTAACTCTGAACAAAGGTACAGAATTAGTTCTGCTTTAAAGGAATTCATGTCTATTTTTAAACAGGTTTTTTTCATACTTTCCTTGGTGCTAGGGTTTTTGTCTTCTTCTTTATTATGCAGTCAATATGCTTGAAAGGTTACTCCAAAGTATCATTACCCAGAAAAGGTTGCAAGATGCCTTCATAAGAATTCTATATTTTGGTAGCCTATAATTAAGCTGATTGGAAGTATTGTTCTCAAGCTCCAGCTCTCTGAGATGCAGCTTCATGGCTGTTAAATTTGCTCCTGAAAAAATTGCTTTTAGATGAAGTCAATTCTTGTCTCAAAAGTTTTATACTATCTATGGTTCATACCATCCCCTAAGAAGGTCTTGGGAAAAGGTAAAAGGACCAGGTAAAAAGTGTTTTTCGTGAATGAAGTAGAAAAGTAAGTTTTGATTAAACTTAGTTTCTTTAAGTAATAAGCACTAGAATAAAGCATCAGTCTAAAAATAAACAAGTGTTTTGAGCAGCCACATCATCTCTGCCCAAAGCACAGAGAATGTCTGTCTGAGTTAATTAAACAACTTAGCTTCTGCCTAGCACATACAGGAGGGAGACATTATTCATCTCATCCCATAGTGAAAGGCTGCTCGATTTTGGGCAGATGTTTGAAGCAAATCATAGCAGTCACTGCTGTCTGAAGAACGCTCAGTCCCTCTCAGACGAGATTAAGCAGCATCGTTTTGTGTCATTTACATATGTTGCCGCTTCTTTCTCATTAAAAATGGATCTTCAAAGGAACTCAAGGTAAAAATATTCACTTTACTATGTCTCATGATCACATGAAACAGCTGAGATCCACGAAAAGACAGCTTTGGGTGTTTCTCAGAGTTACTTTGTGGTCACTGATACTTTCATTGTGATTTCAGCAGGGAATTGTGTTCCCAGCTGACATAGATGTTCACTGTGTCTGTGGACTTAGAAATAGTCACAACATCCACTCTTAAAGCTGACTGGTTTTCGCCACAGAGATGGTGAAGTTCAATCCCGGCTTTGTGATTGCTGTTCACAGAGTCAAGTATTGTGTACATACAGCGTATGAGCTGATTGCACAGTGTACCTTTCAATTTTACATCAGTAGCATTTCTGCTTAAATATTTATTTTCTGTAAAGGAACCGGATATGTAAAGAGTTGTAAAACCTTCTGCCTGGTCTACTTAATACAAAAGGCCGTGGGAGGGATTTGTTAACTTGAAAAGGGAAATTGTTTCTACTGCATCAATCCTAATAACACCAATCCACAGAAGCACAGAATGGTTTGGGTTGGAAGGCACCTTAGGATCATCTCATCCCACCCCCTGCCATGGGCAGGGACACCTTCCACTAGACCAGGTTGCTCCAAGCCCCGTCCAACCTGGCCTTGAACACCTCAGAGATGGGCCATTTTCTCTGTATCTACAACTATGTGTTAATTCCAGTTCTTCTAATGGGACTCTAAATTTGAAGGTTTCATGGACGGGATTCATTGGATGGATGTGGTGAATCCATACCCTTGGTGACCTAGGACCAAACTGAACTGCTGTAGAGATCATGTTTTTGGAGCAGGACTATAGATGAGTGCAGAAAGAGCTGGAATAGCAAAATATGCCTCTTCCACTGAATTTACTCTGATGATTATGTTATACTCCAGCACATTTTCACTTCTCAAAAGCATGAAGCTGAGAACTATTGAATACTTCTAATTTCCCCCATGTAACCTAATGACTGAAAAATCTGTTATAAATAGCTTTATCAATACCTGGAATGGAGAGGTTCATATTCACCGACTGTATTAGTAATCTCTAGTGTGATTGATTGTCACCATCTATGGGAAAAATGTAGTGTGGGGGAATTGATGTCTGATTGATCACTGCTTTCCTGTGGAATTAATCCCTTGCGAACAATTTATAATGCTTATTCAAAACATGCTCATCAACAGCCCTTTGGAATTAACACAGTGTAGGCTTTGAAATGTTGATCAGCTCTTCAAAGGAAGGATTGACTAAAGGTGGTTCAGTTGTTTAGCACTAACCCAACGTCAAACATAGTGCCTGAGACTCATGCTGCAACATTTGTTCTTTGATTAGATATTTTAACCACAAACATATTTTGTTATGATAACAAAAGACAGCACATTGACATAAAAAGAGTAAAAAGTCGTTAACAAACACATTTTGTGCTGGTGTGAGCATGGTTTTGCCTCTGACAGAAGCTGTCACTGAAGCTTCTGCACTTGAAAACATCAATTAATAGTTTTATTTGAAAGAGCATATGTGTGTGTTCTCTTTGGTTTTGCCTCCTCTGTACTGAAATTTAGGTACTTGGCTCTTGTTACAGATGACTCATATCACAACAGGATTAATATATCAAGGAAAACTTAGAATCAGGCATGAAAAGATAACATAAAAAAATTTCTGAGATTGCTCTAAATGTAATGAAAATAAACTGCTAGGAGGACATGTTCAGATTTCTCTATGTGCAGTTTCCATAAATATCATAGTAATTGGAGGCACATAACCTAAACCATATTTATCTGCTTTAGTTACCAAAGAAAGTGTTGATAGTGCAATTGAGGCATTAGAAATAGTCACAAATTTTTATGACACTGTAATGTGTTGAATATTAACAGGATGAAATCACAAATATTCTTCTTAGATGTCTCGGGAGAATGATTCCCTAAAATGTAGAAATTGATGGAGTGCTAGCCTTTGTGCTTTTTCCTCCTGTAATTTTTCCTGTGATCCATTAATACATACTTTGCTATCAGGTCCTTTTGTGCTGTTCTTGAGTGGTACAATGTGCTTACCAGGCCATGGGAACACAATGATGATCCTTTTTCTAGAAGTCAGCTAAATCCTGGACACCCCCTGGAATAAGAGATGGGTCCATGATGCCACTGTGCTCTCTTGCAGGTGTTTTTCTGTCTTACCTCCTTCCCATTTTACCTCCTGCCCAAGTGCAGTTTTGTTGGCAAGGGCAATTCACCTTTAAAATATTTTTGTGGACCACTGAAGAGTAGGTAGAATAAGCCTCTGAATAAGAGGGTAGGAAAAAATTCAGCAGCTTGTGTTTTGGCAGAAGAGAGGGAAAGAAAGAAAGAAAGAAAGAAAGCAAGAAAAGAAAGAAAGAAAAAAGAAAGAAAGAAAGAAAGATAGAAAGAAAGAAAGAAAGAAAGAAAGAAAGAAAGAAAGAAAGAAAAGAAGAAAAAAAAGGAGAAAATCTTGATTCCCTCATCTTTCTTTTTCTCATGACATAGATGAAAATATTTTGAGCACAAGATTTTTCATTGGGTTTTTTTTCCAATATGACAGGTTTGGTTTTGTAAGAAAAAAACATTGGAAAAAATGGAAAAGGTGTTGTTTTCAAAAGCACAATATTAACAATTAAAAAATAATGTCAATACTTTCCCAGTGAGAAGATAGAGTTGAAGAACAAAAGCATAAAATCCTGCCACAAAAAAAACACCTATATTTTCTATCCCGCTATACACATATATATACTCTAAGAGAAGAATTCACTATTATTATTTCTATTACATTACTGATGAGAGACCGCTTCAAGAAAAATGAGACCTAGGGAAGATTAAACTCTCCAAGTAAAGAATTTGTTCCTGCCTTCCTGACTCTTTTATGACATTACTGCCGTGAAATATCTCGGTTTTCCTTGGCGACAGGTGCTACATACAGTGGAATATCTACCAGTCCTGTGTAGGAAATCCAACACATGCACAAGGCATTAAATGATTTCTCTGGAATAAGATCTGTTCCAAAAAATCTTTTATCACATCAGACAAAGCCCTCAATTCCAAACAGTCTTTTATCACATCAGAGGAAGTCCTCAACTCCATAGACCATAGAAACTAAAAAACTTTCCATAATTTATTTTCCAATACTATGACTGATAACTTTTTTCAGTGTTTGGCAAACCGTAGTGATTTACGTCAAATTTAGCATTTATCTAAAATCACTTGGCAAGAAAGTGAAAATTCCAGCAAAGCATGCTCATCATTGAAATACAAACAGTGGCTGGTTTGGAAAGCAAAAGCTCAGAAAATGGTGATTGCTTCCATCATGCTCTGATTTTGCATTCACATGAATGACCATGAGCTGGGAGTTGCTCTGCATAACCCACCCAGAGCCAGCACTACTGGTCCTCGCTGGCACAGCAGTAAGGCAAATAAAACATTTAACAATATCCACCCGCTCTGCTTTCAGCCAGCAGGCAGCTATCTGTAGTGTACTTGGGAACTTTTAATCTCCCTCTTTAAGGTAAAGATGCCCTTTCCCTTGTTTAAAGTGAGCTGGCATGTAATTTGTTGTTCCGCTCATTAACCCAGGAGGCAGCCAATTCCTGTCATTTCAAATACATCTGAAACCAATGAAGCACAAATGGGATTTTTGTAGTTCGCTGGTGGCAGTTCTGCATTGCCCACTTACACTGGAGTTTACTTCTGAAATACTGATCCAGCCCAGATGATTTTACATTAATTGCTACATGTTTCCGTGTACATTTCTTATATTAAATTTATTGCCAAACTATAATAGTTATATTAATTACAAGTTAGTGGTTAGTTTATTTGACTTATGTGCACCCTGTTTTTTGCCTTCCCTTTTTCATCCCTATTACAAAATAAATCATAGCATTACACAGTGTATGTTTTTGTCAGAGCACTTGTTCTGATGTTCAACACAAAATAGTTATTTACCAGAATCCTCAAACAATGGATGTGCCATTTGGCTCTACACTGTAAAATTATAGACAACACTTAAAAATAGAGAAATGTAAAAGATAGAGAAAGGAAGGATCACTGGAAGGTAGAAAGAAGAAGGTAGAGGAAGGTGTTCTGGTTAAAAAAATTCATAAGTAAAAAGTCAACTCAAAGCTTTACTAAAAAACTACTTGTTATAGGACATGGAATCCTTGAGCAGTTGAGAAGACAATATCAGTGTAGGGAGACCAAACAAAATGCTGTGGTAATCATATCTGCAGTGAGATTAAATGAGATTATCTCTAATTAATTTCTTTTTGGGAAAAATTAATGTTGCTTGGGTTTTTTTTTTTTTCTGTAAGTCCACACAGTTTCAGATTTTCAGCTTGAGAATTCATTTCTTTGGGAAGATTACACAGTTCTTCCCATACCAAGTAGAAGTGTGGGAGATGGTGGACATTTTATGAAATGAAGAACTCACGGATCAGTTTGTGACATAAACTGTGCTATTAAGTCAAACCAAAATACTTTGATCAATTTGGCAGGAAGCATTCACCCGCCTCAGACACTATTGGGGGTTATTGTATAATGTGATTACAGTGACATTTTCCCAAACGTTTTAGCTGTTGTCAACTATTTAAAGGGAACATTTCCTTCTTCAATGCACATCATTCTAAGATAATTTCTGTCCATTTCCAGAGGTAACCTTTTCTTTACAGGAATCGTGGCATATATAACCATAGTGAAAAAGAAATTACCTTCACAGTGATGCACACAACAATCTCAAGAAGGCTGCATATTTCAGGATGTCAGTAATAAGTCCTGAAGCATCACAAAATAACCATTTGTGATGTAGTTGGGGTCAGCAGTGATGGAAAGTTATTGCCATTGGATCGTTGTTTTATTGCCTGTGTGAGCTGAGTTGAGGGGATTGATCTAACACATAGTGGGCAGTGGTAAAATAACACTGCCAGGACTAAGGAGTGTTAAAACAAGAGATAAAGAATCCCAGGGGACAGAGGGAGAGGCTCAGGGGAAAGAGAATGGATAGACCTTGTAAAAGCTCAGCAAATATGTGGAAAAGCAACATGGACTCTGAATAACTGCAGGGATAATGGCAGTTATTTTGGGTCTTGGATCTATGACTGTAAGCCATATATACCATATATATTTACCAGGTACTAAGTGCCACAAACAGAGCTATATGGTTGGCAGAGGAAACAAGAAATTAAGATAATCCATGCTGGTGCTTGATCTAGGAAATACCCATCCCAATTGATATTTTTGGATTTAAAGGCCAGATCCTGCTCTAATACTTCTGCCTGAAGCCAAATGCATACAAACTGCAGTGACATGGAGATATAACGAATGACAGCACAGCAGCATTTATCACAGATGTCTAACAGGATGGGAAGGTCCCCTTCATCCAGCTAAAAAAGGGAAGCAATCTGTCTGTCTGCATAATAAATAGTCTGACTGTAAATGTGACACATCTTTTCAATTAAAGGAGGGTGGCCTCAAAGGCTGTTGTTGATGGCATTCTGCAGATTATTATATCACACCCGGGCCCTTTCCAGTGTGAACTGTTCTTTGCATATGTACAATTCAGAAAAAACATCCTTGAATCAATAACAATTTCAGAACTCTGAAATATAGTCAGTGATCTCATTCCAAAGCTTTCCTTGGAATACAGATTAATATTGCATTATACCATGGACAATTAAACATAGGATGATAGGCTTGTCCCCTCATCTATTCATATTATCTGGCTGAAAATGTTTTCTTAGCAAATTGCGTAAGGAAGATAAGCAACAATTGTTAATCTTACAAACTTGACGTGCTTTTTGTTTTCATATGTGACCAGGTGTGTTCTGAGCTTCATTGTTTAGGCAACTGGTTTCCTCCTTTCTATCTCTAATCTATAATCATCATCTTGCAAACATAAACTGCAGAGGCTTTCAATTTGTATTCACTTCAGCGAAAAGTAAATGCGAAGCACTTCTAGAGCAGAATATTACACTTTGCCTAAAAGTAAATAATTACCCAGAGAATCAAACCTTTGAATCGCAATCTTTAAAACTTGCATGGCTGGGTCAAATACCAGAAAATAATTTTTTTAAAAATCAAGAAACAACACACCCAAAGATTTAACTTCAACTCTAGAAGAAGTAAAGTTCAGCTGATAGTCACAAGACCATGAAGTGTTTTTATCTCTTGCTGCTACTGGATTCAGCTGTGTTTGAGGATGTGAGATAACTGGAGAGGCAGCAACTTCATACAACTGTTCATTGAATTCCAGACATAATTCCAATGCAATCCTACCTGGATTGCTGGTAGACTACTCTCTGGCTGTGATTGCAGGTTTTGAGACAAACCCATGAGCTGACTGACCTGGAAAAGGGACTCACTCAGCTGAAACTGCATTAAATTAAAAAAAAAAAAAAAAAAGAAGGAAAAAGAATCCAAATAACTATTGTGAGCCCTCATTACTTAACACTAAACAAAGACTTCATACAAATTATGAGGGGCAGGGGTAGTGCAAACCATAATCTCTTTCCTTCAGAGAAGTGCTGCTTGCTCTTCACAGTTCCTTCATTAGCCCTACACGCTGCTCAAAATGCCTAAAATTGGAGTCATGGTGATTCCAGCTCTTCCCTCTTTTCCGAGAAACAGTCTCAGTGTTGTAGGTACTGAAGCAGGAACAGGGTTGTCCCTATCCTCTCCATCCAAAAGTCCTGATCATTCCTCATCCTCCAGGCACCAACTCCACAGCCACCACTGAATTGTCCTTCATGAACTTCAGGGAGACTCTCATTTTGCAGCTGCAAGATGGAGGTGGATGGAAGAAGATGGAGATAGGCTGGAAGTAGAACTGATTCCAATCTGGATAACAAACTTGTGCAGGCTCTCCTGTATTTCATGACATGTAGCACATTTTGTCCCAGAGTTCAAATGGGGAGAGGAGGATATAGGTATTAACTCAGCTGGCCAGTACAGGGCTTTAAATTCTGCAAACATGAGACTGATTTTGTTTGAAAAAAAATTATTTGATGCTCTCACCTATAGATCCTCTACCTGCCATTGATCAACTTTACTTTTTGTGACACAAATCACTCTGTAACCCGCTAACAACACTTTTTGTAGTCTGTCAAAAGAATTTTTTACTACAATCCCTGTGTACTTCCAGCTTTGCAATATTGTTTCCTTCACTCCTTCTATTATATAGGTTTTTTTATAGGTTGCTTTTCTTTCAGAAAAACTTTTGTGCTTGTAAACCTATGAAATGTTGACCTTGTCAGATCTGAGGAGAAAAATAGTTCTGCACCTTGTCTCCTTTCACAGCAAGAGTCATGCTAGATATATATAAAGTAGAGATTTTCAGCAGACACAAACACAAAAAAAAGTGAAACCTGTCCTCTTCTCTTGGCAGCGGGAATTCAGAAAGCAGAATACAGCGGAGAAATTCTGCCTGACTGTAACAAACATGCAGATCTGACCTTTGTCTTTTAAAATGAAAAGGTAGCATTGCACTGTCAGCAAGAGGCAACTTATGATTTTTATGCATGTGTAGTTAGACGGGAAGAACTTTCAAAGGAAAAAACAAGATCTGGCAAATTCCTAGGTTGCTCGTACTTTTGAAATCAAGCATTAAATTATTAAAAGATAATGCACTGTTGCTCACAGATTACTATATAATTGTTCTAAGGGAAAAAGAATATTCCCCTTAGCCTACCCTTTATATCAGACTTTAGAAACATGGATAGATTTTAATCTCCAGGAGCAACTGGAGAACCCTTCCGTTATGATTGCAGCAATCGACCACGGCTGTGCTGCACTTACACGGTTGAGAAAGGTATCTTTTGGTGCTGTGTCCAGTCTGTTATTTAATGGTACATCTGCTCCTTTTCCCAGCAGTTAATTTCCTATAAATGGAAGATAAATCAAGGTAAAAAGTATATTTGCCAAATTTAATAGTTCTGGGGAGAAAAAAAGAGAGTACTTTACGCCATCGGGACTGTGTGTTTCCATACAAATAAGGATTCAGAAATGTACATGTGACAATGCCTAAAGAAATATGGTTGCAATTTGTTATTTCAGTCAGCCAGTGCTCAGTTAGCCACCAGAGACAGAAAGGGAAGAGCAAAAATAACTCCAGTATTTCTTGAATCCCTATAACCCCTTTGTTTTCCTAACATGAAGCAGTGTGACGATTCCCTTCATCTCCACTCCTAAAGATTTCTTGGGGTCATTCTGATAGTCAGCATAAGTGAGATGCAAATGCATTTAGGTTGATAGATGAGTATTTTGGGTAATAACCTTAATTTGTGCTGGGCAATAACATTAGCATGTGCTGAATCTGGGCCTTATTACTCAAATCCCAGAAATTGCCAGCTTTAGTGATTCTAATAATTGTTCATATTGCAAGACACAGCAAAAAGTTTCTGAATCGAACTTCAGGCCAGATAAAAGTTGAAACACTTCAATATTTTAGGACTGTAAGAGTAATTACTTGGAATTGCTTTGCCACGCCCAAGAACTAAAAACTTTGTCATGCCAGTGGTTTTCTACCAGCAATCCACTCATAAAAATCGCCTTTATTGATGTGTCATACTGCCCTCTGCCTCCAGCTTTTATAGTATCATGTTACATCTCTTGCAGCAATCAATACAAACAGTACGGACTCAGAGAAAAGAGGAATTCTTTCATTCTCCTTGTATCTAAGATGACATCCGGTGGTGAAATGTTATTCTGTACAGATGGCTCTGAGCTACCCATACGCAAAGACTAAATTGCTCAAAGAGAAAATGTCCTTGCAAGGTTCAAAGGTCATTTATGATTTTGCTTTGCCAGCGCTGAATAGTTTTAAATGGGTTATTAAGTCCTGAAAAGCTCATCTGGAAGACAGCTCATACGCATTTATTTTGCTGACGATTTCTGAAAGGAACATGAGAGAGAATAACTTTGTTTCATTACCATATAACCTCCTTAAGAGAGAGCTCTCAGTGACTTTATAGCAGTAACTGTGATTAATTACAGCTATTGAGAAGATCAATCTGACAGTTAAAATAACATTTGTTTTTCATCCTTTAATATTTCCCTGTGAAGAATTCATCCCAGATATCAGAGCAATGCCATGTGTGTGTATCCTACTCTCCCCTGGGCAAATGGATGTGAAGGTCCACCTCACAACACTTTGATGACTTTTACTGCCTTAATCCTTAAGAAAACCCTCAGCAACATGAAAGGTCATGTTTCAGTTTTCCTTGAAATTCACATATTTATCCTAGATAGATTTAGAATTAAACTTGGCAAATTATGGCTGGTTTTTCTGGAGCTTTTTTTAATTATTACTCATTCCTTTGAACACAAATGAGAACAGGGTAAAACCAAAGAAAAGCAAACAATAATTTAAGAAGGATAATTAGATAAATTCCACTGCAGGATGAAAAGGCTGAGCCTTCTGAGGAAACTTTGCAAAATGTGAGCACCCACAGGTCTGCAGATCTGCTATTCCTGGAAGTCCCTGGCACTGAAGTAGTTCGAGCTGCATCTTTAATGTCAGTGCATCATGGAGAATTTCTATCTTTGCACTGTGACAAAGCCATGTAACTATTTTACAAAGGGGAAAATGCCAGAAAAGAAAACAATTCTGTGACAATTTCTTCCGGAATAGAAAAATGTCGATGTGTTGCATGGGGAATGTCCTTGTTTAGTTCATTCAGTTAGGCAGCAAGGCTTTGCTGTCCTCTACATTTTCTGCAGCTTTTCACCCAGCGTGTTTATGAAGACTCACAATGCATCCAGATTTTGTCCTGTGCTTTGGATGAGAATTTGGAGCACGTCTGACACCTCCATGTCACCAAAGGGAAGGAGAGGCACCCGGTCTCCTCTTAGGACAAAGCAATGGGATGCCCTTTTCCATATTGCCACTGCAGTGTAGCTCCGAGCAAGGGAACATTTGGCACAGTGTCCATGCCCTGGCTAAATGAGCATGAATTTTGTTCATCTGCAGTCCAGTGATTCTCCTCTTGGGTGAAAGTCTTCCTCGAAGGCAAAGAATTTGCCAGACCTGAAAGTTGCCTTCTACAAAGCTCCGAGGTGTTAGCAGATTACAGGTTAAACACACTGTAATTGCAGATCATTTGGCATCAATCTGAGCAGCAGGCAGAGTGTGACACGTTCAGGTGACAGACAGCTGGCAGGAAACAGATTTGGAAAGGAATTCCACAGCCTCAGATTGTGGAGTGTTTGTCATTTTCTCATCTGGCATTTCAAAGTTCTAAAGTCTGGCAGAGTCTTCATATGAGGTTCAGGTAAAAAGCTTAAAATCCCTCTAATAAGTAGCATTACAAATAAATAGTTTTCTTTTTTTTCTTTCCCTCTTTTCCCAAGTGGAGCATTTTTTTTTTTATTTTTTTTTACTTAATCCTTTAAAATCTTAGTAAATAAACACACAGACGTACACTGTTTTGGTCTCAAAAGCAGATTTTTAAATGAGTGGTGTTCTTAAGAGACTTTCACCAAAATGAAATAATTCCTTTCTTCCAGATGGAAAACACATTACATCCCTGCCCCTGCTAGATCTTCAGGCTGTGGGACATGGTTCAGAAAAGCTCTGAAAAGCTCTGAGAGTTGGACTAAGCTTTAATGAGGCTTTAAATGAGTCTTAAGTTATTTGTGAACGGAGTTTAGAAGACTACAGTCAAAGCATGATTTTCTCTTTCAGGATTTGTCTTTTCCTGCTGTTTCTTGTTATTTGATCCTTTTATGCCCAAAGTGTCCTACATACTTTGGCTCATATGCGCTAAATCTTTTAATTCAGAGTTCAAGGATTTAATGGAAATTTAAGTGGAATATAGCCAGACTGTTCAGCAATTTGAAGGATTAAGTCTTTTTCATATAGCCTACTTCTCTATATTAGAGCACTACCACTTATATCCTTTTCTTTCTTTTTTTTTTCTTTTTT
>VZTA01029791.1:52012-63484 GCA_013398855.1 Mohoua ochrocephala
TGTTCTGGAAGGAAGATGTGAAAAATTGAATGTTTGGTAGCCAAATTTCTGTCACAACTGATGCCTGTGTCTAAAAAGTTTTCTCTAATAATTTACGAAAAGCAGAATATGGGATTTCAATGCTTTTTTATTCTTCTGAATTTCCCAAACTACTTACCCGTGTTTTGACATCAAACAATTCAAGCTTTTCCTCCTCCTGAGAGCTACAACCTTAAACACTTTCAGAGCCATCAAGCCAGAAACTTGTTTTTCAGTGAATCATTCTTCCACATCACAGTCCTAGAACCCTTAGCCAACATTTATCCACTCCTTATTTGCCAAATAACGTATCATAAGCCTCAAGAAGATTTAGCAGGACATTGACGATGGCAAAAGAATTTGTAAAAATATTGAGAAGGCATTGGCAAATCCATGTTTTCATTTAGACAAATAATCATAAAGATTTGTACTTACAAAAAGTCTGGTAGGCACAGCTGTGAGGGACAGGAGAACCACGTGGCCAAGTAACTTAATGCACGTGTGAGGTGCAGATCATTGTACAACCCTTCTCCTCACTTCTTTAGCTAAAATATCTGTGTAGAAGCTGCCTCCAGCCCATGGGCTGGGCAGGGCAGGGTGCTACATATAACGGAAATGAATTCAGATTATTTTGCCCAAGGAATTCAAGACAGAGCCTCCACATCTTCAGTTTGCAGTAGGGCTGGAGTCACAGCGGTGAGAGCAGAGTGCCGTCATCAACATGAAGCTTTTTGGTTGAAGAACAGTGGGAGTTCTGGTTATCATGGACTTGACAGGATATTCAGGATCTCAGCAATGTCAAAATGACAGATCAAGGCATTCGAAGAGATGTGTGGTGGCATCCATTAGTTTGCAGATCTGGATGCTTAGTGCACACTCCTAATTGAACTGGAAATTACCGGCATCAAAAAATTTTTGACATTGCCTCTCCCATGAAAAACCATTTACATTGCCCTTTTTGTGGCTTCTCTACAGCTCAGCAGTGAGAGCAGGGACACACATCTCAGAAGAGGTGTTCTGGGAGAGCAGTTCTTTTAACACAGGAACCCACAGGCAAAAATATTCTCACGTTGGAAGAGCAATCAAGGAAACCTGTCACCAATGACATTGATAATTCAAATCATCTATGGATGGAAGTTCTGAAAAGAAAAATTTTTAAATTAGTAGTTGGGGGAAAATGAAAGTTGATTTGAAGTACTTTCATTAAAGTTTCTAAGGGTAAATTGTAGAGATAAGGTACTGATTATTTTTTTTTCTTTTTCTGCTATTAGACAAAAACAGCACTATGATTCTTTTTAATAGGTTTTAGAAACATCTGTTATGATACCAAACAAAAAGGTACTTAATCTTAAATGACACAGTCTTTTCCGTTTAGAATGCAGTTTGCAAAAGGAATACTAATCTCTTGGAGAATAATGTGCCACCTTTACCTTATTTATTGCAGACATATTGTCATTATCAGCTATGCTGAATCAAGGTGGCATCATATGGGACATAATGATTGCTTGCTGTGTGAGGCAATCAAAAGTGTATTCTTTGGATTATTATATGCTGAAGTAAACTCATAAAAAAGCCCTCTCTCTCTTTCCTCCATTCTCCTTTTCCTTTCCATTAGGTCATGAAGGCTGATGACCACTGTGTGAGATGATAGCTGAGCATGACACATTTCTTCCTAGTGTTTGTTACTTTTATTCCTGAAAGACATTTGGACCACAGGACCAAACAAGAGCTTTTAGCTAACTCTGGTTTGTTCATGGAAAATATCCATAAGATGTGTTATCCAGCTACCAAAAGAGATCAGGACACTTTATCTTCCAGGGTCTGGAAAGGTCCATTTAAGTCAACCCAAGACATTTGCAGAAGCAGTTATAAGTTATTAATCCTTCAGTGCTGTCTAGAGGTTCCCCCAGTGGTGTGCAACTCCTCACTGCCCTCTCTCCATTTCCTTTCCCCAAGAAATAATGTCCAAAGTTGAAAACAAGCCCAAGCCAGCAATACCTTTCCCTGCATCAAAACCTTTTGATTTTCATGACTAATGTAATTACTTTCTGTCCTCTCATTAGCACCAGGATCTGCATTAAAATATCATCATTAGTTAAAACGTTATTCTAAGTGATGTAAGACATTTTATGATTTAAATTCCTTCTAAACTTCTGTAGTCTGTGCTCTGCACAGTCCATAAAAAAGTTATTTTGATGCCAGAACTCCTTTTTATGGATTCATGGACATAGACTTGGTAATGAATACATAATAATATGAATAATAATAATGAATACATATTGAATAAATACACAAACTGGCTTTTGGTGTTTAGGGGTGACTGATTTACAAGCAGATTGTTTGTTTATCCTGTGACCCTTGATTGTGTAAGTTAAAGCCATGGCATAGAAAAAGTTATAAAGAGTTATTGAGATTTACTTTCGTTTTCTTACTCTACCTTCTGAAATATCTGATATGTAAACTCCTGAAAACGTCTCCCTCTCAGGAAGAAAAACCCACAGTGTTTGAAAGTAGTTCTATAGGACAGGGAGAAAAAAGAAATGGCAAGAAGACCTTTCATATATATTTTTTAATATATGTGTCTATGTGTATACGTATTTCTCATGACCTTTTTGCTTGGTGCAAGGTACTCTGACTGGCTCATAAACACATATATGTGTCAGTACATATATATGAATGCATTTAGAAAGAGCAGAAGGCCTGCACTGTGCTGCATGTGTCTTTGCTATTACAAAGCGACTGGTACATTATATTTATTTAAAATCAATATATCTTTTACAGATACATCCCCAAGCCATTGCTGTCTTAATGTTCTGCCTCTAAAGAACAAGACTCTCCCATTCAGCCAAAATACAATTTTGTAGCTTGAACTCTTGGACTCAATTTGTTTTTAAAGAGAAGTCATCCATAACAGTAATAGATATGGTGGCAGTTTCTTTAAAATGAAAAAGTCTATTCTGGAGATTTAAGATTAAAAGATTAGAAAAGTGCAGGAGTAGTGCACAGTGCACACAAGCTTATTCTGCTTGTTTAATTTCTAAAGAGGTGTATGCATGGTGGTTTAATTTAGCATAACTAACTGAAGTGGCCAGAACTGATATAATCTTGAACCTTGCACAGGTTACATCATCACTTATGAGAAATAGGTGGATGGGCATTGTGCAGGGATCTCCACTTTCCCCTTGGGAGCTTGTCTGATCAAATATTAGTGCTGCTTAAAGGGAGCAGTGGTGCATAAAGGGAGAAGTGCTGCATACAGGGAGAAGTGCTGCTTTCAGACCTTGGAGAATCGTTCAGTGGGCCCAGTGCAGAACTCATTTTTGGATGACACTATGACACCTTCTACATTCTATCAGAGGATGCTCAGGTTGGACATCAGGAAGAATTTCTGCATGGAAGGGGTTGCTAAGCATTGGAATGGGCTGGCCAGGGAGATGGTGGAGTCACCAGCCCCTTGAGGTGTTCAAGAAATGACTGGACGTGGCATTCAGTGCTGTGGTTTAGCTGACAGGGTGGTGTTTGGTCAAAGGTTGGACTTGATCTTGGAGGTCTCTCCCAACCAAAATGGTTCTGTGTGATTCTGTGATATTGCAATGGTCCGTTTCATACAATTATACAAAATCGCCAGTAGCAGACACCTCAAGAAAAGTGTAAGAACAAAGTAATTGTGCAGAGATACTTTCCCAAAACACTCCAATTTTCAGCAGCCTGTGTTGCAAAGACATCCTCTGGTAGATTTTTCTTCCATGATGTTTTCATATATATTTTTTTTTTAATTTTATGCAAGCACTCACCATCCAAATACTTTGGGGCAAAGAGTTTCTCAGCTTACGTGTGTTTAGACATCTCTATATTAAATCAGCATTAAGATAAAACTGTCAGGTTTTGAATGGCATTTCCATTATCAACTTGAAGCTCAGGCAGGCAAATTCTTAGGGTTCGCTCATAAAGGCACCTCCTTAAAGTAGAAATTACAGTCTCTTAAAATGCACAAGATTGATAGGTGGAGCATGTCCTGCTAATTCTGGGAACAGCTATTCCACTTGCAATTGGGTTAGTAGTTCACTTGTCCCAGTTTACCCATCGGCTTCAGTTTGTTATTCATAAGAAAAAGTTTCCCAGCACAGCAGGAGTCTGGTTGGCAAATGGGGCTCTTCCAGACTGTCACGAGCTGAGTAATAAAAGCCTGACTGAGTAATTGGTCCCCAGCCTCCGTGCTGAAACTCCCAGTATGCCCTTTGTCAGGTTGGAAATTGGATTGCGGGCCTTGGAATTAAAGAAGTAGTTGGAAGAAGATAAATTTTTATTGCCAATTCTCTAAGGTTTCCCTATGGCTCTGTACCAACACAGCACTCCACCTTCTGAATTTCAGGTGGATCTCTGCTTATCGTGTCACAGAGTTACCTGAGGAGCGTAGAAAGGCAGGAATGTTACAGTACTTGTGCAAAACCATTTGAGAGTGACATAAATGAGCTCAAAGACGAGACACATTGAAGGAGAACAGTTGAGAAAAAATTGCATCGGTCCACACAACTCTTTGCAAATGTATATACAACATCACTACAGGTAATTTTATTTATATTGCTATTATAAAAATGTGGGAAATACCATCTAGGGACTTTCCAGTGCCAAAATACTGAGACTTGTGTAGTTCTTTGTCCAGTTTTTTGTCCTGACTGGAAGTCTTCATTGTCATGAAACAGGAACAAAAATGCAGCAAAAAGTCATTAACCTTGTTGACCCAATAAGGAAATGGGCCTTTGGGTCCATGAGTAGCTGGCAAAGAAAAACACCACCAAAAATTCTCCTCCAACCTACAGACCGCTAATAAAATGTACAGCAAAAGAAACTTTTGTGCCAGAGGGTTCCTTCCAGTAGTCTAAGCATCCACAGTAAATTCCCTACATGCTGTTCAGTTAAGTTCAAATCATCTGAATTATTGAATATGACAGAGAAAACCATCCTCATCCTGAAAAGCGCTGCATGCTCCTAGGGGCTGTCGAATTCAGGGAATAAAAGTAGTGCCAGGTCCTTCTGGTGCCATCCCACTGATGTCAACAAGCTTCCATCAGCATATCTGACAGCAGAATTTAACTCCTCATTTTTATGTAAAAGAAGCCTTTGTGGAAGGATTAAGAAGCCAGGCTACTGCATGCTGAGTTTAAATATGTCAGTCCCCTAAGAACTGACTGTAGACAGAAGAATAATACGTGTATATAAATGAAAAGCCATATTTAGACCTTAAAAATCTTTCTATATATTAAAAAACCCCATATTGTGTCTGACTGTAGACAAAAGAATAATACGTGTATATAAATGAAAAGCCATATTTAGACCTTAAAAATCTTTCTATATATTAAAAAACCCCATATTGTGTCATCTAAAAAAATACTTGCATTTAAGTAAAAATTTAGCAAATGCCTACAGGCAAAATAAAATTAAAATAAAAAAAGATGTGTCTGGATGTAACTATCACGCAAATGGAAAATATACTGAATATTCACAGAGTTCAGTGTATTATGAAACCTTCATTGAGTGTTTCATGCGAGCTTTATGTGACTGACAATATTCAGCCACAGACACTGAGACTCAGCTGAGATCAGAGACCAGGAACAACAGTCCCTGAATAGATGTTTATAGAATAGATGAATAGATATTTCATCCGTCCCACCTTGGAGAGTTTTCAGCCTTGATAGAAAAGGCGGACAGGACCCCCCAGGAGATCTGTCTCAGACCAGCTTTACAGTCACTGTCTGCTGCTTGTGATCCCAAATCCATTGTGGCAAACAGACACACCTGGTGACGATCTTCCCTGGCATTGTCAGGATATTCCCCGGGATTAATTCAATCTTTTTGAACTGAAATTTTTCAGGAATAATTCCCATTGGAGTTTGGCATGTAGGAAATTCCAAGGTTCACTCTGAGTAGTCCAGCTGAGGTGCAGCCACCCTGTTTTGAACAGGAAGGCAGTTGGCTGCAGAGGCAGTGAACACTCTTTTAAATTGGTTCCTGATGCCAGGGAATGTTTCTGATGAAGTCTAATTGTTTCAATGTTTTCAGAAGTGCCTAGTTTCCATTTAATCCATCCCTACATTAAGAACCTGTGGGACATCAATAAGATGCAGAATGAAGGACCATGGCAGCTCCTGTTTGGGACCTCATCTGAGATTGATCTTTGCAACCCTTAACAAGCACATGATGCATCTTCACCTTGCATACAAACTGCGTAGTTTTGTGACATCAAGGACTATGCAACCAATAGCTATAAAGGTGAATGATTTTTTGTAAAAAAGTGTTTGAATGGGGCTCCTAAGCCTGAAAATGCTCATAAATTCGGCATTATGGTAATATTGATCTACCAATCACCTGGGTAGAGAACAGAGAAGAACTGGTCAGGTCCAGCAGTTTCTAACATTGTTAGCACCAGATTCATGGAATGTCAGAGTTTTGGTTCTTAGACCACAAGAAAAGTGGTCATATTGACATGCTTCCTCTTGCCTTTCACTTAGGAAAGTCCCTAGAACAATGTTCCTAATGTAATTATCTAATGGAAATGTGCACTGAGCTTTCTTGTCCAAAGCTGACAAAGGTGAGGAGCAACCTGGAACTGGGTGCTCTGATTTCCATGCTATAAATATAACTAATACTTTTGCCTAATTTCTAGACTTGATTTTTAATGTTTTTTCTTTATTATAATACTGCTTAATATGCGTAAAATTTTTGCCTCATTGAGACATAAAATCAAGATATTGGTCATTTACCATTATTAACAATTCTATGCCAATCTCAAAGAATAATTTCTGTTTTTTTTCCCCATCAAAAGAATCCAGCATGATTAATTATACCCCAAGCACCCTGTCAGCTATGTAAACTCTTTCTGCTTGATGCCTCTTCCTAACAGTTGTTCAGTCTTGCTCTGCATTTGAAGAGAGCCGCTGAATCCTACTCCAGGGTGTCCTCCAAGAAAAACAAACAAACAAACCAACCAACCAAAAAATGAACTTTACTTTGTTGATATGCAATTTGCCTGATCAATTAATATTCTTCCCAGATTAATGAATTCATTTTTCCAAAATCCCATCAAATACCTCATTTTTTTATCAATTTAATGTGAGAAGTAAAGAAAAATACTGCGTTCAGTAATCTTAAACCGGTTCAGAATGTCTATAAACCAAAACACAAATGCCTGACCCAAAGCTACCAAGAACACGAGAAACTGTATCACATTGATTACAAGCTTGAGCAGAAAAAACCTCCTAAATCTGAAACTGAGCCCGCTTTTGTAATGTTCAACTTTATGCCATAGACTCAGTTCCTAAAAAATGAAAACTGCACTGAAAAAGTGCTTTAGGATGCACCTTCACCACATTGTGGATGTTCTTGGTTTTCCATGAGAGAAATATCTAAGTGTGGTCAATCCTCTCCACATCATCAGAATAAAAAGACCACAGGTATCTTTTTCCACTTGAGTCCACCTGATTTTAATTTTTCCAAGAGGGGATATTGCAAGGACTCCTTTGGAATGTATTCTCTCTCCTTTGGTTGTTATTGGCAGAAATCCTCAAACTGTTTTTTCAGAGGGTAGTTACCTTTCCCATGAAGAGTCATTCCCTGTTACTTATTGTGAAATGTCAGCTGCATTTGCCGTGGTTGTAGGATTTATCATTTTTCCCTTTCAAGGCAGGATTGCCTTTTATTCTTCGCTTAGCACAAAGCTGCTAAGCCCACTACAAAAGCAGAAGGTGTTGGAAACATTTTATGTCTAAAGTGACATATTTTCATCAATTTTGAATGAATGTAGACATTGAATTGAAGACAGGTCTATTGAGATATCTCCTAGAGCCATAGATATCCAGAATTATTCCTGATAAAATAAATAAATTAAAAACCTAAAATATTTTCAATAATAAAGTATATGCAGGAAAATGTAAGCTGAGGAGTGCAAATGCTATACATTTTCCCAGGTGTATGCAATATCATTAGGCTTTATTTAAAAAAAAAAAAATTTAATCAGATGTTAGGAACTCAATGCTTTCTCATAAAGCATAATATCTTTGATGCCATTAGACTGAAAATAGCTGATTGACTTCTACTTAAGTATAAGAACACTTTCTTAACCTGGTGCACTCAATTGTACCAGAGATTTAAAGTGTGTTTTGTAAATTACAGCAAGTATTTTTCAATGGGGTATAAAAAAAACCCCAAAATACTCAAAAACTGGACATATACTAGATGGAAAGTGTATGACTGCTGTCTTCTTATGAAAGATCTGAAAATATACTGGATCTAAGGATTACTTTAAACAAAACCAAATTTTCTTCAATATTTCATTGGAAATTCTATTTTCAATCACACTGTCAATGGAAGTTCTGTGTAATTTTTTTTTTTAAAATTATATATAGGGTGATGAATTCTTTTGGAAAAGAAGCAATTAGTAACAAATAGCTGGCATCCCATAGTGTGATGCATCAATTTAAGGTAGACATGGTTTCTGAGCACATCCTTCAACTGAGAAAAATTTCTCTCTCCCATATGTACTTCTTAGATAGGTTTGAAATGCTAAATCATCTATTTCCAGAAAATGTCAGCACATGTTTCTAATATATTTCCAAACTTCATTGCAAAAATGAAAAAGATATTATTTAGTATGATTACTTAGGGTATTTAGGAAGTTTGGGATTTGATCCTTTTTTAATGCTTTTCACTCTTTTTGTGTTGCATATGATTTAAAAAATCTTCTATTACTGTGCAACACTACAAGAAAATCAATAATGTCACATTATATTTATTTTTAATCACTAAAGAACACTATTATTCTGTTAGGTTTGGTGTGAAGGTTTAGAGGATCCCAAAATGTCTCCTCTTGACTCTGAGGATGTTTTTTCTCTGTCATGTCTCACACCGTGTGTGCTTTTTATTCTCAGATTAGCTACACCATCCATTTTTCAAATTTGGGAGCATGTTCTGGAAAATTGGTGAGCGATCCACCTGAAGGAGAAAAAATATCAACAAAATAAATTTTGGTTTTGACAAAGAATAGTAGACCCATGGAATAATTTATGACGGAGAGGACCTCAAGAGCTGTCTAATCCAACATCCTGCTCAAAGTCAGCTCAGCTCTGAGGTCAGACCAAGGTTCTTAGGTCCTCTTTTAGTCAGGACTGAAAACCTCCAAGGGTGGAGATTGCAAAAGCTCCTTGGGCAACCTGCTCTTCTACATGACTGGTCACGTAGTGAAAAACCTTTTCCTTGCATCTAGTCTGCATCTGTCTTGTTCCAGTGTATGCTGTTATCTCTTATCTCTTATCCACCCATCAGGCACTGCTGATAGGTCTGACTTGTGTCTTCTCACTGACTCAACCTCTATCAGATCCCCGCACATCTTTCCCTTCTTCAAGCTTAACAAACCCAGTTTCCTCAGTTTCACCTCATGGGCCACATGCTTCAGCCTCCCCTCCATCATGTTATTAAAATATTTTTGAAGTGAACACTTCAGAGAGATCCCTTCAGAGTACATGCTCATTGTGATCTTTTTTTAAATAGAAAGATGCATTGTTCTACCCACAGGTGATGTTACTGTGAATAATTCAGAGATGATAACCACCTCCTCTTGTAGATGTTTGAGTGCATCTCATCTGTGCACTCTAAGATCTAGTCTTACTCTACACACCTTTAGGATTTTCCGGGAGACTCCTTCTTTGAGATTGCAAATTCAGTGCACAGAGTAAATTTACAAGTATTGTTTTTATGGGGAAAAGCGTTCTCATGTTCACAGCAATGATGGCAATTACCCTCACTTTACCCTCTTTTACAAGAAATAACCCTCACTTACAGTTCATGACCTTGCTATGTGCTAAACTTTGTCCCTCTCTCATCTCATTGAGGATGTGTTCACCTTCCCCCTGAAGGGAACCATGCACATGTTAAAGGTTTCCTTTACTGAGCTGAGCTTTCTCCCACCTGTGGAAAACTAATGTTAGGGGCAGCTCTGATTGCTCATTTGCCCACTCTCGTTTGTTGGTAAAATATTACCAGCAAATATTACTCTCTATGTGCCCCTTGAAAACAGAAAAAGTACATGGAAAAATTCACCCACTGATCCAATGAATTGAATCTTTCATCCTTTGAGGAAATATAATTGAATTGGCTGTTATGGTGGCTGTTCTCAATTATTGCCTCAGAATTTATTGGCTTGTCTTCCCGCTAGACACCTTGAGAGTTAGGCAGGGAATTCTGTCAGTGACTGCCTTTAAGAAAACTGTTGTGGTAGCTAGTCTTGGTTAAATTTTAATATTTAATGTAATTGTAGTTAAAAGTGCATCTTGGCCCACGGCCACTGCTGAGCAGTAGCTGAAGCAGCAGTCAGGATGCTCCACACAACCTAAAATGATGGTAGGTAACTATATTCAAACTATTGACCTTTACCCCTGATCAATAAAGTCCATTAGGTCTAGAAGGTTGGTTGTCCCATCCCAAGGTGATATCTCATCACCTTACCTACTTTCTTACTTGTAGTGCTGATAAAGCATTGCCACCACATGGTGGGGCAGAGAGGAAAAAAAATAGAGAAAAGTCATGGCAGGGCAGTTTCAGGGAATTTGTGGCAAACACACACAATGTAGAGCTGGACTTGGCATGAATAATGGGCCTCTGAGCTTGGTACATCCATGGGAATCCATTTAGAAACCTTGCTGGACAAATGTTGGTAGCGATAGCTGTGGAGCTACAGGAGCTCAGCACAAGGCAGCACCCGAATGCAGTTCAAGGATGGCAAGAGAATTTTGTAACCTCAGCCTCACAACCCACTGTCTGTAATACTTTGGGGATTTAAGCCAACTAATTTTAAGCTAGCCTGGGCATCTTGCAAACCCCAGTCACACACCTGAGCACGGAACAGACAGACTTTTCACAGAAAGCACCTGTTCCATCTTGCTTTTGCTTCTGATGGCAAGACTGGAGGAGAAATCCAGCCTGTGCATCCAGAGCAGGCTGTGACCTTCACTGAGAAGAGACGTTGTGAGGGAAGCAGGGTGTGAAATTGGAGCTACCTGCTGTAATTTTGCAAAATTAAAATGAGATGAGCAGCCAGAGTTCCCAGCCAGCTTCTCGCAGATCAAAGCTGGGCTGCTCTGTTCCAGCAGCTGACAGGCACAGGATACTGGAGCAGACTCATGAGCTGACATCGCTTTCCTGAGAAATGCCATCCCCTTGCAAAGCTGCTGCCCTTGATAAAAAGGGATCAGAGGGTCATACTGCTCTCCCTGCTGAAAGTTTATTACACAGGCAGATGCTCAAGCAAAACTTTTTAGGGGATTTGCTTCATCTAACATCCATCTCCTGCCAAATGTCCACTTTGATGTGCCACCTGAGTTGGCATGTATTGAAGCCAGGACTGCTTTTTTCTTTTTCTTTTTTTCTTCTCTCCCTCTCCCTCTCCATCTCCCTCTCCCTCTC
>VZTA01029791.1:63511-79730 GCA_013398855.1 Mohoua ochrocephala
CTCCTCTCCTCTTTCCATCTTTTTCTTTATTTTTTCCTTTTTTTTTTTCATAAGTGCACCATACTGTGCTCATTTGATTACTTCATAAGCTCTCTGTTAAACACATTTTTAATCTCTCTGGCTCTCTGGAATGCTAGCCTACCCCTCAGTAGCCTCCTGACACTCAGAGCTGGCGTGACATGCAGTGATGTGAAAGCCACTAAAAGGGCAATGCCTTGTTCTTGTCAGATGACTGCTATGGACTCTGCCTAAACCATGTGCATAAAGTACTATATTGTCACATAATTCTAGAAGGACTAAAAAGGGCAAGTGAAGTTAAACCAAATTTTTAAATATATTGTCGCTGTGAATTTGATTCCCTGCTGTCCTGCTACACAAGGAGGCAGGAGGCAGGCCCAGGATGGTTTATGGCATTTACTGAGTCACTCTTTGCACTCCTCACTGACCTGCTGCAATCTGACTTTGGCCCTGTGCAGTGTGAGGGAAGTGAGGACCCTTCAGAAGTGCTCAACAATATAAATCAATCATAAATGATAAATTTGTAATGTGTGACAGTACAAATCCATGTGGTGTTAAATCCTTGTGTAACTAATGGAGTAAATATATGTGAGTTAGCCAGGAGTCTCCCACTGCCCTGCCAACAGTGTGTGATTAATTCTGTGCTAACAGCCTATAAAGATTTCTGAGTTACCACATGAAGATATATTCCTAGATTAGATATTATACAGACATTAAGTCTCGCTCTGTTTTACCCAAACACACACACCATTTTCAGCTATGTCTCTACAGCCAAAAATGTTACTTCAATATATCACACAGGCATCACCTATAATTAAACTGAAAATGGTGGCAAAATTGACACGAGGTAGTTTTTTTCTTTTTCTGAGAAGCAATGAATTGTCTTTTCTGGTTCGCTTCTGGGGCAAAACCAATCCAAATCAGTGATAAAAAGAATCATTAGTAGTCTATGTATAATTAGAAATTAGTATTTGTATAGTTATTATTTGATTGCTACAACAGTCCAGGGGGAGGCTTCTCTTGGAGAAATGTGTGTGATCCTACAGCTGATGGGGCCTTCCACAGCTCATCCAACTTAGGAATGTATATTAGGATGAGGGGAATTGGTTTTAATATGACAGAGGGCAGGGTTAGATTGGGCATAGGGAAGAAATTCTTGAGAATGAAGGTGTGGAGGCCCAGGCACAGGTTGCCCAGAGAAGCTGTGGCTGCCCCATGCCCGGAAGTGTCTCAGGCCGGGTTGGACAGGGCTTGGGGCACCCTGGGATAGTGGAAGGTGTCCCTGTGCAAGGCAGGGGGCGGAATGAGATGGTCTTCAAGGTCCCTTCTAACCCAAACCATCCTATGATTCATGAAAGAGTGAAGTCCTTTAGCTTGGTTTCCTTCCAGCTACAGATATGAGCAACGAAGTTATCCGTCCTATGGCTGTCAATCAATAAGGGTTTTTGTCGCAGTGTGTTTATTTCCTCCTGAGAAATCCTGAAAATTCCTCATCTTTGCAGTGTTTTTGAAAGTTGCTGAAGTCCTGCCTACACTCCCAGCTCCCTGTCCCTCCTCTTACCTGCACTTCAGAGGCTGATCCAGGAGGTAGCCAGAGAGGATGCCCAACACAGAGAGCCCTGGCCACAGCCAGACTCTGCTTCAACAGCAACAGTTACCTGAGGAAAATATTACTGAAGGTTCAAAAAAAATTCAATATCTAGTTTCCTCCTCACCTGTAGGGACAAACCAGACATCATAGATGAATGCTGCAGCCAGCCAGGTATGAAAAGTATATGGTGAGAGCAACTCTCATCACTTATCGTCTGAGCACTGATGCTTTCCAAGCAATTACAACTCACATCCTTCGTCAGCCAGGCATGTGCCCTAACCACTAGACAGAGTCATGATTCTTTTCGCTCCTTCCCTGTAGCCTGATGAATCTTTAATTCTTTCATTAAAACTGGATCAGCTTCAGCAAGAAGACTTGTCACGGCCTCCCATTTTGGTGACTAAATTTATTTCCATTAATCTGTTGCGAGCAGCTTTTTACTGCTTGTGGCTCTCTTGCTCGCTTGAAGAAGTTTTTGCTGACATGATTGTGTTGGCTGTTCATTTGCCAGTCTGTCCTTGGGTACTGGCATCTGATCCGTTGACCAATTTCATCAAGCTTGAAGGAAGGATAGAAGTTTTGCAGATAACTGAGTACTGAAAAGCATGATAAAGATGGACAAGTGGATAGAGGGGGAAAGATTAATCAATCTGGCAACAGGAAGAGGAGGCAAAGCTCAAGTGTCAGCTTTTCTACTTAGCAGCGGGATTGCTTCGTGTTGCAACCAGGCTGCAGCTGTGCCTTTGCTGTCCCTTGTGCAACGATGTGACACTCAGCTGTGGCAAGAGTAATGCAGCGAATTTCAAATTCCAGCAGTTCAGGGACACAGGGTCTGGTCCTTCTGATGGAAGAAACTCTTCCTTCAGAATTGCATGCCACAGGACGTTAAAATGAGATGACATTGTTGGTTCTTGTCTGTCTGCTACTTCTATCCTGTTCTTACAATGCTTATATTAAGTCATAACAATTTAACTTTTTAAGATTACTGATAAAAATGGTGATTGAGTAAATGTTATTATCACTATGACCTGTTAACAGGAAACAAAAATGCCAGTTGGATTCTCAGCCCTTGTTTTACCAGTACTTTCCTACTTCTTGGAAAAAAAACCTAAAAATTATTAAAAAAGATATGGAGAACTTGGAAATATTATGTATTTATTGTAAGAAGTACCCTAAGCAATATTTGGGAAAAAAAATAATAAAACATTCAAGGTTCACATTTGATACCTGGAGCAGAATTAAAGAGAAAGGGAGAAAGGAAGTATGCAGGTAGGAAACCAAACATTGCTTTGATAGGAAAAAAATTGTTCAGATATCTGATCTTGGGAGGAAATATTGATAATCGCTGTCCAAAATTTGGTCACATTTTCCCAAATATCTTGAAATGTACAATTATTTACTTTTCTCTTCTCTGTTTGTATCTCCTCTAAGGGCCTCTCATCTTCTCCCATGCTCATGACCAGCCCATTAGAGTCTTCATTTCAATAAATTTAATTTTCATTTGTTCCTTCAGAGACGCTGTATGGTGGATGTTACCCAGTTACTCCTAGTGAAAGCAAAAGGCTGGTTGAGATCCTCAGTAGCTGAAACAAAGGCTAAGTACAGCTGAGGAACGCCAGAATTCTCCTTTAGGAGTACAATGCTACAATGGCTCTTTGCATTCATTGATTTTTATAAAATATAAGATCCACACTTATTCTAACTCTGTCATTTAGTGATGTGACAATTAACCTTGTCTTTAATTAGGAGGTAAAAAAAACCCCACTATGAATATTTCATCCTGGTGGGAGCCTTCCTTTTGAAACAGAAAGGAAGTGACTGTTTTTGACATTTCTCATGAACTTTGTCTCTTAAATTTCCATAGTAGTGGTCTCCACAGCAAGCCATCAGTTTCCATATCATCTGAACTCAGAGAATTGTACAAAACCAAAATATTTAAAGAGATCAGGAAGTAACCTTGAAGAGAACTTGTTCAACACAATATATCCTAGAATTGTCAGCAGCTGAAGGAAAATGTAATTTCTAGATGAAACAGAAGCTTTGCTGTTCTTTAGAATTCAGGATAGATTCTGACCCCTTCTCATGCTGATCTGACTATTCAGGCCAATATGTAGGTTCACTTTCTTCCTCAGAGGAATATATTCCTCAGCACGAGGATATTTCCCCAACATTCCAAAATCTGGCAGTTATAAAATAAAAGAAGGCATTACACAACATTAGTGAAAGAAAATGTAACTACATTTTAAGAAGAGTAAAACTGTGTCTATACAATTAAGTAGAATATACTGATACGAAAAAAAAAGCAGCAGTTGTTTCTTAAACTGCTACTTCTGTGTAAGTAAGAAAAAAGATTAACAGGATCATTCTGTCAGCTCACTGATAGTGGACTGGATTTTCTTTTTAATTTTTTTTTTAATTTATTTTTATTTTTGGAACACTGCTTCGAGTTTCATTTTTAATGAATAATATTAATTCTTACCTCTTCAATTAGGTTTTCACTGAATGTTCTGTGACTCCCACCAGCTGGGAACAATGTCTAGCTAGAAGGTAACATTGTCTCTTTTTCACCTATTCCAAGGAGACTATTAAAGTGTAGTTATGAGCTTTAAAGAAGGGGCAGGGAAGCATGAATGCCCTGCTGAAAGCAAAATCCATCCGTCTATACCAGGAGAAAACACACAGAAATAAAAAAACCTTGAGCAACCTGGTCAAGTGAAAGGTGTTCCTTCCCGTGGCAGGGTGGTTGGAATTAGATGATCTTTAAAGTCCCTTCTAACCCAAACCATTCTATTGTTCTATGATTCTATGATTATTTGGAAAGAAATAAAGTATTGTCCTTTCCTGAGCAATTTTTTCTTCAAAGATCCTTGGACCCCACAGCTGAAAATGACGGAGTTTGGAAATGTAGAGCTTGTAAAATGAGAAAGAAAACAGGAAACTATGAAAAGTAAAATTAAAGCTAGACCCTTTTCCATTTTTAATGTTGTTGAAGGCAGCCTAGTTCATTCATATAAAATAACTAACTAAACCATGATGTATTCAATTTGTTCTATTTTGTAGTAGAGGGAAAGCAGAAGGTGCAGAGCAGGAAGGCTCAAAGCCTTCTCTGACAGCACTGAGGGCAGCTGCTGGAGAAGTAACACCTCCTGCTGTGCCTTCTGGCTTTGATTCCTTGGGCACTTCACATCAGCTGCTGCTCCTTCCACTTAATGACAAGACTTTCATTATTAGCTTGTCTCTTTGGGGGAGGAAGAAACTCCAGCACAGGTTTCTTATTCAGAGCCAGTGGTTACAGCTGTAACACCAGAGAGGGGACCAGCAAGGGGAGAACACGACAGGTGGAGGAGGGATGCTGAGCCGTGGAATGAGAAGGTAATTACAATTTCATAGAGCAAATGGGTTACAAGAGGGCAAATGAGGGAAGAAGCAAAAGAAAGTGCGTCAGGAAATCCTGGGAAATAGGAAGAAAAAAATGAGGGTTTTTTTGCCTGTACAACCAATTAAACCATGTCACAGGGGTCAACCTGCAGGGGATGTAACCCTTAGGAGTAAAGACCATGTCTTGCACTAAGTCTCTGAATATTAAGAAAAGATTCAAAGAGAGGTACATCAGAGAAAAGTAACACTCAAAAATATTAGCAGGACCTTGGAAATGTAGGTCTGATTTTTATATTAGACTAATAGGCTAAGTTCCCAACTGTGTCCATCGCTAACATACATTTTAAAGAGCAGAACTAAAAGTTTTGTGTTTAACTAAGACACAGTGGAAAAGAGTCTTAAAAGATTTTGTAGATAAAAGTTATTTCTCACACCCCAAAGGTCTTGTCTAATACATCAGTATTCAAAAACCCCCCACCAACCACCAACTCTCCCACAAACAAACAACCAAAATTCAAAACCTCTTGTGGTTTCCAAAGTACAGCTGGAATTTAAAAAACCCAACTACTTACTTGAGGGTATATAAAAAAAGCATCAGGAATAAGAGAGCTAGAATTACAACTCTTCCAAGATTAGAGAAAAAAAAGCCCAGTTTTCACAGTTGTCACCAAAGGAATCTGTGCAAGACTTGTGTTGTTTGAAATATTCATAAGCCATCCAAAAAAGGGAACAAGTAGAGAAGTGACAAAATTTGCAGATGACAGAAAATGATTCAGGACATTTTAAACTGAAATACATGCAAGAAATTGCAGGAGGTTTTCTTGATTCTGGGTGATAGAGCTACAATTGCTGATGGAAGAGAGTTCTTGTTAAATGCAAAGGAGTACACACAGGACAGAAATTCTCACTGTACATGAAAGGAGGCAACCACCAAATTAGCTTTTGCCAGTCTGAAAAGGATCGAAGAGCCACTGTTTCTGGTCTCTTCAGAAATCCTGCTCAGAAATAAAGAGCTTTCATGAAGGCAAACAGAGCATTGCTGTTAAAAACAGTAGAGAATAAGCCACAAAAAATACTAAGGGTAAAAAGTTAAGAGAAATACTTAACTTTGTGCCTGTAAGAAATTCTTTTCTCAACTTGAAAAAGGAGATAGAATAAAACAAAAAAATAGACAGGTAAGAGCAAAGTCATGAAAAAACTTCTCTATGAAGAAGTATTTTGAGTAATTTTGCAATTTTAAGCAAGTATTTTGAGACTTTTCAGATGAGAAAAGTGAGGGAGAGTATGATAGAGGCCAACAGAATCATAAGCTGCATGGAAAAAAGAGAATGAGGAATGGTCAGGAGAAAATTCTTGCATTATTCACTTTTGAAAACAGGAAAAGAAGTAAGCTGCTCTGAAACTGATAGAAACAAGCACTCTTTTCACCCAGTATATGGTTAGGCAGTGGAATTCAAGGGGATTTTCAGAAGGTCAGACACTAAACGGGTTCAAAATCAGACACATTAGTGGGAGAGAGCTCCTGTGGCAACTGCTATAAACCCATCCTGCAGCAGAGACTGCAAAGGATGAGAGAAGGTGGGAAGGCTGGAGGGACACAGCCCCCTTGAACTCGGCTTTGGTGTTTGAGCAGGTGTTTCATGTAACGACTTAGAACCACAAACATAATTGCAGGTTTCAGCTCTTTCACCGCTTATTGATTTAGACAGCAGAGTGGCAAGTCCTGAAATGCTGCCCTGTGTCTTTAAAGGAATTGCTTTCTGCACAGCTATTCATTATTTGTTTGTTTGCTTATTTAAGGTTTGTGTGAAAACAGTCTTTAAGTGTCCAAGGGACACAGCAGGTGCTTTTCAAATCCATTAAATTCCGTGCACCAAATTCTGCTTCTCCTGTGCTGTCAATGGCCTGAAACAGAATGTAAACCAGTTTGGAGTAAGTTATTTTCTTTCTATTTCAATAGATTGATTAGATATGTTGAACTCTAAAAAGCTCCCCTGGCAAAAAAATGTATTCTGGTTTCACTATCTGCTGCTATCTATTTTGTCTATCCAAATTTATACTTATAGGTTTTATTTCATGGACCCCTGAAAAGCTTTTAAAATGGTAGTGATGAGTCCTGCAGCTTTCCCTGGCCTGCCCCTTCTGACTGCTTGGGTGGACATTAATCCTGTGTTTCAGGAAGTGGTAATTCCTGTATTTCGCAAGCAGACTGAAGGTAAATTGACAAATTAAATTCTCCATGTATTTTGCAACAGAAAAATGCAATGCCTAGTGAATCCTTGCAATGCTTTAAATCCCTCATAAGTACTTATAAACTGTGATTTAATACCCTCTTAACTGCCTTTCGCTAGTCTAAATGTGTTCAGCTCTTGAATCCCTTCCTTGTAAGAGTCCTTCTGTTTGGAGGAAGCCGGGAAATTGTTTAGATAAGCAAACGAGTGCTCACGATGTTGTCTCAGCGAACTTTCTATTAGTTTTTGGAAAGATTCCAGATTCCAATTTAAAGTAAAGGGCACCAGACTGAGCTGAGAGGGGTAGAGAAGGGAATTATAAAGACTGATTCAGCTGCAACAACAAATATAAGTTTGACCCAGGATTTAGCTTCTGCAAGGTGCTCCAAGTAGTTTCCTTAAACAGTCTAAGGAGGAAGGGTTTATTTGAACAAGTTCAAATGATGAAATAGCTTAGCACTGGGGTTAGTTATCATATTTACCAGGCACAGAGGAACACTGATTTAGTAGATGTGGCTCATGTTTTGCATGCAATGTGCTATAATCACACCGTTTCGTGCTTCCTGTACTGAAGTGAATTTTGCATACAACAAATGTTCCCCATCAGCTCTCCTTTCTGTTCTTCCCCTCCATTCCAACCCCCTGCCATTCCGTGAATAAATGTTCTGTTACTTCTGTAGCAAGTTAAAGAAGTTTATTCCACTTTTTTTTTCTTTTGGCTAGTGTAAGCAGGAATGCTACAAAATATTATATTCATTTTAAATCTTCTTTCTATTTAAATTTGCAGCAAATCAACCCTTGGATTCAGACTCTCTGATAAAGGCTTAAAGACACACACAGCTGGCTAGATACAACCATAAACTCCATGTTTTCTAACAGCAAAGGTCTTGGCTAACCTCTTTTTCAACCTTCTTCCAAAGTGCCTGTTAATTTAGACGATTCAGATCTGTGGCTTTCCATTCTCCTTGGAAATAGTATAACTGTTTTCTAATTTGTAGCCAAACTGCTTTTATCATTACCTGTGTTTCTTGCCACCAGCACCAGGAACTGGTGTTCCAAGAAAGAAATCCCAGATACCACTGAAATGAATGGATTTGCTTCTCTTCCAAGTAAAGGCAAAGGGAATTTCATTCCAACACAGCACATCAAAGGTGCTCGGAAGGCCAGGGGCATTGAGTTTTGGCCTCTAATTTGGTGTGACCTTCTCTCACATCTTTCAGCTGTTCCCTGAATTGAATCTCAGCTGGTAATTATTGAATGGCTCAGTCCATTTATGTTCATTTTTTTCTCTCTCCCATTTTCACAAATGGAAGTGATTGTTGCCAAATGATGCAGAGCTGTTTGGAGTAAGAGTCTTGGCATTAACATCCTGGCAGCCCTGGTAGATTTGTTTAGTTTTCCTTCTACTCTCTACATCCAATCCCAACTTTCCAGTTTGCCAATCCAGAAAGCTTAAAAAACTCAAACAAAAGGACCCACCCAACACTGAAATGGTTTGGTTTCCTTGATACAGTTATTTTCATTCTGATTCATTCACTCATTTTGCCTTTTTCCCCCTAAATTGTTTAACTACCTGTGTTGCCTATGCTCCACCATCTCTATGTGCCACCCAGCACACGCTGAGGGAGCACAGACACTTTGCCATAACTGTCCTCTTTGCTGTGCCTGCAAATCTCTTCCAGGACAAGAAGGCCATGTTAAATCAGTGGGTCCAGGAGAGTTTAACTCCTCTGACACCTTACTTGAAAAATACCTGGCACCGAGATTAAAACACTGGCATCCACCAGGGTCTGATGCTCCCCAGTGAAACTGCTCTAGGACAAAACACTGAGGATGAAAAGCCTGGCTGGAAGAATCACAGCTCCTGCAGACTTCACTGTACTAGCTGGAAAACCTTTGAAACTGGTGCTGCTTGCAGAGAGGTAGCATGTTTTAATTGTGTCAAAAGCACAGTTCAGTTATTGCTTTATCAAATCATCTCTTTTGAATACGCTCGTGTCTTACTGGCTGGTTTCAGGTTGTAAAGGTGCATAGTTTTTCTCCAGAAAGCAAGCTACATAAATAAATTAACAAATGAAGGATTTCGGATTAATACTTTAGAAAATTTGGGGCTAATTCTGAGAGATTTTGGAACTGTCATTTCTATTTATCTGGATGGATATTCAGCTCTGGGAATCCATGCAAGATCTCTGTCGATCTAGGATTTAGCAAGATTAACCTCCTTTCTAACCAAGGTCTTTTTGGGACTGACAGCCCCTTTTTATCTCTTTAAGCTATTACTGCCAGTTAGTAGAAGCTTTCTCAAACAGAAAATAACAGCTTATTTTAATCTTGATTCAGGAAAAGCTAACTTTATACACTCATTCAAGTTCCACAGAGATCTAATCAGAATGAAGGCCATTCTGAGTAGAAATCCTGGGTCATGACCTTCATAAACATAAAATAAGTATAGTCTCCTGATTCAATAATATGCCCAAAAAAATATCACCACTGAAATCTCAAATAATGGCATTTTGCAGTTCAACATTAAACAAGGCAAAAAAAATATAATGAGTAGAATGTATATCAATCGCATCCTCTTTCCTTGACACTAAAAATTCTCACCTGATTTGGATTTTAATAATTATATTTATAAGCATTGGAGTAATTTTCTAAGCACATTTCTGAGCTAAAGGCTGTCCACCTCTTTCTGGTTCATCTCCTGGCAAGCTCCTTTGGTTTGACTATTTTTCATTTAGATATCCAAGCAGGAGCAGCCAGAGTCAGAGCAAGCTGATATTCCACTCTTATGGAGAGGACTTGTGATTCAGGCGATGTGTCAGTAACTACTGGAAAGCAGGCCTGTGGATGTTGAACAACCAGAAATCCAAACAGCAATAATAATAGGTAGAGCAGATAGAACTTGGCTAAACTCTTCTCCATATTTTATATCTTGCTTACATGGGAATTTTAGGTGTAAGTACAGATGTTTTGTACTCTGCTTATTGTTCTCATAGAGGAAGAAAGGAGACAAGAGCACTCATGCTTGGGCAAGTTCAATTTCTGGTGTAACTTCAATGGTCGTCTTTGGTCCTTCATGTCCTCAAGTACAACCTATGTCTTTAACTCATCTTGTGGCTGTTTCATGCATTTATAACATTTTCTCATAGTGCACTATTTGCTGAAATACTCTTCTGTCAGCTCTCTGAATTCTGACAGACAGGAGTTTTGAAATGTAAAGAACAAAATAAGATTTAAAAAGCAGTTTACATGTCATTAACTTTCTACACAATTAATGAGCAAAAGCTTCTAGATATTTGTAACACTGAATTTCAGCAACCATAATGAAGTTATGCTCAGTGTAGGTTGCTTTCTCTCATTACATGAACAGTCTATCACTGGAGTGTGATGCTACAGCGAAATAACGCTGCACTTCAGGTTTTGCTAGTGACTACAGCTGCTGTGGGTTTGCTTTTAAAGAATTATTTTTGTGTTAAGTCTCCTTTTGCCTTTAAATCCCAGCCTGGCTTCCTGCCTAGTTTAACAGCTGTCTCATTTGGTTAGAGACAGTCACATGGGAAGGAGTATATATGATATATGTCGACATATATTTGTGTCCTTGAGCATGCTTTACTGTGCTGATCTTTTCTCAGTACACATGAAAGTAAACATATGTCGTGCAAAAGCTGCCGCAGATAAAGTTACAGCCTGCAATAGAGGCAAAAGAAGTGGGAACAGATAATTAAATAGTTAAAGAAAGACATCAGCTTTTTTGGGTGATGCATGAAAGTTGAGTAATTTTTGTATGGAAAGAAATATTTTTTAAATATCCACAAAAATTTCATGTCCACATGTAAAGACCTAGGTCTGATTGTCTTTCCATTTTTCCTTAAATTTAAACAGAGATTGACTGTTTGGACACTAAAAATATTATATTGGGCTGAACTTCATCTAAGAGTTTTGTGAAATGAATCTCCAGTTCTGGAATGATTTCTATTCTTTGATTCCTGTAACCAGCTGAGTAAGCTGATAAATATGTAAAGGTGATTCAATTAAAAATGGCATTGAAAAGCAAGAAAATCCAGAGTTATATGAATAATTTCACACCCAATGCAAAATTGTCAAATTTTATCAGCTAGCCTTGTGTAAAATGAAAATAGCATCTTTTGACAAGTCAAGCAGCACACATAGGCTAAGAGGGCAATTTGTCCATTCTGTTGTGCAAATGTGCTTGGGAAGCAGAATTGTGGGAAAAGAAAAACTGTCGGGAACTTGATATAAAGCTTTAATCCAGGATAGGACTCATCTCTATTGTTGTTTAACGTTAGATGTCTGAGTGCATGCTAGGAATTGGTTGTCCCAGTAAATGGTCCATCACACACTAGCATGGATCTTTTACACAGACTGGGTGAATTTCCCTCTGAAGGTTCTAATATTTTTATTTCCAATGGTTATAAAGGGAACATGTGCCAGCTAGCTCAGGTGTACTCATCTAACTCTTAGATGAGTCTGCTTTAGATTAAATTCTCCCTTCACCCTCTACAAACTGTTTCTGGGTAACTCAGAGTACTAATAACTGTCTTTGGACTCTGGACAGGAAGGTATTTATTGACAGGGAAAAAGAAAAACCAGCGCTTACCACACCGTTACTTGCTTTATTCGCTTTTTTGATGTGTTTCTGCTCCCCAGTTCATGGATGCTTCTGTAATACAGCCCAGCAATGACATACGCATTTTGGCTCTTATTAAATGTTACTGTTTCATGAAGTTTTTTTTTTTTTTAATCATTCAGATGCACAGAGGGATTAAAACATGAGTGAGCGCTGTACAAATGCTGGGGGGGTTTATCTACATGTATTTCAATCAGAGATGAAAAGAAAAAAATATTTTACAATTTGATAATGACTAAAATCAAGAAGAATCATTTTCCCTTGACCATACATTAAGCAAGAACAAAGCAGAGCCCTATGAAGTGGAAAGTAGTGATTTCCATGAAGTTGAAAGTATATGTCCAAGTGTATTAAATATAAAAAAGGGCTTTTTAACTGAGAAAAAAGCAGAGAGTAAAAAATCCATGTTCAAGAAGGAAGACTTGCTGAAGTATAAAAGGGCAATTTGCCAAAAGAATTATGTTTCTGAAGGAAGCAGTGCATGCCGATTTTTAATCCAAAGCAAAATGTCTGTAGCTGAGGTCTTAACTTCTGGAACAAAGGGATTGTATGCTACATAACACTTGTAAAACAAGCAAGTAATCTCTGCACTTGCCTGTGTAAGAAATGAATGGAACATTCCCAATTTATAAATGAGTAATAGTGAATCCTGAACATTTTTAATTAGTTTGTTCAGTTCCACTACAAGGAAGCCAGAAAAGCAATAAGGATGGCATGGTAATAAGACACTGTACTGAAAAGAAACCCCAAGCCCACAAAGAAACACTGTCTACATTCTTCAGCAGAGTAAACCTGGTAGTCTAGACCTCCTCCAAACTTTCATGTATGTGCTTGGATGCAGTCTTTATTAACAGAACTAAATACATGCATTGGCTCCTGTTCTTGAATAAGAAAGAAGTGGGACAGGCACCAGCCGATGTTGTGGATATATGAAGACAGGCTGAGAGAGCTTGTATTGTTCAGCCTTGAGAAAACGAGGCTCCAAGGAGGTGTTGCTAGCACTTTCCAGTACCTAAAGGGGCTACAAGAGGGCTGGAGAGGGATTTTACTGCAGCGTGTAGTGACAGGACAAGGGATAATGGCTTTAAACCAGAAGAGAGCAGATATTGATTAGATCTTCTTTAATATGTGGGATTGGTGTGTACATTCTCCAGCCCTGAACCATCCCTGCCTGAAAAGACATCAGTTAAATTCTACAGTCCTGCAGATGGGGTGTCTGAGTGGCAGATCTGGTGTGGCGTACTGTCAACAGTGGGATGTAGTGTGAGGTTTTGAGACTTTGAAATGAGTCATTTGGTTCCCTAGAGCATCACTTGGAGTATTTGGGCTTACCCGGAATTATCCAATTAGTTTTAAGAGACCGTGCTAAACTGGAAGTGTATCACAGAATCCCAGAATGGTCTGGGTTGGAAGGGACCTTAAAGATCATCTGGTTCCAACACCACCCACCAGATCAAGTTGCTTAGGGCCCCATCCAACCTGGCTTACACCCACTGGGTCATTTTGAATCTCAAGGCCAAGGCTTAGAGGAACACGAATAAAACCTTAAAGGTGCTCTGAAATTTGCTGAGTAAACTGCAGGCACAAACCTTGCAGTTCGTGTGAAAGAGCAACACAACAACCGAACACATTCCTCCCTTGCCAATTTTGAAAGAATGTTCTCTTTTCTAAATGCAGTGGCTTAATGATTTTCTTTGGTGGAAGACGTAAAGGCTATTTTTGTACTTCTGAAGAAAACAGCTTAGAGTTAACTGCCAATTCCAGCTCTTTGGGGCATTCATTTTGCCAGTAGCAGTTTCATAAAGAGTCTTGGCTTATCTCCTCTTCACCTCCACAGTGTTGTTGTTATTGCCAGTCTGCAGATAAACTCAGCTTTGTCTCAGGAGGATGGAGACTGCACATGAGATATGGATAAAAGGGAAAGAAATCTCTTTTTGAGACCTATATGTGATTAATCACTGGCTGATATTCCCTCCATTTCTTTATAGGTTTCTTTCATAAAACTCCTGACTAATCCCCCTGAAGGGCTGTAATTTGTAACAAAGTTGAAGTGAACAATATTACTTTAAAACAAAACAAGTAGCATATAGGAACAGAAGCCAGTAAATACACACAGGGCAGATCCTGTGGAAGTAAATGGATAAAAATTCAATTTGATGAGGTTAATTATACTCAGAAGGGCTTTTCCTGCCTCAAAGAAAATCTGTTTTGGTTCCCTGTAGATATGGATAATGCTTAATGAAGACCTGTGGGGGTACTGGAGTAGTTACTTTGTGGCTGTCTGTGCTTCTCAGTGGCCTAGTCACCGGTGTGGGAAAGCCCTAAAATAAAACAAAATTCAAAATTCTCTACTTCTCAGGCATAAGTACTTTCCAGGGCCTACCTCTCACCTTTCAATAAAACAAGAAAATACCAATCTATCAAAACTATGGCATTGCATTCATGACATGCACAGCTGGCTCCCTACAAAGCAACAGCATTACAGAGGAGAGATCAGACAAAAGTTTTCCATCATTTTAGAATGCACTTCTTACCTAAAAACATCTTGTCAAGAAAAGATTCTCCATCACCTGCCTGAGGAAATCCGGGAATCTAACTTTTGGGTTGACAAACTTTTAGCTCTATAAAAGTACATGCTCTCTAGAGGTCACATCCCTGGGAGGTAACACACCTTGCCCTAACTAGAATGTGTCTCAAGAGCAGCCAAGAGCAGATTTAACTAGTCATGGCTCCTTGTACCTGACATAGGCATGCAAAGGAATGTGCTTTCGAAAAACAGTTCAGCTGCCTTTGTGAGTTCAGATAATATAAAGGTTTCGTGGTCAATTATTATTATTTTTCAAAGAATTCTGAATAAACAGAAACATTTTTCATTCCTCATTCTCGATCTGTGTATTGTCTTCTTTCAAATGACACATCACACCACTGTACCAGCATTTCTGAAAGGTGAAACTGGATTTTCTAGCACGATTATTTCCTTTGCAAGGCATATCCTTTCCAGAACTAATAGTTGTTGAAAATACGACTTACCCATCTATCACAAGTCTTGCATCTGCACCTAGGCCCGTGGTTAGTGCTCAAGTCCATTCACATGTTCTGCCTTTACAAGTAAAAACAATGCAGCACAAAACTCAGTCTAAATAGGTTTTCCTTTTTCTGCTTGACATGAGCTTTTGAATTTTCTTTTAAAATATTTTACCCTTCTACAAGCATACAGAAGAATGGATCAATGGTTCAAGATGTTTCTTGACACAGATGACAGCAATTCCCAGACTTAAAACCATGGAGTTTTAGGAGGTTTTTTTTTTTCCAGACTTCACTATCCCTGATAGAAGGGTATTTGAGATCCCATCCAATCTCACCTAATGTCTATTTTAATCTCTTCACAGACACTACTCAAGCTCATTCTATGTTCTCCTTTATAAATTCTCCTCTCTTCAAAACTTACTAACAAAAAATGCATTCTATCTCAACCTTCAATTATTTTAAAAGTATAAATCCAAATGAAGTTTCTGTGTCCTTTGATTACAAGATTACTCATTTTCCCATTCCTATTTATATTCTCCATTATTGAATGTAAGTCATTAGAACTGTATTATGTTGCTAATAAGATTACACCAACGATTAAAATGAAGAGTGTGAGTGCTTTCCTAATACTGGTGAAAGTATATAAACTAAAGGGTCTTCAAATTTTACAAAAGCAAAAACATTGGATTTAACTTCGCGCTTCATCTTGATTGTCTAGCTTTAGGACAGGTACTGCCAAGTCCGGAAGGGACCTGAACCTTCTTTTTTGTCTTTAGCCTTCATTCCACTTCAACTTCAAGGCAGCCACAAGGTTCTCCCACATATACCCAGCATAGTTTGTTCTCTAAAATTCTGCAGCAATGGTAACCACTAATATGAAAGAAATTCAACCTGTAGGCTGCCAGTGTTGTTAGGCTGCCCCTTTTATTGGATTTACGTTTTTGTCAGATGTGTTTAGTGTCAGTTGATTCCTAATAGAAGCCTACTTCCACTGCAAACCATTCCATCCCCAGAGGTGTTCAAGAGGACTCTGGATATGGCAACTGGGGCTGTGCTTGAGGGGAGATTGTGATGGTGCTAGCCTGAGACTTGGACTAGAAGATCTGGAAGCTCTCTTCCAACCTCCATGATCCTTGAATTGCCCTGTCACCAGTACAAGACCTTGAACTTGTGGAACCTCACTGGGTTCTTGCAGTCCCACTGCTCAAGCTTGGCCAGGTCCCTCTGGATGGTCCCTTCCTTCACATGTGTCACCTGTCCAGCTCAGCTTCCTCTCAGCTGGAAAGGTGCTTAGGGAGCCCTCGATCCCACTCTCTGTGGCATTGA
>VZTA01029794.1:0-17997 GCA_013398855.1 Mohoua ochrocephala
CCCCTCCCCTCCCCTGCTGCCCAGGTTGGGGCTCAGCCCAGGGCAGGGGGGGGTCAGGGCTGGGGCAGGTCCAGCTCCCACCCACAGCACCCACAAGGTGCTGGATGGGATCCCAGATGGATCCTGGGGGTTGTCCCAACCCAAGTGCACCTGGCAGGATCAAACCTCAAGCAGGTGCCTACAGATCCCACAGATCCCATAGATCCCATAGATCCCATGGATCCCATGGGTCCTGCGGAGCAGACAGAGCCCCAGAGCCAGCCCTCCCTCCCAGGCAGAGCGGGACACCCACAAATCCCCCGCTGCAGACAGAGTCTCACTGAGGATGAAGATGTTTGCTCTGTCAGCGTGGAAAACACGCACTCCGAGTCTCGTCGGAGTGTAAACTGCCTGGAAGCTCTTTTTTCCCAAGGAATGTATTTATTCAATCCCTCTTTGATCATGCAGGGATAGCAGCCTCAGCTCTGTCTGTGCACATAAAACAACTATTTTTTTGTCGCAGCAACCCAAGGAGGTTGGTTTAGTGACAATGATTTATGGAGAGCTCCCTTTTTGGAGGCTGTAATGTTAATTAATTGCTTCTGGAGGACTTGGATAAAAAGCGTATTTACTCCTGCCACAGTCAAGCGCTCCGTGTTTCGCGCATTCCCCAAATCTTTCCGATGGATGTCCACAGAACAATGGCTCAGCAAACGAGGCAGCTGCAGGAGGAGATCAGACACACTTCTGAAACAGTCAATTATTTAGATTAATTAATGAGTAATGCCTCCGCATGCATTTTGCATGTCATTTGAATATTCCAAAGCCAAAGCTTTCAGCTGCTGCTGCGCCTCTGGCAGAGCCACGTTCCTCGCAGCGATCCCAGGGAACGCTGCTCTGCAGAAGCTTCGGGATTGCTGTGTGCCAGGAGTCCTTGGGAAACCCAGCAGCATCTCTGAGGACCAGCAGAGACTGGTGTTTAAACTGGTTCCAGGGCAGAAAAAGCTCTGTAGGTATCTCACCGATGAGGGAGGCACCCCTTGGGATTGGTTCTGTAAATGCCTGGAACCTCCAGCCAGATCCTTATCTGCATTCAGGCACCTCCCTCCCACAAAATTACCAGGGATTATGTGCTTTTAAAAATCCTACCGGGTGCTTATTTGCATTTTTATGTGCCTGGCTGCATTTAAAAAAAAAACATTCCTGGCAGCCAAGTCGAAGGGAATCCGAGGGGAATCCCCTGGTCTCTGCTCACTCCAGGATTGGGGACAGATCCACGTGTTCAGTGACACTCTGCTGCTCATTTCGGGCCTGTGCAGCCTTCAGGGCTCCTTGTCCAGAGATCCAGAGTCCTGGAGAGACCTTAAGGATCACCCAGTGCCACCTCTGCCATGGGCAGGGACACCTCCCACTGTCCCAGGCTGCTCCAAGCCCCGTCCAGCCTGGCCTGGGACACTGCCAGGGATCCAGGGCCTCCCCACCTCACAGGCTGCCACTGAATTCCACAGGAAAAAGCTTCTTGGGAATGGTGTCTGGTCCATGCTGAGCCCTGAGCATTGTCCAGGAGACTCGAGGTCAGCACAGCTCCAGCCACGCCATGGAGTGTGCTGATGGATCAGCGGAAGAATGATCCATTCCCAGACAATTTCCTGGCTTCACTGAGCTCCTCAGTCTGGATTCAGGCTGAAATTCCCCAAACCAGGCTGTTGTTGCTGGGTTTTTCCCCATCCAAGCCTGCAGAGCCACCCAGAGAGCCAGGAGGGGGAGAGGCTCCTCCAGGCTCCTGCAGGCTCCCTGCTTAGAATCACGGAATTGTCAAGGATGGAAAACACTTCTAATTCTTCAGCAAGGCCAACTGTCAACCCAGCACTCCCAACCAAGCAATTCCTTCCCTCTGCCTCACCACGACAGAGGAGGAAAACATGCCAGGAGATGTGGGAAGGCTCCTTATGCCAAGGCAGCCCTCAGCTTTCAGAATTCTCCCTCACCAGGGGACCGAAAACAAAACAAAATAATTCTCCCTAAAATTGTCTGAGGAATAAAATGGAAACTGCAGGAACCCAGCCCAGAAAGCTCTGCAGAGGCTGAGGGAGCAGAGAGACCAGCCCAAAGCTGTTTCTGGAAGCACAAATGCTCTGCCTCGACACGGGAATGTCCTTCAGGAGCAAAACACAAAGCTGAACATCGAGGTGTCCCAGCCCCTTCCACAGGAGCTGACGGGGGGAGCGTGGCACAACCTCCCAGCCCCTCAGGGACACCTTCCCCTCTGCCCTGGCTGCCAGGGAGGAGCTTTATCCATGACGGAGGTGACAACACCCAACACTCTCAGAGGAACGAAGCCGGTGGAACAAATCCTGCAGGAAGTGGCTCCCTGGGCTGGAGTGGGGGGTGAAGCCCTCTGAGGCTCGAGCCAGGGGTGAGGAGCACAAATACAAGACACGGAGTGCCACAGAAGCCCTGAAGGAGTCCCTTGTCCCCTCTCCCTCTATGAAGACAGCCTGGGGACCTGCTGTGGTGTCTCAGAGGACTAAAGGGTCCTTTGCTGTTCCAAACCCGGAGCAGGTTTAGCATTCTGTGACATCGCTCTGATTCCTTGGCCTGGAGTGTCCCCTGCTCACCTCAGCTCTCTGCAGCGACTCCAGGATCTCCCTCGTTCTCTCTGTTCCAGAAAGCTGATTGGGATCAGACCCTTGGGCCTATTTCCAGTCAAACCATTTCTTCCCCTGCAGACAGAGAACCTTCAGCAGGTGGAGGCGGTGCCGAGCTGAGCAGCAAAGCCGGGGATGCTCCTGTGAGGAGCAGCAGGTCCAGAGCTGTGCCTGGAGGGGAAATTCCTGGCAGGGACTGAAATCCGACTGATTTCCCACGGATGCAGAGGTGGGTGAGAAACCCGGGGGCTACTCTTGGCTTCTCCCCAAGAGCTGTCACGCCTCCAGCCGCTCCAAATAGCCACCGTGTCCCTTCCCCCTGGATCCTGCTCCATCCCCGAATTCACGGGGCAGGAGCCACGGTTGGCTTCTCTCCGAACCCCACGCAGGCAGGGAGGGAGGGAGGGAAGGAAGCCAGAGCCGGCAGCCCCCTGATGCCTCAGGTTTTAACTTTTCTGTGTTTCAACCCCTGCCCTGCCTGGTGTGTGACTCTGCAGTTCCCTGTGCCCTGGGAGCTGCTGTTCTCTCCTGCTGCTCACACACAACAAACCTCTGCAGGCTCCCACTCCAAGGACACCGGGCCCCAAAGGTGGCAACTCAAAGCCTCTCCAGGGGGGCAAACTTGGGCTGATTCCATCATGAACTGAGGTGATCATTGGAGAATGAACCCTGAGGTGCAAATGAACCCAACTAATCAAAGTGGGAAGAACCCGTGAGCCAGGGTCCATCTGGGGTGGAGCCTCTGGACTGCCCAGGGTGAGCCTTTGAAGGCCTTCAAACAAATCCCTCCTTTTATTCTCTCAATTCTTGTCTGGTCTCTGTGGTTTAGGCGGCCTCTTAAGGCATCACCCTGAGCTGGGCCCGTTCCTGAGTGCCCTGCACTCCCTCCTGGGGCTCTTTCCATCCTCTCTGCCTTTTCTGTTATCCCCAAACTGTTCCTCGGGCTGTGTCTGACCAGTGATGACCAGTGCAGCCAGTGGAGAGGCTCCGGCAGGCACTGGTCGAATAGGTTTGGGATATTTGAGGTAGATTTGGGATATTTGCAGAAGATTTGGGATATTTGCAGAAGATTTGGGATATTTGCAGTAGATTTGGGATATTTGCAGAAGATTTGGGATATTTGCAGTAGATTTGGGATATCTGAGGTAGATTTGGGATATTTGTAGAAGACTTGGGCTATTTGCAGTAGATTTGGGATATCTGCAGTAGATTTGGGATATTTGCAGTAGATTTGGGATATTTGTGGCAGATTTGGGATATTTGCAGTAGATTTGGGATATTTGCGGAAGATTTGGGATATTTGCAGTAGATTTGGGATATTTGCAGTAGATTTGGGATATTTGAGGTAGATTTGGGATATTTGCAGTAGATTTAGGATAGCCCAAGCCCCATCCAAGCACTTGCATCAATTGGGCCACGAAGATCTTCTAAGCTCAGGTGTTCTCACAAAAAGCCTAATCTGATGGAGAAAAGATCAATAAATGGTTTAACAGCCCTGCCCAGACCACTTTGGGTTTTTATCTCCTTGGATTCACCTGATCCAAACAAAGGCTTAAAACTCCCTCCCAAAGCCAGAGTGTGGATCTGAGACACAATTAATTGCACAGACTGCAATTGATTGGAAGGAAAAGGAAGCATCCAGCAGGTCTCCCTCGATGACCCGACACAAAAATTCCTATAAATGGGAGCTGACAGAAGTGGAAGAGGCTGATGGTGAGTTGGAAGAATATCCCTATGTGGAAGTGTCACCTCCCAAGCCAGGAAAAGGTTACATTTTGAAGTCCAATCCTCCGATAAATAAAATATTCCTGAACTCTGCGTGACTGCAGGGAGAGCTGGGGATTAGCACAGCCTGAAATGAAAAGCCAGCCCACGTGTGGGTGTGGAGAGGGGGCTGTGCTTGGCACATCCTGGGGATCCTGGAGAGGCTCTGAGAGAAAAGGCTTAAGGAAAGCCTGAAAGACTGAGGGAATCTTGAGCTGGGCACGCCTGGGGTGCTGGATTCAGGATCTCTCGGATATATGGGAATGCTTTGAAGGCCGAAAGCCAGGCTTAGTGCTCCCTTTTTAACCAGAGGCACATTTCCGTGGGCTGGAGTTTCCCTGGGGTGTCCTGGGGTGTCCAGGAGTGTCCAGCAGTCCGGAGTGGCCCTGGGGCACCGCGGGGGCTGTGGCAGCAGCAGCGGAGCCACTCAAAGCAGGTCCCAGCCAGGAGCTGCTTGGTGCTTCACAGGCTCCTCCTCAGCCCCACCCTCTGCCAGATCCCCCCAGTGACCCCGAACGGGGCCAGCGCATCGGGGTGGGCACAGCCCCAGGGCCCCTTCCCACTGGGATCTCCTGAGAGACGCTGGTGGCACTGACACTCCCGTGGGGACAGAAATCCTCCTTCCCACGGGCCGGCCCACACTGCCCACACCTTGAAGTCATCTTTTACTTCAGTTACAGGATGAGCCAAGAGCTCAGCGCTGTCTGCAACCCTCATCCTGCTGAGAAGGAACTCATTAGAGGGGATTATGGCAAATAAAGTTTAAGGAAATGAAGGGAACTCATTAAAACAGGATGATTTTCACTGGCAGCTTGCACCCCTAGGAGCTCTGCCGAGCTGCACGGAATTCCAGGAGTCCTGAGCCTTCCAAAGTGCTCAGGGACACCTGGGGAGGCTTGGAGGGTTTGGGGGGTGCTGCTTTTCTCCCCAGTCAATCCCTGTGGGAACACAGTGCAGGCTGAGGGAGAACATCCCGCTCAGGTGGCAAACGGGGAGAGTCCTGCCCCAGGAACTGCCTCCTTGACGGGCTGGAAGGAGAAAAACCCCACCTTTAGCTCGTTCTGCTGGAAAAACCCCACCTTCAGCTCGTTCTGCAGCGCCCAGCGGGACCTGCCCCTCCCTTCCCACGGCAGCAGCTGCCAGGTGGCCTTGCTGCGATGGCTTCGAGCTGTCCCCGCTCAGCTTCCCAAGGAAGCTGAACACAGCAGCTGCCTGCAAGCCAGGAAACTTTCCGCCTTTCATATTTTGATTTTTTGATCTCCTTGAAGGTTTGGAGCTCTGTGGCAGCCAGAGAAGGCAGGTGCTGCGGCAATTAGGAGCGCAGGACTTCCATGGAGCCGCTGAACATCCCAATTATCTGCTCTGACAAAGGCTCCGTCCTCCCCACATCTGTTATCTTCGTTTCCAGGAGCTCCTTTGTAACCCGACCCATGGATTGCTCTTGGCTGGCTCCTCTGGGAGCTCTGCCTGTGGCACTTCCAGCTTTCTGATTGTCCAATTACCGCCGTCCCTGCCTTTGCCCTGTCCCATCCTATTGATTTATTCCCTGCTGCACGATGTGGGGGGGGGGTTTATCCAGCCCCTCGGCGTGGAACAGGAGATCCCTTCCTGCAGCAAGATGGCAAAGCCAAGAGTGTGGAAGCAGGTGAGCTCTGAAAGGAGAAATGGGGCTTGCATCAAACCCCCAAGGAGAGAGGGATAAAATCCCAGCTTGGAGAGCACTTCCAGGGAATGTTCCATGCAGCACAGGCCGTGGGGGCCAGGACAGACAGGACACAGGGAATGGCTTCAAACTGACAGAGAATGGGTTTAGGTTGGATATTGGGAAGGAATCCCTCCCTGTGAGGGTGCCAGGCCCTGGCACAGGGTGCCCAGAGCAGCTGTGGCTGCCCCTGGATCCCTGGCAGTGCCCAAGGCCAGGCTGTACACTGGGGCTGGGAGCAGCCTGGGACAGTGGGAGGTGTCCCTGCCCATGGCAGGGGTGGGAATGGATGGGCTTTGAGGTCCTTTCTAACCCAAACCATTCTGGGATTCTGGGATTCAGCACTGGCCTCAAAAACGCCTCGGGAAGGAAAGAGCTGAACACTGAACACTGGTTTCCTCGGGTTTTCATTTTGTTTTTTCATAAACCTCCCATTCCCAGAATTTCACTCTCATTGTAGACACCTGCTCCTACACCTGCTGATACCTTTTGGTAACAGAGGCATCTCTCAGTTCATAAAAATGCCAGTTCAATACATTTCTGCAAAATACGACGGGACTGGAATTGAATCTCCCGTTTGTTTGGGTTTCCATTTCATTATCGAGCAACTTGGCAAAACTAAGCACATTTATTTTATATTTTTACTGCCACCACACCTCCATTTACCTTCCTCCTTCCAAATGGGGCACGACAGGACCATTTAGTTCTCTCCCAGGGGGGTTCAGCTCTTTCTGGTGGGTCCTGGGGTAGGAACTGAACGTTTTCAGCTGCTCTGTGAGGGAAGCAGGGGGTGCAGCGTGAGGTGCTGGGGTGGGGCTGTCACTGCCTAAGGACAGGAGGTGTCACTGCCATGGCAGGACAGGGACGAGCTCTGCTGCCAGCAGAGTCATCACTGGTGTCACCTTGTGGACAACAAACGTGGCAGGACAGGGAGGAGAAGGAGGGGATGGGAGGAGGGTGGGGTTTTAGATGATGCCAGGAGCAGGACAGACCAGCAGAGACTGGGATTAAGGGCATTTTCCGGGATTATTCCCAGCTCTCTGTATTGGTGGCTGTCCTGCCATCACACACCTGGTCCTTGCATTCCCTGGGGCAGGACTGTCCCCTCTCGCTGTCCCTGCCCCTGTGGGAGATGGATGTGGGGGGCAGGAGAGGGAATTTCACCTTGCTCCTCCTGCCGGGCCTTGCAGTGAGGGGCTGTCACAGGGGGGACGAGGAAGGAGTGACAAACCCTTGTTCCTCAGGCTCTCCCGGCCTCCTGCACCACGGGAATGTCCCTGGGGAATGCCTGACCCTTCCTACAGCTCTGGGACTCCCTGAGCCCCTGGCTCCCAATCCCTGCTCAGTCCAAGGGCTGCAGTTCCAGGAAGGGAACACCAAACAGGACGAGAAGTGCTGGCAGTTCCTTTGGACGATCCCTCCTTCCTCCTGGCTGATGAGCAGAGGCGGGAGATGGAACAGACCTCCCTGGCACTGGAGAAGTGAAGAGGAGCCTTGGTCCCCTCCTCACACCTCCTACCTGCAGGAACACGGGAGTGCCCGACGGACACGTCCAGAGGTGGAGCCTCCACAGACCTGCCTGACACCCAGAACTGACACAATCCCTCCTTGGCGTGATTCCAGGGCTGTTCAAACCCTCCCGTCCAGCAGCATTCCCAGGGAGCTGCTCCAGGCCTCACAGAGATAAACACACCTCCTCTCCCGCTGCCTCTCCGTGGGTAAGGCTGTGATGAGAGATGCAGGGAGCTCCTGGGGGCTGGGAATCCGCGGGAACAGCTCATTTCCAAGGGATCGAGCTCAGGTGTTTTGCACATAAAGCAATTCCTTCTCCTCTGCTGCCTCATTTCCCCGGGCGAGCGGCACCAGGGCCAGGAGAGCCCTGCCTGCGTTGTCGGGTCAGTCCCTTCCAAATTAATGATTTCTTTTTCCAGCTGACACTTGCTGTGAACACCTGGAGCTGCCAGAGGCCCTGTCAGGCTGACAGAGCTGCCGGGGAGCTCAGCCACTCCCCAGAGCTCCTGGTAGAGCCTGCCCAAAAGGAGCAGCTCCGAGATAATCAGCCAGAGCTTCCTGCGAGGAACCAGCACAGACAGCTCCGGTTCCCTGGGTCTGCTCAGCGCTGCAGGAGGCCTGGAGGCTCTGGATGCTGCTGCTGCTGCTGAGCCTTTCGTTTGTGATGCTGCAGTTAAGGGCGAGTGTGGGGAATTCCTGGCGATGCCACGATCCTCGAGACCCAGAGATGTGAGGATCAGGATGGTATGGAAGGAAAAAACTCTCTCTGTTAAGAGACAGTCCAGGCTGATTCCTTGTGGGCAGGAAGAGAAGCTGCTGGTGCTGAAGGATGAGTTAAGCTTTGGGCTGCCTCAGGTGAGCCTGGCTGTGGGCTCTGAGCCAGGACCGCTCTCCCGCCTGGAATGACGCCACAGAATCCGAGGATTGGGGTTCTCCTGGCAGAGGGGGTCGCTGATGGAGCACAGCTCTGAAATGGGGCGGGATGGAGCCCTCTCCCTCTGGGATTCAAAGTTAGGGGAGCTGGTTCCTCTGTGCCAGGAGGAATCCATCCGACAGCTCACCCACAGCCTCGGATCAGGGATGTGTTTGCCTCAGTGAGCTTTTACAGGGGGTTTTTTTTAAGCATTCAGCTCCCTGTAAGTAGTGTCTTTTAATTTCTCATGAATAATGATTAGTCTATAACTCCAATCAGTCCTTAAGATCCTGCACCTCATCAGGAAGTTAATTACACTTAGTTAGCAATTGCAACAAAAGACGTGCTTCTTGTTGACTCCGCTCCAAGTCCTCGTTTCTTCTCCTGACAGGCCTTGTCTCATCTCCCTGGGAAGCGTCTTGGCCTCCATTTATTTACAAGACTGTCTTTATTTCAAAGAAACTCTAAAGTGACCTGACAGGGAGAAATCTGAGGAGATGATGAGGGAGGCCTGCCTGACGGCAAGAGAACAAGCTGAGACTTCCAGTAACGAGCGTCGGCCCGAGCCATGAGATGGCAGAGCAGCTCATTAGAGTGCAAGAAGGGCCTTCCTCCCTCCCAGCCTGGCTGCAGCCCCCAGTTACTCAGGGACTGGTTACGGGATGGTTTTTGATCCCCTCACTCGCACGGGGCGCTGAAGCAGGCACAGGTTCCCGAGCCAGCTCCTGAGCACTGATCCCTCCTGGCTCCGGCTCCTCCTGGAGCATCAGCAGCCTCTGCAGGAGCTGCTCCAGGCCCTTTTCCAGCTCCTGGGAGAGCGGGTTCTTTCCGTGCCCTGAATGAGCCTGGGGGTCTCCAAGCACTGGGGACAAACCCTGGCCACCACCTCTGTCCCTGCCACGTGTCACACACATTTCTTACACATAAATGTGTCACATCTGTTCCTGAGGAGCTGCTGCCGCTGTGCTCTCTCCCCAAGCCAACAGCTTAGAAGGGAACATTCATTTCAATCCCTTTTTCCTTATTTATTCCCATTTTTTCTGTGCCCTTCACAGCTTTGATTCACTGGTGCCCTGTAGAGGTGCTTCCCTCCCTTACATTTCAGAAGTTTCCCACCACAGTTGCTCACATTTCTCCAGTAAATCTACATTTTTTTGGCATTTCCAAGGGGCTGCTGATGTGCTACAGGTCTCTGTTTTCCTGTCTGGAATTCTCCTAAGGAGCTCTGAGGGTGATTTATAGAGCTACCAACACCCTGTAGTGGTTTTTCTCTTGAATTAAGGATTGTCTTCCACAGAATCTCCATCTTCAAGTGGTCCCGTGGCTTCTGGAGTTGTGGCTTTTGGCTTTTTGTGTTGCTAATGCTGATCTTTGTTTCATTTTCGTCTTGTGTTGTGCTACCACAAGAAGTGCTTTGTCTTCACCTGCCTGGTGACAAAGAAGAGCCAGAGAAAAAAATCAGATAAAGCCTCCCTTGGGCAATGGAGCTGTCACAGGGGGCTTAAAGATTGCCCTGACACAGGGAAAGGTGTGTTCTGAAACGTGGGGAATGCTCTTCTCTTTCGGTATTTGGATTTTTTATCGGTATTTTAACACCAGTTTTATTTATCGTGGAGCCCAAATGACATTTGCTCTCAAGCCATCGTCCTTCCCCGGGGCTGTCCCCAAGCAGGGAGGTCTCACCTGGACTCAATGGCCCCCCTGTGCTTCTGATTTTTAGTGGAGAAGGAGAGGATTCATTTTTCTGAAGGTTTTACAGCCCATCCCCTCCAGGATGGGGATTCATGGCAGATTTCCACGGAGGCTTTTAGTGCCTCTTGGGCTGCGCGATATCCGCAGATAAACTGGTCAGGAAATCTGGGATGAAACCAGAAAAGTACTGCTCACGGGAGGGAAATCTGCATTGCAGGCCGGGAGCTGAGGCTCCTCAGGGGATTTAGGATTTGGCTTTAGGAGCAGTGCTCAGTGTGCCTTCAGGTGATTGCAGTGAAAGGACTGCAGGGAGCGGCCGAGCCCAGGAGCGACCCCTGCCCTGCTGCGGGGTGGGACCGGGGCTGGGGGCCAGCACAGCCTGCGAGGTGGCTTTGGGGACACCTCCCGCGGCTTCTGTGTCTGTGTCACCGCTCAGCCGCTGCCTGGATGGGCTGAGCACGGGGCAGAGTTGCCCGAGGCCCGATTTCAGCTGCTGCTGAACCTTTTTTTGTGGTTTATGACCCTTAAACTCCTTTGTGTGCTTTGGGAACGTGAGCTGGCTCGCGGCCCCACGCTCTGGTTCGCCTCTCCTCCCTCAGCCTCCCCCGTCCTGCTCTGTCCCCACCCAGGGCAGGGCACTGCTCACATCATCCCAGCAGCCTTTTTTTGGGAAGGGCCACCACCAAACCTGCTCAGGAATCACCCTGGTTTGAGCCCCTCCGGCCTCCTGCTAATTCCCCAACCCCGTGGCTGTACCTGGGCCTGGCTCCGGAGCCAAACCCAGCTGTTCCTCCCTCCCAGCCTCCTCCTTCTGTTTGTTTATAAAAATTCTTGATGGCTTCCACATTCATTAGCAGTTTGCCATCTGCTGTCTTAATAAAGTAATAAATGAGTGTCGTGGTGAGTTTCTTGACGGGCTTGAAAGCTTCATTTGCATAAGTATTTTCATCCATCTCTTCTAATTCTGCTCCCTTTCATCTGCAATGTGTCCTGACTCTTTCTGTTCCTGGAGGTCTCTTCCCAAACGCTGGGACAGGTGTTTATAAACCATTAAAAAAAAAGCCATTGCAGGATCCCAGGTTGGTCTGTCCTCGATGACTTTCAGAGCAGAGTTGCTGCTTTCGGAGTTTTGTTCTTATTAAAGCAACGAGAGGCTTCTTCCCACCACATCTGCACCCTCCCAGGCCCTGGGGCTCAGCCAGGCCAAGGCGTTCTCGGTGTCAAAGCACAGCAGCACCGGGGGTTTGTTCACTGGGTGCTGCCGATTTTAGGCCAGGTGTGTGAAAAAAAGCCCATTTTAGCTGCTGTCGTTCCTTCCTCCGGGTGGGTTTGTGCAGCAGGGAGGGCTGAGGGGCTCTCCCAGCCCTTCTGGAGGGGTTAAAGACATGAGCAGAGGGTGCGGGGCCGTTCCCTGCTGCCTTTCCCTCTGCCTGTCGATTATTCCTCACTCATGGCAAGAGCAGCCCTGGCTGTGGGTGGGCTGCAGAGTTGAAACACTCAGCTGGAGGCTCCTCCGAGCCTGCCCTGGGACAGGAATCCGTCTCTGCAGGCAGGTTTAGCCTCGGGGGTGTGAGGGACAGGTGGAAATCCACTGCACCTAAGGAATCTTCCCAAACTCGGGGTAAAGGGGCTGCACAGTGCAGGGTCCCTCCCTGTTAAAAGCTGTTCTCATGGAATTTCCTGAGCTGGGAGGGGCCCACGGGGATCACCCAGTGCACCCCCAGGCCCTGCCCAGACACCCCAACACCCCCACCCTGGGCATCCCTGGCAGCGCTGTCCCAACGCTCCTGGAGCAGCCTCGGGGCCGTGCCCATTCCCTGGGGAGCCTGGGCAGTGCCCAGCACCCTCTGGGGGAGGAACCTTTCCCCAAAATCCATCCTGACCCTCCCCTGACACCACTTCAGGCCGTTCCTCAGGTCCTGTCACCGTCACACGGAGCAGAGCTCAGTGCCTGCCCCTGCTCTTCCCCTCACGAAAAGCCGTGACTGGGATGAGTCTCCCCTCAGCCTTCTCGGCTCCAGCTGAACAAACCAAGAGCCCTCAGCTGCTCCTCGGGTGGTTTCCTCTCTTACAAGGGCTTTATTCCCTTGTTTTGGGGAGGCTTTTCCAACAGAAGTCCCTCCACCCCCTCTCTCTGCTCCTGCCACCCCTGCCCTGGGCTGTCCTGGGGTCTGTGGCCCCCCACACCCCCTTGTTTGATGACTTTGGGGGACATGAATGGGCAGCATCTCCCTCAGGGCACCATCTCCAGCAGGACCAAGCATCCTCTGCATCCCCCTCGGAGTTTCCATCCATCTGAAGGGTCCGGTGTCAGCCTCAGAGGGATGGGAACAGCCTGGGATCACCCAGGAGCTCCTGATCCCGCTCTTCAAATGCACCCATGGGTGCCAAACAGGGCTTACAAACCACCCCCATGACCTGAGAATCGATCACGGGGTAAAATCTGCCCTTCAGGTGATTCAGGGACTTGGCCACAGATGCCACGTGTGACATTAACCCCCCCAAAAAGCTGTGCTAGCTGTGCTGGCTGTCCCAGACCAGGCAATTCCAGGTAGGGGCTGAAAGCAGAACGTGAGACCAACAGCTGGCTGGGTTTTTGCATTGGTTTTGTGGCTTTCTTGGGGTTTTTTTTTTCCCCTGACAAATAGTGGATGTGCTTAAAAAAATGCAGTTTCAGAACTTTTTGTGAATCAGTAAATAGTTTCAGCTGGGAAAAAAATAAAAAGAAAATAAAAGAGAGGCATGAAACAGCCCGAGTTAAAGGAGAGAGGGGAATTAAGCTTCTGTTTAGCTTCTGACACCTTCCTGTTCTGAGAGGGCTTCAGGCTTCTCTCAGGGGAGCAGAAGCTTCCCGTTTTCCTCCTGGACCTCCAACACCTGGCAAGGGAATGTGGGAACTGCCAGGATGGGCAGAGAAAGCGATTCCCTGGCAGGAGCAGAGTGCCCGGACCCCCAGCTCACTCCAAGCCAGCATTTCCCTGCCCTGAACATCCAGGGGACTGGATTAGAAATGCCAGCTCTGCTTTCCCATCCATTAAGTGCTGGGCTCTGGGAGAGCTGACAAATCACAGAGGTTTGCAGTGCACTCGGATTTCTGCTGCTTCTGCAAACTCCAGAAGGATAAACAAGGACATTTTTCATCCACTTCAGGAGCACTGATAGCAACTTTTGATTTTAATTTGAACAGGGATTTTCCCTGTAATGCAACCTTTGACTCCTGCAGCTCCGGTTCTGCCTGGAAGGGCTCTGGAAAGCTCCGCTCAGAACGCTCATCCCAGCATATTTTGAATTCCCAAACGTGCCAGGCTGAAAGGTGATGCGGTCAGGAGATAAATGGGCTTCAAAGACTCCCCTTTTCTCAGGGTTTCAGGCAGTTGCACCTTCGAGCCCTCTCAGTTACAAACCACGAGTCAGAGGCACCTCTGCATCAGTGCCCGGATTGGAACAGGCAGAGTTTAATAGAATTGACAGGATTTAATAGAATTGACAGGATTTAATAGAATTCCCTGTCACCTCGGGCAAGAACAACTCAGACATCTCAGATATTTGAAAACAATTAATACCCCTGGCTGAGGACAGGCTGCTAAGAAGAGCAGCTCACAGCAGGGCCGTGATGTTTCACTGCGAGGTGCGCGGCCTCTCCCCGCTGCCGAGGCGCTGGCACAGGGATCCCAGTCCCAAATCAACCTGCAATCAACATTTCTCCTCTCTTTTGCCGAATGAAAATGATGCAGGTTTATCTGGCCTGCACAGCTGGCAGTTTCCAGCAGCGAGGCAAAATCCTGGAAGGCGGAGCAAGGTGGTAAAAAGGTAAAATAATGGAGGCGCGCCAAAAAACAGAATTCAGAGTTGTCTGTAGAGGGGGGAGAGGGCCGTCCCTCTGGTCACGGCATCGTGGGGTCTCCTGATGGCAAAAGACCACAGGGATCACCCAGAGCAGCTCCAGGCCCTGCACAGACACCCCAACAGCCCCACCCTGGGCATCCCTGGCAGCGCTGTCCCAACGCTCCTGGAGCTCTGGCAGCCTCGGGGCCGTGCCCATTCCCTGGGGAGCCTGGGCAGTGCCAGCACCCTCTGGGGGAAGAACCTTTCCCTGAGATCTGACCTAAACCCCCCTGGCACAGCTCCAGCCCTTCCCTGGGTCCTGTCCCTGTCCTAGGGAGCAGAGATCAGAGCTGTCCCTCAGAATTCCATTGATTCCTGTTCAGCACCTTCTGGGAGAGTGTCAGGCCCTGGCACAGGGTACCCAGAGCAGCTGTGGCTGCCCCTGGATCCCTGGCAGTGCCCAAGGCCAGGCTGGACGGGGCTGGGAGCAGCCTGGGACAGTGGGAGGTGTCCCTGCCCGTGACAGGGGATGATCTTTAAGTTCTTTCCCAAGCCAAGCCAGGCTGGGATTCAGCTCAGGCGGGAAGGCCCCGGCCCCACGCCCAGCTCTGGGTCACTCCCTGTGGGAAGGAGTCAAGGCAAAAGCGATGGACATTTTCCTTGGCTGTCTCCTGGAGCTGTTCTGAGCACAGAGCCCACTCCTCTTTCCAGCCAGTGTGGAATTTGTCCCCCAGAGCCGCTCTTACCCCGAGTTTGAGGCGGGCCAGACACCAGCACCTCACAGGGGGAGGGTGCAGGATGACCTTGGCCAGGGAAAAAAAAACCCTTTTGCATCCCAAGGCACGGATTTACATCTCCCGAAGAAAAGCAGACTCACACCCCGCTGCAAATGGCTGACACGCAGCTTCCAAGGGCTAATGAATCTCCCAAGAACTCATTTGTAAATCCAATAATTAGTTTATGAATAACAATTAATTAAAACTTGGATCCCCCAAGAAATGTAGCGTGTCATGCTGTCCTGGGCTCTGATTGATCCTCCCACAGGAATATTGCCAAGGCCTGAGACACATCTATGGGAAAAATTAACTGGAATCTGGCACAAAAGCTATATTTTAGTAAAAATTGATTGAAAGGAAATGCAATTATTAACGATTGCCGTGTATAATTGCTGTGATTATGGGCTGCATTCTGGGGGGAAGGACACATCTTTCAGACAACTGGCACATCAGGGAGCTCCGTTTGCCACCAGGGCCGGGCAGAGGGGGGCTGCTGCCAGGACACGCTGTCCCAGCCGGTCCCCAACAGGTCAGGATGGACCTTTGGGAAGGAAGCTGAACTTCACTGGAGCTCCTGCTGGGAATGTCTGGTGCTGCCCCGGGCTGGCATGGCCACAGAGACGGTGTCACTTAAGGGACTGAGGTCACCCTGACCCAAATTGCCTTCAAACATGGCCAGACTTCATTGTTCTTGTTTTAACGAGAAGTGAAAGTACAAGAAAGCTGAAATTCTCAGGAGCAAAATCCATTTGAAAGTGGCAAAGAAATGCTCCAAAATTTCCCCCCCCCCCACTGAAGGAAAAACACCGAGCGGGAGGCCCAAGTTCTGAAAAGGAGACAAACATTTCACTTCGTGTCAATGGGAAATTTTAGTTGCCTAAAAATAGTGTTTTTAAAGGGAGTCTTCATCCCACTGACAAAGAAGCAGCACCAATCTCGTTTCAACGTGACATGTGCCATTTTGCCTCTGAATTTTTCGGCGCAGCAGCTGAAGCAGAATATTCATTATTTCCCCAATCTCTATGCAACTGAGTGTTAGTTAAAAAAATTAAATCTGAGCTAGACCAATACCTTTTGTCTGCTTTTCAGTAGCTGAGATAAACCTAGACCAGCTCACAGCTGTACTTGCTCTGCTTTTTAGTCTCTCACTGAATCTGCCTTTATTATTTTCGCCGTGATTTCGGGCTGATTCTGCATTTCTTCCCACGCCTAAAAAGGAGATAATTTGGGTTCTTGATTAGTTTTTGTGTACAAAATTTTAAATTATTTCGAGTAAGCGAGGCAATTCCCAGAGAAACAAACAGTAACGAGTGAGGAGTGGCTGTGGCAGCAGTCAGGCTTCATCCCTGCTGTCCCCTGAGCCCGGACTGGAAGCTGAGTGCCCTGGGCCCTGGGCAGGTTAATGAATCCCAGTGAGGGATGTCTGATGCTGACCCCAGTCCCTTCGGGGCCCCTCTCACTCAGGATATTCCTTGATTCCGTGGTTTTCTGACCCAAAGCTCTCCTGTGCCCCAGACACTCAGGACTATTTCAGAATTCCCTTTCTCCTCACAAACTCTCTTCTGTTCGCTGCCCTCAGCCTTCTAAAACCTGAGAACTGTAAAACCTCCCCAAAAAGCTGAGAATTCCCATGAAAGTTGTAGGAATTTCAGTGTCCACAGAGAGCCCAGCACACACAGATGTACTCAGGAATGAGGGCTGTGCTCAGCCAGGGCTGGGCTGGGGATTGCTCCCAGCCAGAATCGCAGGGAAGCTGCACCTGGGGGAGCTTTTCCTGGCCTTCCAAATCTTCCAAATGTTACAAACCCAGAAATTCCCAGTTTCCTGCTCCTTCCTACGGAGGAGAAACGCTGGCATGCTGCAGTCCAGAAAAGCAGTTTTAAGCACTGAAGCAGTTTTAATTCTGCCTTTCAGTAATGATGAGGAATAACATGTTATTGTCAGGAGGCTTCGGAGATCACACACAGCCAGGTTTGAAAGTTTATTTGATCTTCTTCTTATTTTTCTCCCGATTCTTAAACTTGGTGCTCCTTCCTCCTTGCGAAGAATTCTTTGAACTGCTTGAATAGGACAGGCCATGCCCTCCTTCTCTGAAGCCAGTGAAAAACATCACCCCGAGATTCAGCCCCTCTCTGATTGGCTTCCTAATGACCTGGAAAACTGTTGCTCCAGGCATCTTCCATCTCTCCCCACTCAGGCTGGAAAATAAGAAAATAAACACTTGTCCATCAAAGGGAGAGGAACACAAATTATCCACAGGGCTTCCTGGGAGAGTCACCTGAGAGCAGACAGGAGGTGAGACCCAGGCACAAGAATTCTCTTACCTGGGTGTGTTTTCCTGCAGCTCCGCTGCCAGAGGAAGTTTATCAGTTCCCAGAAAACTTCTGAGCTGGCTGGGCACAAATCCTGGGGGAAGGATGGCCCAGCCCAGAAAGCCAAACAAATCCTGGGCTGCATCCTGAGGAGTGTGGGCAGCAGGGCCAGGGAGGGGATTCTCTCTCTGCTGAGACCCCACAGGGCCCAGTTCTGGTGTCCCCAGCATAAGGAGGACGAGGAACTGTTGGAACAATTCCGGAGGAGACCTGGAAGTTGTTAAAGGGACTGGAGCACCTCCCCTATGGAGCCAGGCTGGGAGAGCTGGGAATGCTCAGCCTGGAGAGGAGAAGGTTGAGTGGAGACCTCAGAGCCCCTTCCAGGGTCTGAAGGGGCTGCAGGGAAGCTGGAGAGGGACTTTCATCAGGAATTGAATGACAGGACAAGGGGAATGGGTTCAGACTGAAAAAGGGAAATTCAGGTCGAATGTAGGGAAGAAGAGCTGAGTTTTTCACCTGAAGGGCTGCTCACCCAGTTCCTTGTGAATTTTGTGCTTAAATAAATCAACTTCTTATTTATCTCTGAGAAATCCGGCTTTTCTTTTCCTTTCCCTAAACACCGCACGTCTGCTCCGAGCGCCAAATTAATTGTATGGGCACTTAGTATTAAATATGTTAATTGGTTTATGATTTTAAATTCATTAAAGAGTGGTCTTCTGGGAAATTTAGCATCTCCTGTCAAACCACTTTGTAGTTCGTAATGAGTCCAAAATCAAAATATCCCATCCTTCTTCAACTTTCCGTGGAGTTAAAACTCATTAAATTGTATTAATTTCTTTATTTTTAATTTAGCCATAGATTGACTGGTGTTTCC